>JANAVB010013397.1:3207954-3706640 GCA_029216955.1 Iris pallida | reverse complement strand
ACTCTCTACTTTAGAACACGTTATCAGCAAGAGTTTGCTCTAGAAAAAAAAAGAGTTAAGTCCAACTTCCATCATTCTTTTGATTTAATTTTATTTTTAATTTTATATCTGTATTTGTATTTACTACGGTTCAGACTTACTATTTTTTTTGGTAACGATGTATCAAACGGTTGGAATAGTTTGATTTTAGTAAATATATTTTACTCTTGTCATATAATACTTGTCACACAGGAGAACAAGATTAGACTCGTAAAGTAGGTTTTTGCTTTTGATTTTTTGTCTTAACTTGGATCTATTCTTGTCACCAACTAAATTGTTTCTGTTTGTAGACTTGATTTGATCTCTTGTTACCTATTTTTGAATGAATGAAGTAGAGGATTTAAGAAAAGTTTATTTAACAAATTGTTTTTTAACTAAGTTTTAATTGGTTATAGTTTACATATTAAAAATTTTAAGTTCTGGTGTTATATATTTTGGAAAACACTAAGAACCACAAACTCTTTAAGAAAGAAAAAATCATCATATATTTCAATTTCTAATAAGAAGCAGAGATGTAAGTTATCTGCAGCATGTTGCTAGAGTGCTACTTTTGTTCTTAGAAATTTTAAAATTTGTAATTTGTCCTTACACTTTGGCACATGGACCATTGTAATACATATCAGATTTCAAAGTGCTACTCGATCTTGCTTTACTTTCATTTTCATATGTTTTAAGTAAAAACTTCATTGAGCATTTTCGTAAGTTGCTCGATGCCATGCAATTATTAGTTATAGTTTCACAAAGCTCTGTAACTATATACTTGAGCGAAACCGTTATAAAATTATGTCTGAACATTAGCCTATCTTGTATTATTTGATAATTTTATAGACGAACCTGAAGTTTCATAAAAGAAAATATTCAACTAGAAACGTAGATTGAATATAAGGCTTGAAGCCAAAATAGAATATGTTAGGCTTGAAGCCTAATTGATAAAACTCAAACTTGTAGATTTCAGTATGTATATCATATTCTAAAATAATATTTTTTCAGACATATGGCAAACATCACCAAACTTGAGTTCGCTGCTCTGATATTTCCGGAAGAAATTATTTGACTTGGGTTCTTGAGGCTGAGATTCATTTGAGTGCAAAGAACCTTGCACATGCCATCCAAGAGAAGAATGAGGCAAGCGAACAAGACAAAGCAAAGGCAATAATTTTTATTCGACATCACCTTCATGAAGGGCTAAAATCCGAATATCATGGAGTAAAAGACCCAGCTGTGTTATGGAAAAACTTGAAAGAACGTTATGATCATCAAAAGAGTGTGATACTCCCAAAGGCTCATTATGATTGGATGCACCTGAGGTTGCAAGATTTCAAAATGGTAAACGAATATAACTCTGCAATGTTTAGAATTGTATCTCAAATGAGATTGTGTGGAGATAATGTTACCGAAGAAGATATATTGGAAAAGACATACACTACTTTCTATGCCACGAACATGTTCCTGCAGCAGCAGTATCGTGAAAAAGGTTTTACAAAATATTCTCAATTGATCTCATGCCTACTTGTTGCTGAACAAAATAATGAGCTCTTAATAAAAAATCATAACTCCCACCCTACTGGATCACAGCCATTCCCTAAAGCGAATGCAAATAGCTATAGACAAGGACATGGTCGCGATCGTGGTCGTGGTCACGGTCGTAGTTATAGTCATGGTAAAACTCGAGATCATGGTGGTCCTAATTGTCATGCCTTCAATTAAAAGGTTGTGCCATACCACTTGAAGTGGAACAAAAATGGCAAAAAATAAGATAAAGGAAAGGGTGTGAAAGTAGTTTCTCTGAAGAATTGTGAAGAGGCTTGCTATAGGTATGGAGCAAAAGGGCATTGGTCTCGTACCTGTCGTACACCAAAGCACCTAATTGATCTTTACCAGGCATCTGTCAAGGGTAAAGGAAAAGAGAAAGAAATCAATCTTGCAGATTTCAGTACAATTGATGAAGATGAAAATGATCCAATGGAATTTACTCATCTGGATGTTGATGATTTCTTAAACGAGCCAAATGAAGGAATCAATGAGATTAAGTTTTAGGGTGATGATGCTAATGATGTCAATGGAAATAACTAAAATAATTACGTTAGAATTTAGACTATTTGAACTTTATTTTCCTAAGTTTAATTTTTAGTTCAATGCTTGTATTCTCATGTTTCTAAGTCTTTGCTATTATAATGTCGAATTAATAAATTAAGTTTCATAATGTTTCTTACTTCATTTATTCTTTTGTTTATAGAAATATGAAAAATATAGATGCAGTAAACAACTCCAATGGTGGAGATATATATATCTGGTTGACAGTGGATCAACGCACACAATTCTTCGAGATCGAAAATATTTTTCAAACTTAAAATTGGCAAAAGCAAATATTAGTACAATTTCTGGTACTACAAAACTGATTGAAGGCTCCAGAAGAGTGAATATTATATTATCAGGTGGAACAAATATTTTGGTGAAAGAGCTTTATATTCTAGCAAGTCAAAAAGAAATTTGTTAAGATTCAAAGACATACATCTAAATGGTTTCAATATCGAGACTATGAATGAGGGAAATATGGAATATCTATGTATTACATCCAGTAATTCATGCCAGAAGCATTTAAAAGAAAAGCTTCCAGTTTTCTCATCAAGATTGTATTATGCAAACATAAGTGCCATAGAATCTAACACTACAATGAACCAGAAGTTCAATGATCCAAAACTTTTCATGCTTTGGCATGATCGACTTGGCCACCCTAGATCTAGTATGATGATTCAAATTGTTAGAAACTCACGTAGGCATCCTCTAAAGAACCAGAAGATTCTTTTACCTCGTGATTGTTTGTGTGATGCATGCTCACAAGGAAAATTAATTATAAGACCATCTCCAATGAAAGTTAATCTTGATTCCCTTATGTTTTTACAAAGAATACAAGAGGATATTTGTGGACCTATTGACACACCTTATGGGCTATTTAGTTATTTTATGGTCTTGATTGATGCATCATCTAGATGGTCATATGTAAGTCTACTGTCAACACGAACCGTTGCTTTTTGTTGGCACAAAATCACAGTCAACCAAATATTGATAAAATTGACAATATGATACTTGTCATAATTCAATATGATACATCAAGACTGAACGATCAGTACAAGACAGACGTCGGCTCTATCCTGCAGTATACTCAGTTTTCGAGTCTGTATTTTTTTACTTTTATTGAGTCTAGATTAATGTAAACTGAGTTGCACTGAGTAGTTTGGGCCTATACCTATCTCCAAACCATAAACCAAAAGCTTCACCAAAACCAAACTAGCCCATATAGCCCATTAGAACAATTCTGTCTTCTGGAGATAGAGTTTGGGCCGAACTCTGCCTCCACAGAGAGTTCGGGCCGAATTCTGTCCCCTAAATTACAGGATCCTAATTTTTAGGCTTTGTTGTATTCTAGTTGTCCAACGGCCAAAATTTTGAAATCTTGACCCAGAATTCTGGCCGAATTCTGCCTATTGCTACTAGTATAAATAGACCTTGAATTCTCTCATTTTTATTCATCCAATCTTCTCTTCTCTTCTCTTCTCTCTAAAGCCTTATACAAGCCTTACCCTTCACATCTACTAGCCACAAGCTCCCTAAGCCTCAAAGTGCTCAGTGCTCTTCAGTTAGAAGTTTGTGCAAGAGTTCAAAAAGTCGCTTGGAAAATTCCAAGCATCGCCACTACGATCTCTGTAAGAAGTTGACGTGCACTTCTGAAGAAAAGGCACGGGGTGTAACTACTATTTCACAAATAGTAGATTTAATCCTGAGCTAGAGTTCTCAGGCCTGGACTAGTCCTCCACGAGGAAAACCAGGTTAAATCGACTGTGTTTGCGTATGCTTTCTCGCTCTTTATAATTTCTGTATTTACTCTGATTATTTACTGTTGGTGAAAGAGTTTAATTTTTAATTGGATATTATTGTCATAAACTCTATTCACCCCCTCTAGAGTTGCCTACTTGTTCTTCAATTGGTATCAGAGCTCTGTTCTCTCAACAAGGACTAACATCCTAGAGTTGATCCATGGCAACCACGCAACCCATGTTTTCCAATCACGGTGAAGGGCAGTCCACTCATAGGCCACCCCTATTTGATGGAACAAACTACACCTATTGGAAAACAAGGATGAATTTTTATCTCAAGTCTCTAGACTTCGACCTGTGGACCATTGTGACCGATGGTTACAAGAAACCCGCCAGGATAGTTGTCAATGGTGATCTCGTCGAGAAATCCAACGACAAATATTCTGACGAGGAAAAGAAACAGGCAAGTTTAGACGCTAGAGCTATTAATGCTTTATTTTGTACAACAGACAGGAATGAGTTTAACAGGGTCTCGACATGCACCACCTCGCACAAAGTATGGAGACTTCTAGAAGTGATGCATGAAGGAACCACCCAAGTCAAGGAGTCGAAAATCAGTCGTCTCACTCAAGAATATGAGGCATTCAAGATGAAGCCTAATAAGACGATTACACAATTGTTTACAAGATTTCTCGACGTCATCAACCCCTTGTCATCTCTCGTCAAACAATATACAAATCACGAGAAGATCCGTAAGTTACTTAGGAGGCTACTGAAGATTTGGAACCCTAAGGTAACAGCTATCATAGAAGGCAATGATATCACCACATTGTCTATGGAGACTTTGATGGGAAAGCTGATGAGTCACGAGCTTGACCTCAAAGACTTCGAAGAACCTGCTCTAAAGACAAAATAGATTGCCCTAAAAGCTCATCGTCGAAGGGCTAATCCTGAAGGTGATGATTGAGCTCTTCTAGTCCAAAATTTCAAGAAGTTCCTTCGCTTCAATCGAAGAAAGAAGGAACAACAAGAAGATGATGAGGAAGAACCAACGTGCTACGGCTACAAGAAAACTGGACACGTCCGAAAAGACTGTCCATTCACAAAGAAAAGCAACCGATATGAGAAATCCTACAAGAAGTCTTCCTCAAGAAAATATGCCAACACTAGAATTTGGCTTGAAAGCGAAGCAAGTGACTCCGAGGAAGAAAAGGACTCCCCTCAAGACACCGCCAATGTATGCCTAATGGCAACATCCGATAAGGTAACTAGCAAAACTCTCGATGACTTCACTTTTGATGAACTTGGCGATGCGTTCAATGATTTACTAAATGACCACAAGAAAGTCATTAGTAAATATAAGCATGCCAAGGAGAAGATCAAAAGCTATGAAGTCGAGATTCAAAAACTCTCTTCTTTGCTTGATAATGTTAGAGACACTCCACCCACGGAAGTCACTAATGAGATATCTAAGCTTAAGTTAAGCCTACATGATGCCGAAGCACGTATTGAAAAGCAAACACGTGAGATCACATCACTCAACACTGAGCTTGCTGAAGAAAAAAATAGACACAAGATCTCTATTGCTAAAATTGATGGTTTAAATGCTAAGTGTAATGAACTACATGCTGCCTCTAAGAAATTAGAGATTAGATTGGGAAAACAGGTTGCTCAACCTCAAACCCAATCACATAAGACACACACAAAGCACAAGACTACTCAAAATAGTCAAATACGTCACCCACATGCAGCACATAAATATGCTTACATGTACAAGTACTTCCATACAGCACATAAACCACATGCACATAGAAATTACTCTCATAACTATCATTCTACTGCTACACACAATCACCATGCTGCACATAACCATCACCATGCTGCACATAAGCATCACCATACTGCACATAGACATAATCATCACTATACGGCATATAGACATAACCATCATCCTACTGCCACATATAATCACTATCATGTTGTTCCACACAACTCACACCATGCTGCATATAGACACCATCAACATGCTTCCAATACAAATAGGCATGCTTCTTGCACCTACTGTGGATTACATGGACACATCTCACCATAATGTTGAATTAGGAGATTAGTAGATATAAATCTATATGCATGGGTGCCAAAGACTAACATGTCAGGACCCACAAGAACTTGGGTACCAAAGGTCACATCTACTCTTGATGTAGGTGGACCTTCCCTCCTCAACTAAAAGCAAGTGGATTCTCGATAGTGGATGCTCGCGACATATGACGGAAGACGCAAATCTTTTCGCATTACTATCGATAAAGAGGGAAGGGTATGTATCCTTCGGCAACAACTTAAAAGGGTACATCATAGGTAATGGTACTATAGGTCATCCTCCCTCTCCTGTAATAAAGGATGTCTGCCTAGTGACCGAGTTAAAGCATAACCTGCTCAGCATAAGTCACCTTGCTGATCATGGATATGATATTAACTTTGGACAAAATAAATGCTATATTTATGATAGGTCAATGGGAGACATCGCTTTTGAAGGGATAAGAGAGGATAACATTTACATTTTCTATCTATCTAGAGATACTAATAGTGCAGAAAGATGCCTCTACGCCCACAGAGATGAGAGATTGTTGTGGCACCAGCGTCTTGGTCATGCCAATATGGATACTATATCCAGGCTATCGACAAAGAAGCTAGTAAGAGGCTTGCCTGATATCACATTCAAAAAGGACACGGTATGTGCCGAATGTGAGTTGAATAATACAACCAAGTCTTCTTTTCATTCAATAAATACTGTAAGTACTACTAGACCCTTACAATTACTTCACATGGACTTATTTGGTCCTAGTAGAGTAGCCAATCTTGGTGGAAAACTCTATGCGTTTGTTATAGTAGATGATTTTTTCTAGATTCACTTGGGTTTTCTTTCTTTTAAACAAAAGCTATGCGATTTCTGTTTTCAAAATTTTTGCTAAAAAGGTTCAAAACGAAAAATGCTACATGATTACTCAAATCCGAAGTGATCATGGAGGCAAATTCGAAAATATTGATTTTGAAAAGTTTTGTGACTCAAATGGTTTTGATCATGTGTTTTCTTGTCCTAGAACTCCTCAACAAAATGGTATTGTGGAGCGGAAGAATAGAACTCTTGGCGATATGGCTAGAGTCATGTTGAATAAATTTTCATTTCTGAAATATTTTTGGGCTGAAGCTGTCAGTACAGCGTGCCATATTTTAAATAGGGTGCTCATTCGACCTATTACAAATAAAATACCCTATGAGCTTTGGTTTGGAAGAACTCCAAATGTTTCATATTTTAGAGTTTTTGGTTGTCGATGTTTTATCCTTAACACCAAAGACAACTTAGGCAAATTTGATGCCAAAGCTGACGATGATATTTTTCTTGGCTATGCTGTCAAGAGCAAGGGATATAGAGTGTTCAACAAACGCTCATTGATTGTAGAAGAGTCTACTAATGTGACTTTTGATGAGGATAATAGTGCAGCAGCCACCTCCTGACGATGATGTTGAGCCATCAACTTCAACGCCGATGAATACCACCACTGAAACCAATTCTCTGGAAGGCTTGCCGAAGAAATTCTCTTTCAAGCCGTCACATCCAGAAAACTTGGTAATAGGTGAGGTTTCACGCGGAGTAAGTACTCGATCATCGTTAAGACACTCCATTGCTAGCACTACCTACATTTCATAAATTGAGCCTAAAACTGTTTTAGAAGCTTTTAATGATGAGTTTTGGATTTCTGCCATGCAAGAAGAACTCAACCAATTCGAGAGGAGCCAAGTCTGGAAACTTGTTCCTAGGCCAGCTAATCATTCGATTATTGGTATAAAATGAGTTTTTCGTAACAAAGTAAATAAAGATGGATCAGTTACACGCAACAAAGCTCGTCTAGTAGCTCAAAGATACAACCAAGAGGAAGGTATCGACTACGATGAGACGTATGCTCCTGTTGCAAGACTGGAATCCATTCGGATGCTTTGTGCATTTGCCAACTTTCAAAATTTTAAATTATTTCAAATGGATGTTAAAAGTGCTTTTCTGAGGATTTATTAAGGATGAAGTTTTTGTAAAACAACCCCCTGGTTTTGAAAATCACAAATTTCTCGACCATGTTTTCAAACTCAAGAAAGCGCTATATGGCCTCAAACAAGCCCCTAGAGCTTGGTATGAACGCCTAAGCAATTTCTTGCTAGATAAAGGTTTTTCAAATGGGAATATTACACTACACTATTTATCAAAAGTTTTCAAAACACTATTCTTTTAGTGCAAATTTATGTAGATGTTATCATATTCGGTTGTACTAATAAAAATCTTTGCCAAGATTTTGTTAAGTGTATGCAGAACGAATTTGAGATGAGAATGACGGGGGATCTCACATACTTCCTTGGATTGCAAGTCGAACAAACTTCGCAAGGAACTTTCATCAGCCAATCAAAATATACAAAGGATATGCTGAAGAAGTTTGATCTTGACAACGTCAAACCAATCAGCACTCCTATGGCTACTTCGACCAAGCTGGAACCTGATGAAAGCGGCAAACCTGTTGACCAACGTAAGTATCGTGGTATGATTGTTAGTTTACTTTATTTAACTGCTAGTCGTCCCAATATCATGTTTAGTGTTTGTCTGTGTGCTCGCTATCAAGCTAGTCCTAATGAATCACACATGTCCGCCGTTAAGCGTATCTTTCGATACCTTAAGGGTACCGTTACAGAGGACTTATGGTATCCCAAATCCACATCCTTTGACCTTATTGGTTATTCGGATGTTATTTTGCAAGATGCAAATTCGACCGTAAAAGTACAAGCGGTACGTGTCATTTATTAGGCAAGGCTCTAGTCTCTTGGTTTAGCAAGAAGCAGAATTCTGTCGCACTATCCACAACAGAAGCTGAATATATTGCAGCTGGTCGTTGTTGTGCCCAAATTCTGTGGATGAAGCAAACCCTTGCAGACTACAACCTTTCTTATATACACATTCCTATATTCTGTGATAACACTAGTACCATCAACCTTACTAAGAACCCTATATGTCACTCACGCACGAAACACATTGAATTCGTCACCACTTTTTGCGTGATTACCAGCAAAATGATACTATAAACTTAGAATTTATTGACACTGATCATCAGCTGGTAGATTTTTTTACAAAATCACTATCCGAAGAGCGTTTCAACTTTTTTGTCGTGAATTAGGAATTTTGGACGAAGCGGTTATTCATTAAAGTAACCTACGTAAATATCGATTATGTCTTGGTTCTTTATGATAAATTTGATATGGGTACAAGCCGAAAGGGTCCTTTTGACAACAAGGCGTAAAAGCCTAAGCGACACGGTGCACTAGTACTCAGGACTACCGCTAGCTGGGATCCGGCCCCTGCAGCTACCCCATGGCAGTTTTACCATACTGAATTGTGGCATAACTCCTTGTTTATTACATGGTCTACTTTTATTTATAACTTGCTCAATTCAAATTTTTGAACTTTATTTTATTCTTCTTTATTCAGCTTTAACTTTTTGTGCTTTTCTACTTGGATCTTTTACTTTTGCATATTCACATTTCCACTCCTTCATTCTTATTCAACTAAATACTGTTTTCAACTCCATTTCAGCCTAATTTCTATTCTGGCCCTAGAATACAGAATTCGGACCGAACTCTGCCTAACACAGAGTTCGGGCCGAATTCGGTCTGGTCATTCCAAAATCGCAGTCGGGCTCAGCCGCTGATCTGAGATTGATCTAATGGACCAGATTTCTTCCGACCATTCGAACCCTTCATATTATAATCGGGTTCTCCCTCTCTCTCTCCTCCATTACCTCCTCCAAAACTTCTCCAAACCATTCTTCTTCAAACCCTAACCCTAGTTTTCTCCTTCTAGTGTATATTTCTTCTCCAAATTCTAGGAGAAGGTCTCTTGCATCATTCTCTTCCATCCTTCATCTTACTTTTGTGGTATAATTTCACTTTTCTCTCCATCTCAATTTCATTAATTTCTTTATTACTCATGGCTCCCAAGTTGTTTAATAGAGGAAAGAGGATTCGAACCGAGGGTGCATACTCTTCGAATCCTCCTCTTCGTGTTGAACAACCTTTTCAACAACCCATTCACCCATTGTTCAATCCACCTCGTCCCATTGACCCAAACACGTTTGATGATCGAATATTTGTATCATTGGAAGCCTCAAACGAGTGGTTTAATGATTTTCGATCACGTCCCGTGTGTGCGGGTCATCCTATTAACTTCACCATATTTTCTCAATATGACTCCTTATTCTATGATTTGTGTCTTGATGAACTAGTTACTACTAATTCACTTATCTATTTAAATGCCATTCAAATGTTTTATTGCAATCTTACTCATAATGATGCACGTTTATACTCTCGTGTTGCTGACATTGACATATCATTTGATGACTTTGATCTTGCGGAATATCTTGAAATTTCGGAGCCTAACTCATGGGAGAAACTTGTTGATGCTCGCAAGTTTCAATTCCCCGATGGGTCCTCCCTAGAAAGCTTCAAGGACGATTTGTGTACCCCAAACACACGTCCACGCAAGCTTCTTGCCTAATTTCTAAACCCCTACTTCTATGAGCTTCATCGTATCGTCTTTCCCACAATTCTGCCCAAAGCGGGATCGACTTATGAGGTTTCATATTTTGAGATTTCTGCTATGTATCACCTACACTTCCATGTTCCATTCAATCTTCCACGTACCATGATGGACTGGATGATCAATGCTAGGAAGAAGCCAAGATCTTTGGTCTATGCTCTCTATCTTTCTATGATTTTTCATGCTTTTCATGTCCCACTTGATGAGTGCCAATTACTTCCTGTCCCTGCCTTCCTATCTAAGACACGGCAGCTTCAGGCAGCTGTCGGTTCACCTGCTGAGTACGAGCACTCTGATGCTCAGGATGACGCACCTGCTCTTGGACAGCCTGTACCCCCTCCACCTGCTACTCTTGAGTCGATTCAGACTATGCTTCGCGATCGATTCATGTTAGAGGATGATCGCTGGACCCAGTTTGACTATCGTACCATCCTGCAGATGAGTGCCATCAGCAACTTACTGTATGACGTCCGGTACTCTATGTCTCGACATCCTTTTATGCCTATTCCTGTGGAACGGGATCCTGTTCGTGACGGATATCGTATCGATCACCCTTGGGTTATACGCTATCTGGATCCGGATACGGCTTTCGTGGATCCTCGTCATTTATTCACTGATCCATCTGACGATACTGGACCTTCACGAGCTCCGTGATGGATATGATCTCCTACTTGCTGTTGAGGATATTATGTTTACTTTTTATGCACTATGGCTTTCTAGTTTATGTAGTTGCTTTTTATTGTATTAGATCTCTCTATTATCTGTGACTCTTGAGACACTTTATGCAGTTTATTATCACTTTGGTGTGCTTGCCAGTTATTTTTATTTCCAAATTTTCTGGTTGTTTGTGCTTGATAAATGACAAAAGGGGGAGAATTATTTGATATTCATATCATATTGTCATCTGTGCTTTGGGAAAGATTATATTTATCAGGACAAAAGAAGAAGCATTGTTTACGGGAGAGCTATTGCTTCTATGTACTGATTACGGGGGAGCTATTGCTTTTCTAAATGTGTTCATATATGAACATTGAATATACAAATATTATTTTGTCAATTATCAATATGGAAGAGATTGTTGACACAAAATCATAGTCAACCAAATATTGATAAAATTGACAATATGATACTTGTAATAATTCAATATGACACATCAAGGCTGAACTCATTACAAGAGGGACGTCGGCTCTATCCTGCATCATACTCAGTTTTCGAGTCTGTATTTTTATACTTTTATTGAGTCTAGATAAATGTAAACTGAGTCGCACTGAGTAGTTTGGGCCTATACCTATCTCCAAACCATAAACCAAAAGCTTCACCAAAACCAAACTAGCCCATATAGTCCATTAGAACAATTCTGTCTTCTGGAGACAGAGTTCGGGCCGAACTCTGCCTCCACACAGAGTTCGAGCCGAATTCTGTCCCCTAAATTACATGACCATAATTTTTAGGGTTTGCTGTATTCTAGTTGTCCAACGGCCAAAAATTTGAATTCTTGACCCAGAATTCTGGCTGAATTCTGCCTATTGCTACTAGTATAAATAGGTCTTGAATTTTCTCATTTTCATTCATCCAATCTTCTCTTCTCTTCTCTCTAAAGCCTTATACAAGCCTTACCCTTCTCATCTACTAGCCACAAGCTCCCTAAGCCTCAAAGTGTTCAGTGCTCTTCAGTTAGGAGTTTGTGCAAGAGTTCAAAAAGTCGCTTGGAAAATTCCAAGCATCGCCGCTGCGATCTCTGTAAGAAGTTGACGTGCTCTTCCGAAGAAAAGGCACGGGGTGTAACTACTATTTCACAAATAGTGGATTTAATCCTGAGCTAGAGTTCTCAGGCCTGGACTCGTCCTCCACGAGGAAAACTAGGTTAAAATCGGCTGTGTTTGCGTATGCTTTCTCGCTCTTTATAATTTCCGCATTTACTCTGATTATTTACTGTTGGTGAAAGAGTTTAATTTTTAATTGGATATTATTGTCATAAACTCTATTCACCCCCTCTAGAGTTGCCTACTTGTTCTTCACTTTTGTCAAACTTCTTGCTCATATTATAAGACTAAGGGCTCAATTTCCTGATTATTCCATCAAGACTATCCGTATTGACAATGCCGGTGAATATACATCTCAAGTATTTGATGATTATTGCATGTCAATTGGCATTAATATCGAACATTCAGTTGCACATGTGCATACTCAAAATGGACTTACGGAGTCTTTTATTAAAAGGTTGCAATTGATTGCCAGACCGTTACTTCTAAGGTCAAGTTTACCCACTTTTGTGTCGGGACATGCAATATTACATGCAGCTGCATTGATCTGTATTCGACTAAGTTCATTTCATCATTATTCACCATTACAACTTGTTTCTGGCCAGCATCCTGATATTTTACACTTAAAAGTGTTTGGTTGTGCTGTTTGTCCCTATTTCTCCACCTAAACGAACGAAGATGGGACCACAAAGACGTCTTGGAATTTATGTTGGTTTTGATTCCCCGTCTATAATAAAATACATTGAGCCTCTGACAGGCGATTTATTTAAGACAAGGTTTGCTGATTGCCATCTTGATGAATCTGTTTTTCCGTCGTTAGGAGGAGATAAAATCTCACTTCCTGTAGAACGACATGAAATTATATGGAATTTACCATCTTTTA
This sequence comes from Iris pallida, assembly GCA_029216955.1. Taxonomy (NCBI): domain Eukaryota; kingdom Viridiplantae; phylum Streptophyta; class Magnoliopsida; order Asparagales; family Iridaceae; genus Iris; species Iris pallida. The sequence continues at coordinate 3,693,512 of JANAVB010013397.1, read as the reverse complement.
TTGATCCACGCACAAGTAAATATGAGCAAGAAGTAAAATGATCATTCATTTGCAAAATATTGCAAATCAATTGCCAGATGCATTTACTGATATTAAGAAAGTGACAAAATCTCATGTACCGGCTATAAATGTACCAGCACGGATTGATATCCCTGAAGAACAACATGATGGCACACTAAATCCGTGCATACAATGTGGACGCCCTGCTGGCGCTAAAGATAAGAACCCTCGAAAGAAAAGGGTACAAGTAATTACTCCAGAAGAGAAATATGAAAGCGATATAGAAAATTTGACTGATCAGTCTAAACTAGCTCCTGAAGAGACACATGACAATGAACATATTTCAGAAGAAATCTCTTTAAATTATATGAGTACAAGGGAAAGCTGGCATAGAAAGAAAATTACTATAGACTATTTTTTCTTATAGTGTCGCACTTGATATAGTAAATGAGGATCCTGAACCAAAATCCATTGAACAATGTCGACATAGAAATGATTGGCCAAAATGGAAAGATGCGATACAAGCTGAATTAAAATCCTTAGAAAATCGCAAAGTATTTGGACCAGTAGTTTAAACTCCTGAAGGTATGAAACCTATTGGATACAAATGGGTGTTTGTACGAAAGCGCAACGAGAAAAACGAAATTGTGAGATATAAGGCACGACTTGTTGCACAAGGTTTTTCACAAAGACCTGGAATCGATTATGATGAAACATATTCCCCTGATATCTACACGATTACATTACGATACTTGATCAGTTTAACAGTTACAAAAAAACTTGATATGCGGCTTATGGATGTTGTTACCGCATATTTATATGGGTCATTGGATAATGATATTTATATAAAAATCCCAGAAGGATTCAAATTGCTTGAAGCAAATAACAAAAGGTATAATGGGTTATACTCAATCAAATTACAATGATCCCTATACGGATTAAAACAATATGGAAGAATATGGTATAACCGTCTTAGCGAATAACTTGTTAGAGAAGGATATATAAATAATCCAATTTGTCCATATGTTTTTATCAAAAGATCTAAAAATGGATTCTCAATTATTGTGGTATATGTTGATGACTTAAATCTTGTAGGAACTCCCGAAGAGCTCACCGAAACCGCTAATTATCTGATGAAAGAATTTGAGATGAAAAATCTTGGGAAGACAAAATTTTGTCTCGGCCTGCAGATCGAGCATTTATCAAATAGAATTTTTATTCATCAATCTACTTATGCATAAAAGATACTAAAAAAAATTTATATGGATAAGGCTCCTCCACTGAGTAGCCCCATGGTTGTTAGATCATTAGATGTAAAGAAAGATCCATTCTGTCCTCGAGAGGATAATGAAGAATTTTTAGGTCCAGAAGTACCATATCTTAGTGCTATTGGAGCTTTGATGTATCTTGCAAATTGTATAAGACCTGATATAGCATTTTCAGTAAACTTACTGGCAAGATATAGCTCGGCACCAACAAAACGACATTAGAATGGTATTAAACACATATTATGTTATCTTCGTAGAACAACCGATATGGGCTTGTTTTACTCAAAAAATTTAGAATCACAAATTGTGGGTTAATTATGCTGTTGTCGGTTATCTATCTGACCCACATAAAGGAAGATTTCAGAGTGGATATGTATTTACTTGTGGCGGTGCTGCAATATCATGGCGTTCGGTGAAGCAAACATTAGTAGCTAATTCTTCTAATCACTCAGAAATTCTGGCATTACATGAAGCAAGTCGAGAGTGCATATGGTTGAGAACAATGGTTCATCATATCCGAGAATCATGTGGGTTACCTTCAGCAAAAGATACTCCGACGGTATTGTATGAAGATAATGCTGCTTGTATTATACAAATTAGAAATGGCTACATCAAAGGTGACAGAACGAAGCATATATCACCTAAATTTTTCTACACTCATGAGCTACAGAAGAATGGAGACATTGATGTTCGGCAGATACAATCGAGTAATAATTTTACAGATTTATTCACTAAAGCATTGCCAACCACAACATTCAAAAAGATGATTCAGAATATTGGGATGCGTCAGCTAAAGGAACTCTTGCCCGTATCAGGGGGAGCGTGATCACTAATATTTCACACTGTACTCTTTTTCCTTCGTCCAAGTTTTTATCCCACTGGATTTTTCTTGGCAAGATTTTAACGAGGTAGTTTATCATGCTTATTGTGTTTGTATAATATGTACTCTTTTTTCCTTCGGCCAAGTTTTTATTCCATTTGGTTTTTCTTTGCAAAGTTTTAACGAGGCATATTCTATATATATTGGACATCCAAGGGGGAGTATTGTAACTATGGTGGATTGTCCAATGTCCATTTGTATTCTATAACTCATGTAACTTATGACCCTTGGTTTCCATAACCTATGGTCTTTGGGTTCCTAACGTATGTCCCTTGGTATTATTTTCAACATATATATATATATTACAAAACTGCTCCAAAAACAGTCAGCTGGTTTTGTGTTATGAAACAATCAAATGTTTCATGAGTTGGATTAAAATTTAGTGATTTAGTGGTTGAGATTAAAATGTGTAGACCCCACCACCTTTTAAAGTTATCTAATCTCAACTATTCAATTCTAATCAAACATGATATATATAGAAAGAGAGTTTTCTAGCTTGTGTTCTACAATTCGTCCACGTATAGCAAATGTGTGTATCTGATCTCATCAATGACAGTACCAAAATGTGGAAACAGAATTTGATAACCTTACTTTTCCCTCCTGATGAAGCCACAACAATCTTGAATATCCAGCTTTCTACAAACTGTTCCATGGACAAACTCATATGGAAACATACTACGGATGGGGAATTTACTTCTAATCTGCTTATAGAACTATTCACGAGCAGATGAGGCAAAGTGACAGTTCTACATCTTTGGTTGAATTCACTGAGTGGAAGAAGCTATGGGGACTTAAACATATAAGTCCTAAAGTTTCTTTATTCGTGTGGAGAGCCCTCACCAATTCTCTCCCCACAAAACAAAACATTCATCATCGCATCAACAATATTGAGGACATCTGTCCCCTCTGTCAGGTACATATTGAAACTACTAACCATCTTCTTTTCCATTGTCCAAAAACAGGAACTACATGGAGTCATTATCCAGCAGTTAACTCCTTGTTAACTGAAGATTGCTCGATTACTTCATTTACCACTTCCTTGCTAAAAGAAGGAGACAGAGATACAACCACTATGTGTTTCTATATAATGTGGCATATTTGGAAGGCCAGGAACAAATGCATATTTGAAAATCTGAACATTGATGGAAGAAGGATCTATGAAGACGCTGTCAATTTGAAGGAAAAAACGGAGGCATTCAACAACTGCCTCCCTACAATTGTGCCACCATTGTCCAGTATCCAGACTTCTACCAACTGGTCTCCTCCGAATAGTAATACAAAGAAGATCAATTTCGATGGAGCTTTTTTGGAGGGAAAGATGGCAGCAGGAGCTGTGCTCAGAGATGATCAAGGGAATTTCCTATTAGCTCTTTCATTAACAGAGGATGGTGGGACTCCAATTGAAGCAGAAGCAATGGGTATCCGGCTATCACTGGATATATGCATTAAGGAAAACCTTCAAGATGTCATTATTGAAGGAGATTGCAAGCCATTAATCGACTCGATCAATTCTTTCAACACATTTCCTCTTTGGCGAGCTAGACATACCATAGAAGATGCAAGAATGACTACACAATCCGACTCTAATATTTCGTTTTCTTATGTTAATAGGAAAGCCAATACTTGTGCACACTCTCTTGCTACCCATGCTTTACTGTCTAATATCTCTAATCTCATATGTGTTTATGATGAGATTCCATCTTGTATAACTTATCATGTTCTCCATGATAAGAACATTGTATCCAGTTGATCTATTATAACATGTATTTTTTCTCAAAAAAAAAAAAAAATCAACCTTTGCGAATGTGTGTATATATCAACCTTCCAAAACAGGCACCACTTCAAAGTGAAACCCTATTTCTTGGTAAAGGAAAGCTCTCTTTCTTGAATGGAAGGGAAGGTCGTCGTTTGGAGCGCACAGGCCGGCGCATGAAGGTATACGTCGTGGAGGCCACTAAGATGGCCGACCACGTCTGCTGCCTCGCCGTGGCTAACGGTGTCATGGCACACAGCACGTCAATTTCCTGCAGAACTGCCAACTTGCGAAGCTTAGCCCTTAGGACTGGATCCATGTTCGGGCCCGAGAGTCTGTCATCGAAGAAGCCGCAGTTTGCTACGCCGACCGTGTGAGCACCCAGGAGGACAACCATGTCTTCTGTTGATAGCCCCTTGTCCTTGAAGATTCTGATAGATTCTCGGAACGGGACCGAGGGACCCAGTAGACCTTCTCGGTTTCGTTGTCCCTGATGACAAGTTCTAATTAATTCACATTTGGATATACATTTCTGTCTGTTGTAGGGTCTTGTGATCCTAAGAAGACTAAGTTTGTAATATTTATTGTGTATAAAATGGCGAGAGAGAAAATGTAGAAATTAACAAGAATTTGGTGGAAGAATTTTTTTTTTACAAGAACACTAAGTTTGTAATATTTATTGTGTATAAAATGGAGAGATAGCATCCATATTTATAGGACTCTTGAAAACGTCTACACACTTATTAAAATATAACTATATATAAGTCATTTTAGACTATTTTATAATTATAGTATTAGGATATCATATATTTTAAAATAATCAGAAACATTCTAAGTATGGAACATTATAAAATTAGACAGTATAAAATTATCAAAGAAAAAAAAATCATATATAGCCCGCAGTCTGTGGCCGCGGACTGTGGCCGCAGTCCACGTTTAGCGATCCCATTGGCCCGCCATTTTTGCTTGGGTCCGCCACCAAAAACTTAACCAATAGGACGCTGACATGTAGCCCCCGGTCACAGTCAGCCGTCACAGACATCAGTTTATGTAGCAGCGTCCTAAAATAAAAGGATCCTATGAGAAAAACAAAGTCAAATGATAATGGATCAACTAGATTTGTACGTGGGTTCAAAAGTATGGACACAAATCAAATTTATTTTCCAACAATCTCATGTCGTGGCTGTGATCCAAATTGGCTCTTTCCTTGTCAAATCAAATGTATCACCATAGTATATCTTAATAATGTCTTTGATGTATTGCTCAAAAATGCGTTGAAGGCAACAATCTGGGAACCATTCTTTAGCCCCTCTTGAAATGCTTGTGATTGCACTATGCTTGGAATTTTAGTGTAACTGATGCAATCCAATGTTTTGCCAGATGCCTGACTATGTTGATATACGACAATAGTTAGGATTATTTTGTATAAGGTTACCAGTTTTAGGTCTAAATAGATTTTGGATATTGGATTTGTCCGTAGATGAAGTTGGGTGCTCGAAATTTAAAAAAAATTAGACACATTTTAGTAACGAAATTGGACTCAGTGACGAAATATTTTTTTTAATGATAAATGTTCGTCACTAAAAAATTTCGAGTATCTAAACCAATAACGGACAACTCTAGTACGCAAAATCTAACTAGGTCTAAACCTTGTACAAAACAATCCCAATAGTTATGGCTTCAGTTGTGCTTCAGAATTATACTATGAAGTAGCAGTGGGTGATAAATCCGCAGCATAGAGAGGCGAGTGAAGCTCTACAGATGAGATATTTTTTGTTTCCTAATTACAAATTAAGAGAGGGTGCTACTACTTATCACCATCCATCAATGTGTAATCTGTTTTCTCATGTTTGGTACTCGAAGAGCGTAAATTGCAGCATCAAAAGTGAAGGTTTCCCGAAGGGTGGCCATTATTGAGGAGAGATTGATACGAGAGCAGATTTTGAATCTCTCAGATGAATAGAGCTAGAAACACCAGGGAAGCTTTCCGGTGATCGCCATCTTCTCAAATGCTTGGGTCACCTGCGCAGTTCTCTTTGAAGCGGCCTCCCTCTCCTTGGCCTTCTTCCTGTGAGCTTCCTTCTGCGCCGCCCTTATCCTCCTCTGCATCTTGTTTAGCTCTCGCTCCCGCTTCTTCTCCAGCTTCATCTGTTTTCACACACACAGATGACAGTCGCCGCCATTGCATGCAGTAGTTTGAACAAGTTGATAAAGAGAACTGGAGAATGTTTCGTGTCGGGACCGAGTCCGTACCTCATTTTCCTTCATCTCCATTTCGGCTTTGGAGGCCTTCTTTTTCTCCCATTGCTCTATGGCGCCCTCCTCCCTCCTCAGCCTGCAGGAAACATGCCCAAATGTTACAATAACCTATTAGGAACCATGCCAGATTGCTGTGTTGCACCGACACGGATATGACACGACACTTAGGGACACATCATCATGGGCAAGACACCTATTTTGGTGTGTTCTGGTATATTTTGGAGTGTCCAGATTTTTTTTACTGCCACTTCTTCCTTGCTAAACTGTATATATATTGAGATCCTATCTACATCATGCAATCATCATATGTTTCTGAAAGTGCTGCAACAAAATTTTGAATTGGAGAAATCGGATTTACTTGTCCATGAGCTTCATCGTTCTGGCTTCCTTCCATGCAGGCAGCTTGCCTTCAAGTTTGTTCCTCCTCGCCTCGGCTGCAAATTTTGGGCTGAAGCTACTGACCCTTCCCGGCACCACCCTCGACGCGATGCGTTCTTCAACGAAGCTCTCCGCGTCAGTACTGTCGTCGTACCCCTTGCTGTCATCTCCGCCGTTGCTTCCTGTGTTCAAATTCATGACTAAGAGCTAGCCTACATTTTTTTTTCATCAGATCAATCAAATTGAGATTAAAATCAGGGTCACCTGAGAAGTGGAAGGACATGGCGAGGCAGTGGTTCTGGTTGTACCTCCTCTCCTCTTCATGTTCTTCACTGACGGTAGGCAGCCTCCCATCATCATGGTACTTGCTCTTCATTCCGAAAGCATCTTCATCTTCGGGTTCACGCCATTGAATCTCCTTGAGCCCTGGCTTAGGAGTGACAGCACTGCACCTCTTCTTGGACGCTCCATCTTCCTCTACTATATATACCAAGAAGAGCAAAAGATCGGAAAAAATGCATGAAAACCTAATAATAAAAAAATCAAGTTAGTATACGAACAAAGCACTCACATACCGATCATCATCATCATCTTCCTTTTCTTCTTGATGTCAGAATGGTTGGCTCCGTTTGAGGGAGTAGCGCCGGAATCCTTTCTTGACTCTTGCTTTATTTCCCAAGGTGTCGCCACCTCTTTCCCAGCACCATTAGATATGACACAAGAACTCTGCCAAAGAAAGAGTAACAAATCAATCAAGAAACGAACGTACGTGAATGCATGCATGCATGCACTTGAAAGAAAGTGATGGTGATCATCATCGTCGTCACCTGGTTGGGAGTTGCGAAGGAGGGGTCGTCGATGGTGGAGAGGAGTTGGGGAGAGGGAGAGCTGCCACTCAGGGGGCTGCAGATGGGAGAAGGGGTGGTGGGGCAGCTTCCCAAGGAGGAGACGGGGTGTCTCTCGCCTGCGCCGACCATGTCGGAGCTGTTCTTGCCAACGGAGTAGCGGCTGGCACGAGAGCTTCCGGCACCGGGATCCTCTTCCATACAGTAGTCTTGCCTGCTTTTGGTGGTTGCGAGGAACCAGCGGGTGGCAGGGATGTGATGGTAAGGGTCGAAGCGCTTGCGGGTGGTGGTGCTGCTAGCGGCGGCCGGGGAGAAGTAGTCAATTGACTGCCTCCTTCTGGTTTGCTGCTGCATCTTCTTGAATACGAATGGGGTTCTCTTCTCTTTTGGGGGAGAGAGAGAGAGAGAGGGGAAGAGTTATATATGTCTTAGAATATGCAAAGACTTTTGGAGTACTTGCATTTAGGGGCGGTTTGGATACTTGTAGATCCTGGAAAGTATAAAAGTGTTACTTTTTGTTGAGTCATAAGGATTTATATAGTCCTATGTCGGATAGAAATGTGTAGCAGGCTAGCCCCCTCCTATATATATATATATGTACTCCATCTTGAATAATAAATCAATCAATTATTTCTTTCTACATGGTATCAGAGCCAAAATTTTGAAACTTCTTTTTTAGTTCCACATTACAAAAAAAATTATCTATTCTTTTCCTTCTTCTCTGCCACCGCCCTTCTTCTCCGTCGTCGACCTGCCGTCGACGTTCCCTATGGGTGTCGTCGAACCCGTCGGAAAGTAGGGTATGCTGTTGCCGACCTTGTCATCGTTGTACGCCATATGCGAGGTGTTCGTTGGATCGTCTACTCATCGTTCACCTCTCTTGTCGCATGAACTTAGAGGTGTACAGATAGATGGAGGAAGCCATGATCGCGTGTAGACGCACGACCCGTGGTTAAGTTGCAGTTGATCTCATCCATGTGTTGGGTTTGCGATAAGTTTAACTGTGGAGATGGAAACACCTATGACTAGCCAGGAACTGAAGAAGATACTGGAGGGGGTGGCTAGGGTGTTTTAGGCCAAATTGGAGGAGACCTCATATAGTGGGGGCAATGGTTCCCGCACCAGTGTCGTCGTATGTGATTAAGAAGACAGAGTTGCTACCAATGACATCAAACTTGAGGGGACGAAAAACTACCTAAATTGGTCTAGGAGAGTGCTGTTGAACCTTCGAAAAAATATGTGAAGGAAGAGTGCACTGAGCCAAAGGATAAGACGAGTGCTGAGTGGAGCACATGGAGTCACCTTAATTCTCTGGTGGTTTCTTGGCTGTTGACTTCTATGTCTCCATCCATAGCAGGGACGGTGGAGTCAATCAACAGTGCAGCTGATGTCTGGAAGACATTAGCTAGGATGTATTATGGACCTGGGAGTGTCATTATGATAATGGAAATTGAGAAAAAGATTGATGCTACCATATAGGGGGAGAAGACAGTACTCTAGGATGCAGGCATCGCTTATGGGCAAACTTGGACCATTATAATCCATTATCATTGTAGAACTCGACAAATGTTCTCCTTGGAAACAGTACATTGAGCATAGGCATGTAGCTCGTTTTCTCAGGGGCTTAACCTCGTAGTTTGAGGCTAAGAAGGCAACAATATGTCATCGGTCATCTCTCCCAACACTAGATGAGGCTGTCGCATATAGAGAAAGAAGAGATAAGACCGAAGGTGATAAAGGGCGAGACCTCACTTGTTGTCCGCTCGACATTGGTAGTTCCTAATGCTTCCATCAACGATGATAGGGAGTGGTACAATTACGGAATGAAAGGACACCTCAACTACAATTGCTTTCAACCCCGTAATTCTGGTCGTGGCCAAGAAAAAAAAGGACATAGAGGTAGACATGCAAGTCAAGGAGGCAAGGGACGTAGAGGTCGAGGAGTTGCTCACCTAGCTGTGGCAGAGGAGTCCTAGACCACTACTGAAATGACTGGAGTTGAGATGACATAGCTGAAAGAACTACGTAAGTTCAAGCTACATGTTGAGAGTTCTAAGGGCAAAGGACAAGCCACTCAAGATCTGGTTGACACTACCTATCTTGGTAACTTTACTAGTTATGCTCATATGGGCAAAAGTATCCCGGTTCAAGTACTTGCATCCACTAAATCTCATGTTGGTTAGATCATTGACTCAGGTGCATCTAGGAATATCACAAGTACATGTAGTAAGTTTTCTGATATTATCTGAGTAAGCATATTGTAACTCCATGTAACACCCTATTTTCTGAAATTAGGAATTTTTGAAAATTTATTATTTTTTATTATTTATTAATGGTATTTTAGTCATGGTATAATTTTTGGTGATTTTAGTTAATTTAAAATTATTTTCTAAGTCATGGTTTATGACTTTGTGATCTTACTAGTATAACCTCAGTGTAACCCTAGTTTTCATAACCTAGAGACTAACCATGACCATGTGAGCTTAGTCATAGGCTTAGAACCTCGAATTAGTGATTTTTAGCCTAAAGGGTATTTTGGTAATTTTTAGGAATTTATTTGGAATTTAGTGGGATTAGTGAGATTTTACTATTCATGGACTTTTAGATTAGTGACTTGCTAATCCCTAACCTAATTACCCTAATCCATAGGTTAGCTACTAACCTAGAATGACTAAGAGGATTAGATATTTCATGGTAGTCAAGCTATATAAATATCTAGATATTACTTATTGATATTTTGCTTAAATTATGCAAAATATCTAAACCCCTTTACAAAGTCTTTCCCTTAGCTTGCAAGCAAGCCAAGGACAACCTCCCCCCATGCCTTGGCCATGTTTGGCCGGCCAAGACCTCCCCCCCTTGGCATGACCCCCTTCCTATATATTTTGATTAATTCATTGCATTTGCATTGAATTAAATTCATGAAAAATACCCCTTTACTTCAAAAATCCATAACTCTCAACCTAGTGATCCAAATCACTTCAAACCTCTTGCATTGGGTTCCTACAACCTAGAGGGTGCTAAGGGAGGCTAGCAAGTTGGACACAAGACTTGGACACACCCACAAGTGGACTTGGACACACCCCCTCATTATTTGAATTTTCAAGGATTTTGCACATAGAGGTAAATATATTTAACCTAGTTATTATACTGGTTTTTCTTCATTATTGCATGCATATAGTTATAATATAGTTGTGGGTAGGGTTTGGTACAAATTTTAGGATCGTTTGGTGTCGTATCGGACACGTATCCTACATATAAAACCCTATTTATGTTCACTGTTTTTGCACACTGTCACATTGATAACACACACTATTTTGTAAAACTTTTTGAACCAAAACCTAGTCCTAGGTTCCCTAAACCTAACCCTAAAACACTGTGCACATTTTGAGCTTGTGTCGTGTCCAAAACTGGACACAAAGCTCACTGGACACAACACTGTTTAGACACTGCAGTACACTGTAAATCCCCTGCTACCACCCCCTTAGTTCTCCCTCTACACGCCACTTGGACACGCCAAAATTGGCATAGAGCACGGGGCACTGACTGACAGGTCATCCCCAAAGTTTGGGATGACCTCGTGTCGTGTCGGACACGGAATCGTCCCCGCAAGGGTCGTGCACTGCACTGCACAGCCGAGTTTTTGGCTCTGACACGGGTCTCGTGTCCCACGTACACGAGTCGTGGACACGTGTCAGGGTGACACGTGTGTAGTAGACCCTAGGGCGAACCCCAGGACACGAGCACGAGGTGTGTCGTGTCCTGTGTTGCGTACACGAGACGCGTGCATCACTGCACGACGCGGTCTGAAACCACGTATTTCCCTCTCTGATACGCGTGTCGTGTCCTCTCTACACGACACGTGGACACAGTGCAGGGTGTTGGACACGTACCCTACCCCTAGATGAACATTCGTGCACGTGCACGAGACACGAGAGTGTCTGTGTCGTGTCCTAGGGTGAGTTGCACGCGTGCACGATACTGTGTGTGTGCGTGTGTATCAGGTTTACCCGAGTGGTTGTTTTGTGAGTTGGACACGTCGTGTCGTGTCTATACTCTGTGTCAGGCACCTAGGACACTAGTATATGTGTGGGGCTAGTGTTACCAACCTAGGGATTCGAGCCTTAGCTCGTTTTGGTGTGAGAAATCGGGTTTACCTAGTTAGCCTATGCACAGTCCTATTTTTCCAGATTTTGTATTATTTCCAGTTTTCTAAAAACGAATTTCAAATCTAATTTTGGTATGATTAATACATGTATATGTGTATTTCAGTGTATAAATATATAGTATTTAGGTATGTGTGTGTGTAGGAGGAAATTTGGTGTGTATACATGTATATACATGTGTATATACATGTGTGTGTATATGGGTGTGTGTGTGCACTGTGTGGTGATTTGGGGGAGGGACTGTTTTCAGTTCCAAAACTGGAACACCCCTTTTTCCCCCATTTCCTGTGTGTGCCCATTTCATCTCTCTCACTGTTAGCTCCCTCTCTCTCACTGTCATTCTCACTGTCTCACAGCCTCTCTCTCTTCCCTTCCCTCTATATATATATATATGAAATATATGTATAGTTATATATATATATATGTATTGTGTATATATATATATATACATGATATATATGTATATTGTATTAGGTCTCTATATGTATATGTAGTGTATTATATACATATGGTTGTATTATATATGATATTCATATATGGGCATGTGGGTAGTAGGTTAAATAGTGTATGACTATATGTATAGATATATATATGTGAGACTTTTAGTTATAGGTTTATGTGGAAACCTAGGCTAAGGCCTATGGCCAAGGTTATTGGCCTATGGTTGGGGTTAACCCTAAAGGCCAAAACCCTACTAGAAACCCTTGTTGACTAAGGGTTGACCAAAGTCAACCTTAGGTCAAAGTTGACCTAGTTAACCTAGAAATGACTAGGAATGACCTAAAACAACTAGTTTGACTAGTTTGACTAAAATCCTAACTAGTTTAACTAGTGTTGACCTAGCTTTGACTTAGGGTTGACCATTGTTGACCATGGTTGACTAAAGTCAACTATTGGTCAAACCATGACCTAATTGACCTAATTACCCTAACTGACTAGTCTTTGTTTGACCAATGCCTTAGCTGGTCTAAGTTGATCTAGACTTGATCCAGATTGATCATGTTGACTAGTATTTGACTAGTTTGATTAGAGTGTTGACCAGGAGTTGACTTTAACCTAGATTAAACTTGTTTGACCTTATTTGACCTAGTATGACTTCTTGTGACCTAGTTTGACTATTAGAGTTGACCCAGAGTTGACTTTTGACCAGATTGACCTAGAATCATGTAGTATGCATTGTATACTTTATTTTTACCATTGTGGATACATTGTGACTTATATTGCTCTGACTAGGAGCCACACACCTCTCCTCAGGCAGTATATCCTCTTCAGACATTCAGTTATCAGGCGAGTACATTCTCTGACCGTTTCATACTTGTTCAGGCTTTACTTCTTGCTCTAGATTACTTTACTTGTTGCTGTCACGTTGGTAACACGGATTGGTACTATATGGATCTTTACATGAGATGTTATCCCCCTCGGGAGCATCGGGTACTTCATGTTATGTGTGTTTCACTATCATCATGTACTCCCATGCTTCTATTATTCATGTGCACTCATGTGATCATGTACTCTCATGTTTACTGAGCCCTCATGTATACTATCATGTGCACCCTTTCATGGGCCCCATGTGATATCATGTACAATAACGTAACTTGTATAGATCCTTGTGTATTGATTGGGGAAACGGGGGAGTAGAAGTGGTCATGTGAATAATTCCAAAGTAGTGTAATCATGTGCAAACTCAGTAGTGTAATCATGTGCAAATTCTAGCCATTCACATGCCTATCTTGTGCTCTACATCACTAGTCACTACAGTTCTCTATATACAGTAGATATTTCATTACAGCTATCTCTTTTACAGCGTATATTTCCTTTCAGCAGTTCATGTATCTTACTCTATTGCCTGTATCGTATTTCCTAACATGATATGCACTGTGTGAGATGTTTTGTGCTCGTTCCCGTCCTGATTGGATCTGTTGAAAATATTACAGAGGATGAGGATGAGGCCCTGGTGACTACCTATTATGGAGCAGGACTAGATGATACTTATGTTGTGGACCCTCAGCAGGTTCCACCTACAGCTGAGGAGGATGTTCCAGTAGTCTAGACCAGTTTAGTCTAGGCAGTCTTTCTATATTTACATTTTGTCTCACATTCTGTGTTGTATTTTTGAGATGTGGAGATGTATAGACTCTTAGACTTTTTGTATTATGAGTTGTCAGTTCTGGATATTATGTTGTACTAGACACTTAGACTTATTCATCTATGATACTGTTCTCTTGAGTTACTATCTATCTATCTGTTCTTCATTCTTCTACCTTAGATGTGATTGAGACAGCATATTGTTATATCACCTCCATTCGAAGAGTATAAACTGTACAGGTACTTTGGTATTGTTAGATGATTGACCTAGGACAGCGTTCTACCGCCGACACTGCGGCGTAGGCTGGGCGTTGTTACGTTCTCGTACCCTAACAGTGGGTGCGGGTCGTGACACGTTTTTAGTGGTGGCCCATGCAGGTCGAGTTTATGTAGTGGTATTCGAACTAGAGTATCACTACAGCCTGTGATAGGATTGGAGGAATAGGCTTAGAGAGAATGGATACTCAATCACTGCTAGGATACTTGAGAGATTCCTGGGATGACCCTTGAGAATCTCATTTGAAATTACGATTTAAACTCCTTTTCCCTTGATTGAATTTGATTTTGGAGGATTCACTGTAGAACTTTGAATCCTGGTGTTAGTTGATAATTTTTAAAATTTGTAGTTGTTAATTTTAATTTCTTAGTGTTAGATTAATATCTTTTATTTTTAGGGTACTCAATCACAATTATGAGAAAACTCTTATCTGTTTCTTGCCATCTAATCCTCTTGCTAATTGCCTTTCATTAAAATGAACTGTCCTCTCTATTTTGCATCTTGCTTAAACTCTTTTTACCAATCTACGTGACTGTATCCCAAACCTGACTTACTTGACATTTTCTCAAATCAAGACTTTATTGAGACCTTCTAACCTTGACCCTTGATTGATCGAACCCTAACTATATTCATCTAGTAGCCTATCTATCCCTAGGACTGTGTCCCTAAATTATTTACTGGATTCCTGATTAATTTTATTTCATGAGTTAAATTGATCTTCTTCAATTTTTGCATCAATTTGTCACGTCTCGAACCCCCACTTTTTATTCTAGATCATTGGACGTCCTTTACCATGACTTAGATATTCAGAGTATAATACTAGCTGTTACCTTCCAACAAACTTCACATGTAAGACCTAGACTAGCCTACCTTCATGTAGGTATTCCATGTCCCACTAAAACCCGTCTCCTTGTACTCTATTTTCTTGATATAATTTTCTGGTTAAATGGCTAAACTATAACCTCTACCCTGATACTAAATTCATTCTTATTCCAATTAGAGATCCACCTTGGCTCAATTCTTTCGACCTGGCATGTGATGGTGTTCTGCTTGAACCCTCAAATACTTAACCTCGTACCGTATCTTGATTGCTTGACCCAATTTGGTTAAGAATCTTGGACTATTTATCTTCTTTCATCATTTCCACCCTTACTTATATCTTATGCTATAAATTTATCCTTAAGTTTTACAAGCTTATCCTTTCGAGCTTGATCATGATATATTTTATTGGGTGTACACCCACTAATATATTATCTAATCAGAATCGGCGCATGATGGTCTGATCAACCTATTGCGTTTTGGTTCGTCTTTTCATATATTAATCTACGTGGATGGAGACAGTTAAACTTGCCCTAGAATCTTGTCCGCAACAGCCTTGACAATTCTCCTTGGAATTATTTTAATCGCCTATGAACCTCGTATTCGTATCCAGTTGAATTAAATTTATCATGACCTGGATCTTCATCATTGGATGCTCGTGCTCATACTTGATTTCATTGATTTCCCACCTTGCCTAAATCCCAGTTTATCTCGAAATTGATCAACTTAGATCGTGTCAAGACTAAAATCTATTTGTGATTGTTGTACCTAAATTTTCAATTTTCTTTTTATGGAAGGGTAACTTTAATGATTTCTCACTTGTTAATGACCTATTTTCATATAGGATAGTAGACGACCCTATAGCCTTGATGATTGTTGTTTCCTTATCTTCCCAATTAGGACACTTAGATTGCTTGTACGCATTGATACCATAGGACAGTATTGATCTAGAAATGACTAGTGCACCTAGATGAGACCACAGAATGTTCCATTTAACCTGTCCCCCTGGTACCACTATTTCATCACGATTTTTGGTTCAATTTAGGCCATAGACCTTTCCCACTCTGACTTATGATCATCGTAGGTACATTACCGTGACTTTTAAATTTGGAGCACAAGACTAGTTGTTTTCTCAAAACTGACTTCACATACATGACCTAGACATGACATACTACACCCATAACCTTAGTGTCCCACTCAGGCATACCATTGTGTGCCTCATTTGCTTAGTACGATTTTTCTGACCCGAGACTCCATCCTGATTTACCCTATGGAGTTACTTTTGGCTTCAAATTAAATTGAGGACACCTTATGACCTAAAACTGCCAGCCAATTTTTGGACATGACCCAGTATAGGTCTACTACCCATATTTTGCTTGTTGACCTTGTATGTTGCCTAGGTAGTGGCTTCGTCCTTGATTGTTGGAGGTTTGACCTAGAAGGAGTACGACCATCTAAATTTCGAGGACGAAATTATTTTAAGGTGGGTAGACTTGTAACACCCTGTTTTCTGAAATTAGGAATTTTTGAAAATTTATTATTTTTTATTATTTATTAATGGTATTTTAGTCATGGTATGATTTTTGGTGATTTTAGTTAATTTAAAATTATTTTCTAAGTCATGGTTTATGACTTTGTGATCTTACTAGTATAACCTCAGTGTAACCCTAGTTTTCATAACCTAGAGACTAACCATGACCATGTGAGCTTAGTCATAGGCTTAGAACCTCGAATTAGTGATTTTTAGCCTAAAGGGTATTTTGGTAATTTTTAGGAATTTATTTGGAATTTAGTGGGATTAGTGAGATTTTACTATTCATGGACTTTTAGATTAGTGACTTGCTAATCCCTAACCTAATTACCCTAATCCATAGGTTAGCTACTAACCTAGAATGACTAAGAGGATTAGATATTTCATGGTAGTCAAGCTATATAAATATCTAGATATTACTTATTGATATTTTGCTTAAATTATGCAAAATATCTAAACCCCTTTACAAAGTCTTTCCCTTAGCTTGCAAGCAAGCCAAGGACAACCTCCCCCCATGCCTTGGCCATGTTTGGCCGGCCAAGACCTCCCCCCCCTTGGCATGACCCCCTTCCTATATATTTTGATTAATTCATTGCATTTGCATTGAATTAAATTCATGAAAAATACCCCTTTACTTCAAAAATCCATAACTCTCAACCTAGTGATCCAAATCACTTCAAACCTCTTGCATTGGGTTCCTACAACCTAGAGGGTGCTAAGGGAGGCTAGCAAGTTGGACACAAGACTTGGACACACCCACAAGTGGACTTGGACACACCCCCTCATTATTTGAATTTTCAAGGATTTTGCACATAGAGGTAAATATATTTAACCTAGTTATTATACTGGTTTTTCTTCATTATTGCATGCATATAGTTATAATATAGTTGTGGGTAGGGTTTGGTACAAATTTTAGGATCGTTTGGTGTCGTATCGGACACGTATCCTACATATAAAACCCTATTTATGTTCACTGTTTTTGCACACTGTCACATTGATAACACACACTGTTTTGTAAAACTTTTTGAACCAAAACCTAGTCCTAGGTTCCCTAAACCTAACCCTAAAACACTGTGCACATTTTGAGCTTGTGTCGTGTCCAAAACTGGACACAAAGCTCACTGGACACAACACTGTTTAGACACTGCAGTACACTGTAAATCCCCTGCTACCACCCCCTTAGTTCTCCCTCTACACGCCACTTGGACACGCCAAAATTGGCATAGAGCACGGGGCACTGACTGACAGGTCATCCCCAAAGTTTGGGATGACCTCGTGTCGTGTCGGACACGGAATCGTCCCCGCAAGGGTCGTGCACTGCACTGCACAGCCGAGTTTTTGGCTCTGACACGGGTCTCGTGTCCCACGTACACGAGTCGTGGACACGTGTCAGGGTGACACGTGTGTAGTAGACCCTAGGGCGAACCCCAGGACACGAGCACGAGGTGTGTCGTGTCCTGTGTTGCGTACACGAGATGCGTGCATCACTGCACGACGCGGTCTGAAACCACGTATTTCCCTCTCTGATACGCGTGTCGTGTCCTCTCTACACGACACGTGGACACAGTGCAGGGTGTTGGACACGTACCCTACCCCTAGATGAACATTCGTGCACGTGCACGAGACACGAGAGTGTCTGTGTCGTGTCCTAGGGTGAGTTGCACGCGTGCACGATACTGTGTGTGTGCGTGTGTATCAGGTTTACCCGAGTGGTTGTTTTGTGAGTTGGACACGTCGTGTCGTGTCTATACTCTGTGTCAGGCACCTAGGACACTAGTATATGTGTGGGGCTAGTGTTACCAACCTAGGGATTCGAGCCTTAGCTCGTTTTGGTGTGAGAAATCGGGTTTACCTAGTTAGCCTATGCACAGTCCTATTTTTCCAGATTTTGTATTATTTCCAGTTTTCTAAAAACGAATTTCAAATCTAATTTTGGTATGATTAATACATGTATATGTGTATTTCAGTGTATAAATATATAGTATTTAGGTATGTGTGTGTGTAGGAGGAAATTTGGTGTGTATACATGTATATACATGTGTATATACATGTGTGTGTATATGGGTGTGTGTGTGTGCACTGTGTGGTGATTTGGGGGAGGGACTGTTTTCAGTTCCAAAACTGGAACACCCCTTTTTCCCCCATTTCCTGTGTGTGCCCATTTCATCTCTCTCACTGTTAGCTCCCTCTCTCTCACTGTCATTCTCACTGTCTCACAGCCTCTCTCTCTTCCCTTCCCTCTATATATATATATATGAAATATATGTATAGTTATATATATATATGTATTGTGTATATATATATATACATGATATATATGTATATTGTATTAGGTCTCTATATGTATATGTAGTGTATTATATACATATGGTTGTATTATATATGATATTCATATATGGGCATGTGGGTAGTAGGTTAAATAGTGTATGACTATATGTATAGATATATATATGTGAGACTTTTAGTTATAGGTTTATGTGGAAACCTAGGCTAAGGCCTATGGCCAAGGTTATTGGCCTATGGTTGGGGTTAACCCTAAAGGCCAAAACCCTACTAGAAACCCTTGTTGACTAAGGGTTGACCAAAGTCAACCTTAGGTCAAAGTTGACCTAGTTAACCTAGAAATGACTAGGAATGACCTAAAACAACTAGTTTGACTAGTTTGACTAAAATCCTAACTAGTTTAACTAGTGTTGACCTAGCTTTGACTTAGGGTTGACCATTGTTGACCATGGTTGACTAAAGTCAACTATTGGTCAAACCATGACCTAATTGACCTAATTACCCTAACTGACTAGTCTTTGTTTGACCAATGCCTTAGCTGGTCTAAGTTGATCTAGACTTGATCCAGATTGATCATGTTGACTAGTATTTGACTAGTTTGATTAGAGTGTTGACCAGGAGTTGACTTTAACCTAGATTAAACTTGTTTGACCTTATTTGACCTAGTATGACTTCTTGTGACCTAGTTTGACTATTAGAGTTGACCCAGAGTTGACTTTTGACCAGATTGACCTAGAATCATGTAGTATGCATTGTATACTTTATTTTTACCATTGTGGATACATTGTGACTTATATTGCTCTGACTAGGAGCCACACACCTCTCCTCAGGCAGTATATCCTCTTCAGACATTCAGTTATCAGGCGAGTACATTCTCTGACCGTTTCATACTTGTTCAGGCTTTACTTCTTGCTCTAGATTACTTTACTTGTTGCTGTCACGTTGGTAACACGGATTGGTACTATATGGATCTTTACATGAGATGTTATCCCCCTCGGGAGCATCGGGTACTTCATGTTATGTGTGTTTCACTATCATCATGTACTCCCATGCTTCTATTATTCATGTGCACTCATGTGATCATGTACTCTCATGTTTACTGAGCCCTCATGTATACTATCATGTGCACCCTTTCATGGGCCCCATGTGATATCATGTACAATAACGTAACTTGTATAGATCCTTGTGTATTGATTGGGGAAACGGGGGAGTAGAAGTGGTCATGTGAATAATTCCAAAGTAGTGTAATCATGTGCAAACTCAGTAGTGTAATCATGTGCAAATTCTAGCCATTCACATGCCTATCTTGTGCTCTACATCACTAGTCACTACAGTTCTCTATATACAGTAGATATTTCATTACAGCTATCTCTTTTACAGCGTATATTTCCTTTCAGCAGTTCATGTATCTTACTCTATTGCCTGTATCGTATTTCCTAACATGATATGCACTGTGTGAGATGTTTTGTGCTCGTTCCCGTCCTGATTGGATCTGTTGAAAATATTACAGAGGATGAGGATGAGGCCCTGGTGACTACCTATTATGGAGCAGGACTAGATGATACTTATGTTGTGGACCCTCAGCAGGTTCCACCTACAGCTGAGGAGGATGTTCCAGTAGTCTAGACCAGTTTAGTCTAGGCAGTCTTTCTATATTTACATTTTGTCTCACATTCTGTGTTGTATTTTTGAGATGTGGAGATGTATAGACTCTTAGACTTTTTGTATTATGAGTTGTCAGTTCTGGATATTATGTTGTACTAGACACTTAGACTTATTCATCTATGATACTGTTCTCTTGAGTTACTATCTATCTATCTGTTCTTCATTCTTCTACCTTAGATGTGATTGAGACAGCATATTGTTATATCACCTCCATTCGGAGAGTATAAACTGTACAGGTACTTTGGTATTGTTAGATGATTGACCTAGGACAGCGTTCTACCGCCGACACTGCGGCGTAGGCTGGGCGTTGTTACGTTCTCGTACCCTAACAGTGGGTGCGGGTCGTGACACTCCACTTCTCTAATTTTTTTTATTTCTTAAATGGATTACTGATTTTATTTTGTTAAACCATTTATTTTCAGCCCAATTGAAATTGGGTTTCCTCTTTTAAACTGATCATGGGCTAGCTTTGAATTCACTAAATTGGGCCGGCCCATGGGTTGCTAATTGGATTAATAACCAAACAACATTCCTCTTTCCTCATTTCACAGGAGAAGAATTTAAATTTAAATTCTTCTAACTGTGAGCACATCGAGCCCCACTCTTCCATGTGCTCCTGACAACTTTTCCCCTCTTTTCATTTTCCCTCCAAAATGCTTCCCTTCTTATTGTTCTATATAAGCAACCTACTCACACCCTTCCTGATCATTCTTCCTTCTTCTTCCTCAAATTCTTCTTCCCTGAGTAGAAATGGTGAAGTGTCAGCAGACTCCATAGAAGCAAGGAAGCAGTGAACGAGTTCTATTCCCTTTCATTAGATCGACAACATTAGCAGGTGAGCATCGATTTGTTCAAATCTAAAATTTCAATTATTGGAAATTTAGTGATTCAAATTTCTTTTGGAAATCAGCTGATCGATTCTTCCTTGAGGTTTTAATGAATTCTGGAAGATTTCTTTTGATCCAGTGACTGGTAAGAGTTGTTAAATCCTTTGTGATTGCTTGATTTTATCTAAACGATCATTGAGTCAACTGTCCTTCTTTGTGGAGCGGAAATCTATAGATCGAAGCATTGTAGATCGGCTGTTTGATTCTTTGTTCCATTGCCAACAATCAAGGTGAGTTCATACCAAATTTCGAAGTAGAAATTAGTTTTCCTTAATCTTCACAAGTTTAGATCGGTTCTGTCATTTAAATTCTTGCTTGAACCTTTGGAATTCTGGTGAATCAGTTGTGTGATCGTAACAAGAGATTTGGGGATCTAAAACATATCAAGGACGGGTTAAATTGATCCTTGGTAAGTAGGAGAGGTGGGTTAGATGTATTGGTGATGGTTAGAAGGAAATATGAAGGATGGTTGCACTTGAGTTTATCAGATGTTTTCTCTGGCAAATATGTAGCAGGGGGGGGGATTGGATGCACTGTGTGAGTTGGCAATGTATTCCAGTTGTATTGTTTTCCTCATTGCAGTTGTTTAAGTTTTTTCCTATTTCAATTTAGTTAGAACCGTGTTTCTTCTATGATTCCCTGCAGTTGTTTTGATTCTAATTGATGAATCTATTACCAATATCAGTATTTGGACCAGGACTGTATATAAAAGCATATCAGGATGTTTTCCTGAACCTGATGCTTTTAAATGCTTCATGGTTATCTTACAAATCTGGGATGGCATGTATCACTGATTCTTTGAGTGATGAATGGATTCACCTGAGCTTGGGTTTTAACTGAGAAAGCAGGTTAATCAGTCCTGAAATATTCAAGGTTTATTCGCAGTCTGGCTTAACTTGATATATATGTTAATTCGAGTTTGGACTGTATGACTGAGAATTTGTTCAGTCTTGTGTGAGTTGGAATATCAGTATTCTGATTGGGCATCAGGACAAGGATACTCAGTTCAGTTGCAAACTGAACAAGAGTATCCCTGACCAATAAATGTTACTAATCATTGGAGAGGAGGGTATTGTTTCAAGTTCTGTGAGTTATTGCAGGCAGAGATTTACCTTTGTACCTGGGAGAATCTAAGGAGAACTGGAATGTTCAGTGTTATGGAAAATTCATAACTGGAATATGCAGTGATTTGAATTGTTCCATAACTTGAATATGCAGTGATTTGAATGGTTTAAATAACTTGAATGTCCAGAGACTGTTGTCCAAGACCTGTTCTATTCAACATTTATGGACTGGACTTGTACACCCTTACCTGAAGGTATAATGCTCTGTCTCTGATAGAATTTGCTGGTTCATGGGACTGTGTATAGATTGGTAATTGTCTTAACTGGGAATCATTTGGGAAACTGATTTGCAGTGGATGAATCTAGGACTGTTGATCAAACTGTATTGTGATTCACATGACTTTGGTATATGAATTCATATGGCATTGGTATGAGTTTTTCCCATAGCATTAATATGTGAATTCATGTGGCACAAGTATGTGATTTCCCATGGACTGAATATGGAAATTGTGGTTTAGGAAATAGGTTGATTGGTAACTGGAATTGCCAGTATTTGAGGGTGACTCTGGAGTGGGTTAATCCTTTAATGTTTTCTTCTTATAAGCTTAGTTTCAATACCATTACTATCTGTTGGATTCAACTCATGAAATGCAGTACCTGGGATCAATCCCATGTTCTGTTCAAATGAACTGCAGAACCTGGGAGCACACTCAGAGAACTGTGAGTCTCAAAATATTGGGACTTGGGAATGTTCATCTCAGGAACACTTGAGAGACCATTCTCAGGAAACCTGAGAGCTTTTCCAGGAACCTGGGAATTAATCCAAGTTCACCAGTTCTTTTCCTTGTACTGTTATTTAGATGTACCTGGGATTTAGATTGCTGTCAATATAGGAATGTGAGATTGAGTTTCAGGAATCTTACATCTGAGAGTATACTCATGAGAGGTGAAGTCTCAGAGGACTGTGTTTAAGTCTCAGGAAATGAGACTGAAATCTGAGGAATTCTGAGATTGAAGTTCAGGCCATCTGAAACTTAGTTCAGAGCTACTGTGATTAAGTCTCAGGAAATGAGACTGAAATCTCAGGAATTCTGAGATTGAAGTTCAGGAATCTGAGAATTTTAGCTCAGGAAATCTGAGACAATAAAGTCAGTTTGTTCAGGAAAATCTGGGAGATAACTTTCAGGTCTTGGATTTCAGGATTTAGATGACATCTCATTAGGTTAGTTCAGGTTCTTCTTAAGTGGACAGGAAGTTGATCACTAGTAAGTTTTTGATTTACTAGGGTCCTCTATGAGTTATAAGGTCTTGGGGACCAATGCAAGTTTTGTTTAGTGAAACTTAGATTCTAGGAATCATTTTCACATATTGTTCTGAGAAGCCAAACCATATATCAATTCCTGTTTTATGACAGGAGCCTAATAGGATTTTGTATTCCAAATAAGTTCAATTCTAGAGTTTTTATTCATGGGGATAAGGTTAATTACTTTACTTTTACTTAAAGTTTAATCTAACTAAATTAGGCTAATAAATCAATTATAGGGTAACTTGTTTATCAAGAATAGGACTTAGGATATATTCTTAAGTGACTTGCTAGATTTAAGAATTAGTTATTTTAGATTATTGACCAACTTGTATACATCATTATTTCATACAGGAGGATATCCGACTCTATTGCCTACTTGTACTTTCTTGGAGCCAGGCAAGTATACTCTACGGTTTTGTACTTTTCATTATATATCCTGTACTTCCTTGAGTGACACAATTGCAACACGTCATGTACTTCTGGTGCTCATGTTCTCTCGTTCTTATTACTTGTATCTGGGGTGGGAAAATATACTATCTATGTGACCAATCCCAAGTAACAACTCAGGTGTGTTTTAGCTTAGACCCCGCATCGTGCACGCGGGTCTTAAGTCACCATTCATGTGCTTACCCTAGCCGGTCACATATTTAGTTATATTTCAAATATAGTATACACATGTTCAGGAGATTACCTTGTACTTATTTCCTGTGATTCCATGATATCATGTTCTTTCAGGTGCTTACATATCATGTTCTTACATTCACGTTCTTTCATGTACTTTACACTGTTCTTCATGTACTTATTCACCTGTTCTTCCTGTACTTTCCATGTTTCCTTGTACTTTCATATCATGATGTCTTGTTCATTACCTAGAATTGTACTTGCTCCGCTCCTGAATAGGATATGTTGCAGGTGAGATGGAGGCTTTGTGTGACACCTACTATGAACAGGATATTGCTTTCCCTACTGAGCCAGCTGGAGCTGCTTCTGACCTAGAGGCTGCAGAAGCCTAGTACTTCATTAGTTTTCCATTATCTTTCCATGTATTGAGACTAGCAGACTCTTTTATTAGTTGAAATGTAATAATTTCAGATATTGTACTTTACTCTGGTTGGGACACATTTTATAGATGCTGTGATTTCATTTCATGTTTATTTTATCTGGTTAGTTTCTCTAGATTGGTACAGCTTACTTTGTTGTGTCTAACAACAAAGGCTGGGCGTGTCAGACTCGTATCCGGTTATTCGGGAGCGGGTCGTGACATGTTTTTAGTGGTGGCCCATGCAGGTCTATCCTAATGGTACCTAGGACTTAGCGTACTATTGGGGGACTTGATTACACTAGGGAAACTTGATCACAGCATAGGAAAATCGGGAAATAAGGGTATATCAGGTATATCAGGTGTATCAGGTATTTTAATATTCTATAAACACTTGTTGTATGTAGGTCTAGGTTATTTTAACAGTTTTCTGTTTTTCAGATAGTTCAAAAGCACGCAACACCTGAACAGTCGATCCATCTACACTTGAAGGTTTCGAGCTCACACTTTCTATCGCCCTACTATCCCCATGGGTAGTACGCAGTTGACGAAGGCGTTTCAAGAGTTCCTTGACACCAGCAGGCCGTCCTTTTCCAATCCAGACTTGCCAATGCATTTCCCGAGTTAGAGAGGACTTCCAGACTATCAGACCTTGGACTTCCCCGACACCGAGCGTATACTTTGCACCGAGAAGTAGATCGAGAACCTGGAGCCGCCACTGAAGACCACCCAAGTTCCCGAGGATCCAACTTCTCTGAAGATTAGAGTCACCAGTCAGGAGATCAAGAATGTAGCGTAGATAATGGAACGTGACAGAAATTAAAAGCTCAGAAGAGACATGAAGACTTATGACGAAGACAACAACTATCCTGGACCCACAAAGCGTCGCAACACTTAGTCTGCACTTCTTCAGACACACCACCAGTCGCATCATCGTGAGCAGATCTCAATAGCCAATATGCCAGTAGACGTATATTCCTAACAGAGGCTCTGCGCTTCAGCCCAGCAGGAGACCCAGACTCAGATTCAGATGACGATCACCTGTGATTTCTGCCGTCGCTAAGACATCACCATAAAGAGTGCCGCCAGAGACGAAGGCTACGCCTGCACTGCGGATCGCCTGTCCATCAAGTCAAGGATTGCCCAGAGATCGTTGATCGCACTGCCCGAGAACAAGCACGAGGAGCACCAGGACTGCAGCAGAAGGACCTACCTCTCCAGATTCAGCAGTTATATGGAGCATTACCGCACGGACCAGTCTACGTCAGGACAGTGAAGAAGATTGAAGTGATTCCAGTCCCGAAGGAAATACTGAAGACAGATTGAAGACAGAAGATTTCTTTTGCATGGTTGGGAAAACCATGTATCTGATTAGCAATCCAGTTTTTCCTTAAATTTCTCCTAACACATTGACCATTTCTTGAAACTTCTTGTTTTCTATTTTGAACCCTTGGTTGATGTACGAAACTTATTTCAAGATATTTTGTCATATTCGACAAACTTGTTTCACATCCACAAATTGATAATTGTTTGAAATTCATTATTCGATACCGTTTGCATATTCATCATTCCTGACCTTGTTTCCTAGTGATGGCTCCTATTTGCAAATTTTGTTTCTTTATCAAACTTCGTGTTAAATTGTTTCTCGAGATTTCATTTCGAAATCCTGTTCCTCATTCGAAACTTGTTTAAAGCTCCGTCCTATGCAGACATTGTTACAAATACCTTTGAGGGTTTGAAGATTTCGTTTCCTATTCGAGACTTGTTGCCTCATTCATGACTTTGATTTTCTAGTCGAGGGTTGTTGATCCACTATTTTTGTTTCGATCTTGTCTCCTATCTAAGATTTTGCTTGTTTCATGGATACTTGTTCCTAATCGTTTATTGATATTCTGTTCGCAAATCGAACTTGTACTATTCCAGAATTATTCCTACTTGAAATATCATTCTGAAATCTTGTTTGAACTTTCGCTTCTATTGATGCTTGTTTGAGATTCTATTTCCTATTCTCGACTTTATTCGGGACTTGTTCTCTACTTACGATTTTGTTGCTGTTGAGATTCGCTTGTTTCATGTTTACAATCCAATACCTTGTCTCCATACCTTGTTTCAGTTTATCATTTGAGACTCTGTTATTCCTTCGGGATAATGTCCCATATATGGAATCTTGTTACCATTCCAGATATCAGTTGAAATCCCGTTATAAGTTGAAATTTTGCCCTGTCTGAAATTTTAAAATCTCCCTGGTTGCCTTTTTGTACTCACCGATGGGATCCCTTGTCGTCTCTTAGTACCTAATAAATCCTTGTATTCTAACAGTCAGGTAACTTCACCATTTCCGTGATTTGGACTATTGAAACTCATTTTGAATTCCTTAAAACTCTTTTGAAATTCCTAAGGATAAAGTCGAGAGGCTATTCGATGACCTACTATGGCATGACAGTTGCGCGCTGCAGCCATTAGTTGGATTATGGAGACTGAGGGTTCACTGCAGCCAGTAGCGTACTGGCGGGGCAGGAACTTTAAGTTAAAGTGATTTCAGACACCTATGGGTTTTCGAGTATTGTCGAGACTTGTCATATTCTTCATATCTTGATCTCTTGGGTTGTTTCGTCAATGATTGTCGAAAAATGGATAAGGTTGATAGAGTATTCGGAGACATATTATTATTTGGGTCACGAAGCCGAAAGTCCACTGCAGTCAGATACATACTGGCGGGGTAGAGATTCTAAGCAAAGTGATTTCAAATACTTATATGTTCCTGGATATTATGGAGACTATATTCCTCTTCATACGATTATTGATTTTCGAGAATCGCAAATCCTTGCATGTTCATCCTGATTTGATACTATATCTTCTGAGTATTTTGTACGTTCCTCAAATCAACCCTTGCTAAATTTTCCTTCTAGCACTTTATCGTTAGATCATTGAATTCCTCAAAATTGTATATTACCAGATTGTGATTCCGTACTTCGTTTGTGACTTATCTAAAACTTCAATCTTAAATCATGACTATTTGACCATGTTTTCATATCATGTCCTGGTTCACTTGTGTTAAACTATCAATTTTGATCGTACTTAATAGTTTGTGTCTTCATGATTTTGTTCCTCTAAGTTGTAGTCGGAACTTCATTCCATTCATGCCTATCTAATTCTTGATCATTGTTAGATCGTATTATTTCAATTTCTTGAGTGTAATTATCGTATTTGATCTCAAAGGCTCAGGGCGTCTCAGAGTTGCACAGGATCGGCAGAAGTACTGGGTAGACAGAAGCAGACGGCCACTTGAGTTCGAGGTTGGAGACAGAGTATTCCTGAAGATCTCACCGACTAGGGGCGTCATCAGATTCGACAGAGGCGGGAAGCTCAGTCCGAGATTCATCGGACCCTTCGACGTGATGGCACGGATTGGCGAGGTTGCATATCGACTAGTGCTTCCAGCTAGATTGGAGGGAGTACACGATGTTTTCCATATATCCCAGCTTCGACGATACATTCCAGACCCGAGCCATGTGGTGGACTATTCCGAGCTGGAGGTGGGCCCGAGATTGACCTATGAGGAGCAGGCAGTAGAGATCTTGGACCGGAGAGAGAAGCGTCTGCGGAACCAGACCATTCCTCTCGTTCGTATCATGTGGAGACACCACTATCCAGGGGAGTCCACATGGGAGCGCGAGGACGGGATGCGGGAGCGCTACCCTAGATTTTTCTCGTAATTGTAGTTTGCATTTTGTTTTTCAATAAAAAAATGTTGTTTGGATCCTTTGAGAATTACAGAAATTGATTGGTCATCGAATTTCGAGGACGAAATTTTTTTCAAGGGGGAGAGATTTGTAACTCCACTTCTCTAATTTTTTTTATTTCTTAAATGGATTACTAATTTTATTTTGTTAAACCATTTATTTTCAGCCCAATTGAAATTGGGTTTCCTCTTTTAAACTGATCATGGGCTAGCTTTGAATTCACTAAATTGGGCCGGCCCATGGGTTGCTAATTGGATTAATAACCAAACAACATTCCTCTTTCCTCATTTCACAGGAGAAGAATTTAAATTTAAATTCTTCTAACTGTGAGCACATCGAGCCCCACTCTTCCATGTGCTCCTGACAACTTTTCCCCTCTTTTCATTTTCCCTCCAAAATGCTTCCCTTCTTATTGTTCTATATAAGCAACCTACTCACACCCTTCCTGATCATTCTTCCTTCTTCTTTCTCAAATTCTTCTTCCCTGAGTAGAAATGGTGAAGTGTCAGCAGACTCCATAGAAGCAAGGAAGCAGTGAACGAGTTCTATTCCCTTTCATTAGATCGACAACATTAGCAGGTGAGCATCGATTTGTTCAAATCTAAAATTTCAATTATTGGAAATTTAGTGATTCAAATTTCTTTTGGAAATCAGCTGATCGATTCTTCCTTGAGGTTTTAATGAATTCTGGAAGATTTCTTTTGATCCAGTGACTGGTAAGAGTTGTTAAATCCTTTGTGATTGCTTGATTTTATCTAAACGATCATTGAGTCAACTGTCCTTTTTTGTGGAGCGAAAATCTATAGATCGAAGCATTGTAGATAGGCTGTTTGATTCTTTGTTCCATTGCCAACAATCAAGGTGAGTTCATACCAAATTTCGAAGTAGAAATTAGTTTTCCTTAATCTTCACAAGTTTAGATCGGTTCTGTCATTTAAATTCTTGCTTGAACCTTTGGAATTCTGGTGAATCAGTTGTGTGATCGTAACAAGAGATTTGGGGATCTAAAACATATCAAGGACGGGTTAAATTGATCCTTGGTAAGTAGGAGAGGTGGGTTAGATGTATTGGTGATGGTTAGAAGGAAATATGAAGGATGGTTGCACTTGAGTTTATCAGATGTTTTCTCTGGCAAATATGTAGCAGGGGGGGGGGGGATTGGATGCACTGTGTGAGTTGGCAGTGTATTCCAGTTGTATTGTTTTCCTCATTGCAGTTGTTTAAGTTTTTTCCTATTTCAATTTAGTTAGAACCGTGTTTCTTCTATGATTCCCTGCAGTTGTTTTGATTCTAATTGATGAATCTATTACCAATATCAGTATTTGGACCAGGACTGTATATAAAAGCATATCAGGATGTTTTCCTGAACCTGATGCTTTTAAATGCTTCATGGTTATCTTACAAATCTGGGATGGCATGTATCACTGATTCTTTGAGTGATGAATGGATTCACCTGAGCTTGGGTTTTAACTGAGAAAGCAGGTTAATCAGTCCTGAAATATTCAAGGTTTATTCTCAGTCTGGCTTAACTTGATATATATGTTAATTCGAGTTTGGACTGTATGACTGAGAATTTGTTCAGTCTTGTGTGAGTTGGAATATCAGTATTCTGATTGGGCATCAGGACAAGGATACTCAGTTCAGTTGCAAACTGAACAAGAGTATCCCTGACCAATAAATGTTACTAATCATTGGAGAGGAGGGTATTGTTTCAAGTCCTGTGAGTTATTGCAGGCAGAGATTTACCTTTGTACCTAGGAGAATCTAAGGAGAACTGGAATGTTCAGTGTTATGGAAAATTCATAACTGGAATATGCAGTGATTTGAATTGTTCCATAACTTGAATATGCAGTAATTTGAATGGTTTAAATAACTTGAATGTCCAGAGACTGTTGTCCAAGACCTGTTCTATTCAACATTTATGGACTGGACTTGTACACCCTTACCTGAAGGTATAATGCTCTGTCTCTGATAGAATTTGCTGGTTCATGGGACTGTGTATAGATTGGTAATTGTCTTAACTGGGAATCGTTTGGGAAACTGATTTGCAGTGGATGAATCTAGGACTGTTGATCAAACTGTATTGTGATTCACATGACTTTGGTATATGAATTCATATGGCATTTGTATGAGTTTTTCCCATAGCTTTAATATGTGAATTCATGTGGCACAAGTATGTGATTTCCCATGGACTGAATATGGAAATTGTGGTTTAGGAAATAGGTTGATTGGTAACTGGAATTGCCAGTATTTGAGGGTGACTCTGGAGTGGGTTAATCCTTTAATGTTTTCTTCTTATAAGCTTAGTTTCAATACCATTACTATCTGTTGGATTCAACTCATGAAATGCAGTACCTGGGATCAATCCCATGTTCTGTTCAAATGAACTGCAGAACCTGGGAGCACACTCAGAGAACTGTGAGTCTCAAAATATTGGGACTTGGGAATGTTCATCTCAGGAACACTTGAGAGACCATTCTCAGGAAACCTGAGAGCTTTTCCAGGAACCTGGGAATTAATCCAAGTTCACCAGTTCTTTTCCTTGCACTGTTATTTAGATGTACCTGGGATTTAGATTGCTGTCAATATAGGAATGTGAGATTGAGTTTCAGGAATCTTACATCTGAGAGTATACTCATGAGAGGTGAAGTCTCAGAGGACTGTGTTTAAGTCTCAGGAAATGAGACTGAAATCTGAGGAATTCTGAGATTGAAGTTCAGGCCATCTGAAACTTAGTTCAGAGCTACTGTGATTAAGTCTCAGGAAATGAGACTGAAATCTCAGGAATTCTGAGATTGAAGTTCAGGAATCTGAGAATTTTAGCTCAGGAAATCTGAGACAATAAAGTCAGTTTGTTCAGGAAAATCTGGGAGATAACTTTCAGGTCTTGGATTTCAGGATTTAGATGACATCTCATTAGGTTAGTTCAGGTTCTTCTTAAGTGGACAGGAAGTTGATCACTAGTAAGTTTTTGATTTACTAGGGTCCTCTATGAGTTATAAGGTCTTGGGGACCAATGCAAGTTTTGTTTAGTAAAACTTAGATTCTAGGAATCATTTTCACATATTGTTCTGAGAAGCCAAACCATATATCAATTCCTGTTTTATGACAGGAGCCTAATAGGATTTTGTATTCCAAATAAGTTCAATTCTAGAGTTTTCATTCATGGGGATAAGGTTAATTACTTTACTTTTACTTAAAGTTTAATCTAACTAAATTAGGCTAATAAATCAATTATAGGGTAACTTGTTTATCAAGAATAGGACTTAGGATATATTCTTAAGTGACTTGCTAGATTTAAGAATTAGTTATTTTAGATTATTGACCAACTTGTATACATCATTATTTCATACAGGAGGATATCCGACTCTATTGCCTACTTGTACTTTCCTGGAGCCAGGCAAGTATACTCTACGGTTTTGTACTTTTTATTATATATCCTGTACTTCCTTGAGTGACACAATTGCAACACGTCATGTACTTCTGGTGCTCATGTTCTCTCGTTCTTATTACTTGTATCTGGGGTGGGGAAATATACTATCTATGTGACCAATCCCAAGTAACAACTCAGGTGTGTTTTAGCTTAGACCCCGCATCGTGCACGCGGGTCCTAAGTCACCATTCATGTGCTTACCCTAGCCGGTCACAAATTTAGTTATATTTCAAATATAGTATACACATGTTCAGGAGATTACCTTGTACTTATTTCCTGTGATTCCATGATATCATGTTCTTTCAGGTGCTTACATATCATGTTCTTACATTCATGTTCTTTCATATACTTTACACTGTTCTTCATGTACTTATTCACCTGTTTTTCCTGTACTTTCCATGTTTCCTTGTACTTTCATATCATGATGTCTTGTTCATTACCTAGAATTGTACTTGCTCCGCTCCTGAATAGGATATGTTGCAGGTGAGATGGAGGCTTTGTGTGACACCTACTATGGACAGGATATTGCTTTCCCTACTGAGCCAGCTGGAGCTGCTTCTGACCTAGAGGCTGCAGAAGCCTAGTACTTCATTAGTTTTCCATTATCTTTCCATGTATTGAGACTAGCAGACTCTTTTATTAGTTGAAATGTAATAATTTCAGATATTGTACTTTACTCTGGTTGGGACACATTTTATAGATGTTGTGATTTCATTTCATGTTCATTTTATTTGGTTAGTTTCTCTAGATTGGTACAGCTTACTTTGTTGTGTCTAACAACAAAGGCTGGGCGTGTCCGACTCGTATCCGGTTATTCGAGAGCGGGTCGTGACATGTTTTTAGTGGTGGCCCATGCAGGTCTATCCTAATGGTACCTAGGACTTAGCGTACTATTGGGGGACTTGATTACACTAGGGAAACTTGATCACAGCATAGGAAAATCGGGAAATAAGGGTATATCAGGTATATCAGGTGTATCAGGTATTTTAATATTCTATAAACACTTGTTGTATGTAGGTCTAGGTTATTTTAACAGTTTTCTGTTTTTCAGATAGTTCAAAAGCACGCAACACCGGAACAGTCGATCCATCTACACTTGAAGGTTTCGAGCTCACACTTTCTATCGCCCTACTATCCCCATGGGTAGTACGCAGTTGACGAAGGCGTTTCAAGAGTTCCTTGACACCAGCAGGCCGTCCTTTTCCAATCCAGACTTGCCAATGCATTTCCCGAGTTAGAGAGGACTTCCAGACTATCAGACCTTGGACTTCCCCGACACCGAGCGCATACTTTGCACCGAGAAGTAGATCGAGAACCTGGAGCCGCCACTGAAGACCACCCAAGTTCCCGAGGATCCAACTTTTCTGAAGATTAGAGTCACCAGTCAGGAGATCAAGAATGTAGCGTAGACAATGGAACGTGACGGAAATTAAAAGCTCAGAAGAGACATGAAGACTTATGACGAAGACAACAACTATCCTGGACCCACAAAGCGTCGCAACACTTAGTCTGCACTTCTTCAGACACACCACCAGTCGCATCATCGTGAGCAGATCTCAACAGCCAATATGCCAGTAGACGTATATTCCTAACAGAGGCTCTGCGCTTCAGCCCAGCAGGAGACCCAGACTCAGATTCAGATGACGATCACCTGTGATTTCTGCCGTCGCTAAGACATCACCATAAAGAGTGCCGCCAGAGACGAAGGCTACGCCTGCACTGCGGATCGCCTGTCCATCAAGTCAAAGATTGCCCAGAGATCGTTGATCGCACTGCCCGAGAACAAGCACGAGGAGCACCAGGACTGCAGCAGAAGGACCCGCCTCTCCAGATTCAGCAGTTATATGGAGCATTACCGCACGGACCAGTCTACGTCAGGACAGTGAAGAAGATTGAAGTGATTCCAGTCCCGAAGGAAATACTGAAGACAGATTGAAGACAGAAGATTTCTTTTGCATGGTTGGGAAAACCATGTATCTGATTAGCAATCCAGTTTTTCCTTAAATTCCTCCTAACACATTGACCATTTCTTGAAACTTCTTGTTTTCTATTTTGAACCCTTGGTTGATGTACGAAACTTATTTCAAGATATTTTGTCATATTCGACAAACTTGTTTCACATCCACAAATTGATAATTGTTTGAAATTCATTATTCGATACCGTTTGCATATTCATCATTCCTGACCTTGTTTCCTAGTGATGGCTCCTATTTGCAAATTTTGTTTCTTTATCAAACTTCGTGTTAAATTGTTTCTCGAGATTTTATTTCGAAATCCTGTTCCTCATTCGAAACTTGTTTAAAGCTCCGTCCTATGCAGACATTGTTACAAATACCTTTGAGGGTTTGAAGATTTCGTTTCCTATTCGAGACTTGTTGCCTCATTCATGACTTTGATTTTCTAGTCGAGGGTTGTTGATCCACTATTTTTGTTTCGATCTTGTCTCCTATCTAAGATTTTGCTTGTTTCATGGATACTTGTTCCTAATCGTTTATTGATATTCTGTTCGCAAATCGAACTTGTACTATTCCAGAATTATTCCTACTTGAAATATCATTCTGAAACCTTGTTTGAACTTTCGCTTCTATTGATGCTTGTTTGAGATTCTATTTCCTATTCTCGACTTTATTCGGGACTTGTTCTCTACTTACGATTTTGTTGCTGTTGAGATTCGCTTGTTTCATGTTTACAATCCAATACCTTGTCTCCATACCTTGTTTCAGTTTATCATTTGAGACTCTGTTATTCCTTCGGGATAATGTCCCATATATGGAATCTTGTTACCATTCCAGATATCAGTTGAAATCCCGTTATAAGTTGAAATTTTGCCCTGTCTGAAATTTTAAAATCTCCCTGGTTGCCGTTTTGTACTCACCGATGGGATCCCTTGTCGTCTCTTAGTACCTAATAAATCCTTGTATTCTAACAGTCAGGTAACTTCACCATTTCCGTGATTTGGACTATTGAAACTCATTTTGAATTCCTTAAAACTCTTTTGAAATTCCTAAGGATAAAGTCGAGAGGCTATTCGATGACCTACTATGGCATGACAGTTGCGCGCTGCAGCCATTAGTTGGATTATGGAGACTGAGGGTTCACTGCAGCCAGTAGCGCACTGGCGGGGCAGGAACTTTAAGTTAAAGTGATTTCAGACACCTATGGGTTTTCGAGTATTGTCGAGACTTGTCATATTCTTCATATCTTGATCTCTTGGGTTGTTTCGTCAATGATTGTCGGAAAATGGATAAGGTTGATAGAGTATTCGGAGACATATTATTATTTGGGTCACGAAGCCGAAAGTCCACTGCAGTCAGATACATACTGGCGGGGTAGAGATTCTAAGCAAAGTGATTTCAAATACTTATATGTTCCTGGATATTATGGAGACTATATTCCTCTTCATACGATTATTGATTTTCGAGAATCGCAAATCCTTGCATGTTCATCCTGATTTGATACTATATCTTCTGAGTATTTTGTACGTTCCTCAAATCAACCCTTGCTAAATTTTTCTTCTAGCACTTTATCGTTAGATCATTGAATTCCTCAAAATTGTATATTACCAGATTGTGATTCCGTACTTCGTTTGTGACTTATCTAAAACTTCAATCTTAAATCATGACTATTTGACCATGTTTTCATATCATGTCCTGGTTCACTTGTGTTAAACTATCAATTTTGATCGTACTTAATAGTTTGTGTCTTCATGATTTTGTTCCTCTAAGTTGTAGTCGAAACTTCATTCCATTCGTGCCTATCTAATTCTTGATCATTGTTAGATCGTATTATTTCAATTTCTTGAGTGTAATTATCGTATTTGATCTCAAAGGCTCAGGGCGTCTCAGAGTTGCACAGGATCGGCAGAAGTACTGGGTAGACAGAAGCAGACGGCCACTTGAGTTCGAGGTTGGAGACAGAGTATTCCTGAAGATCTCACCGACTAGGGGCGTCATCAGATTCGACAGAGGCGGGAAGCTCAGTCCGAGATTCATCGGACCCTTCGACGTGATGGCACGGATTGGCGAGGTGGCATATCGACTAGTGCTTCCAGCTAGATTGGAGGGAGTACACGATGTTTTCCATATATCCCAGCTTCGACGATACATTCCAGACCCGAGCCATGTGGTGGACTATTCCGAGCTGGAGGTGGGCCCGAGATTGACCTATGAGGAGCAGCCAGTAGAGATCTTGGACCGGAGAGAGAAGCGTCTGCGGAACCAGACCATTCCTCTCGTTCGTATCATGTGGAGACACCACTATCCAGGGGAGTCCACATGGGAGCGCGAGGACGGGATGCGGGAGCGCTACCCTAGATTGTTCTCGTAATTGTAGTTTGCATTTTGTTTTTCAATAAAAAAACTGTTGTTTGGATCCTTTGAGAATTGCAGAAATTGATTGGTCATCGAATTTCGAGGACGAAATTTTTTTCAAGGGGGAGAGATTTGTAACTCCACTTCTCTAATTTTTTTTTATTTCTTAAATGGATTACTGATTTTATTTTGTTAAACCATTTATTTTCAGCCCAATTGAAATTGGGTTTCCTCTTTTAAACTGATCATGGGCTAGCTTTGAATTCACTAAATTGGGCCGGCCCATGGGTTGCTAATTGGATTAATAACCAAACAACATTCCTCTTTCCTCATTTCACAGGAGAAGAATTTAAATTTAAATTCTTCTAACTGTGAGCACATCGAGCCCCACTCTCCCATGTGCTCCTGACAACTTTTCCCCTCTTTTCATTTTCCCTCCAAAATGCTTCCCTTCTTATTGTTCTATATAAGCAACCTACTCACACCCTTCCTGATCATTCTTCCTTCTTCTTCCTCAAATTCTTCTTCCCTGAGTAGAAATGGTGAAGTGTCAGCAGACTCCATAGAAGCAAGGAAGCAGTGAACGAGTTCTATTCCCTTTCATCAGATCGACAACATTAGCAGGTGAGCATCGATTTGTTCAAATCTAAAATTTCAATTATTGGAAATTTAGTGATTCAAATTTCTTTTGGAAATCAGCTGATCGATTCTTCCTTGAGGTTTTAATGAATTCTGGAAGATTTCTTTTGATCCAGTGACTGGTAAGAGTTGTTAAATCCTTTGTGATTGCTTGATTTTATCTAAACGATCATTGAGTCAACTGTCCTTCTTTGTGGAGCGGAAATCTATAGATCGAAGCATTGTAGATTGGCTGTTTGATTCTTTGTTCCATTGCCAACAATCAAGGTGAGTTCATACCAAATTTCGAAGTAGAAATTAGTTTTCCTTAATCTTCACAAGTTTAGATCGGTTCTGTCATTTAAATTCTTGCTTGAACCTTTGGAATTCTGGTGAATCAGTTGTGTGATCGTAACAAGAGATTTGGGGATCTAAAACATATCAAGGACGGGTTAAATCAATCCTTGGTAAGTAGGAGAGGTGGGTTAGATGTATTGGTGATGGTTAGAAGGAAATAGGAAGGATGGTTGCACTTGAGTTTATCAGATGTTTTCTTTGGCAAATATGTAGCAGGGGGGTTGGATGCACTGTGTGAGTTGGCAGTGTATTCCAGTTGCATTGTTTTCCTCATTGCAGTTGTTTAAGTTTTTTCCTATTTTAATTTAGTTAGAACTGTGTTTCTTCTATGATTTCCTGCAGTTGTTTTGATTCTAATTGATGAATCTATTACCAATATCAGTATTTGGACCAGGACTGTATATAAAAGCATATCATGATGTTTTCCTGAACCTGATGCTTTTAAATGCTTCATGGTTATCTTACAAATCTGGGATGGCATGTATCACTGATTCTTTGAGTGATGAATGGATTCACCTGAGCTTGGGTTTTAACTGAGAAAGCAGGTTAATCAGTCCTGAAATATTCAAGGTTTATTCTCAGTCTGGCTTAACTTGATATATATGTTAATTCGAGTTTGGACTGTATGACTGAGAATTTGTTCAGTCTTGTGTGAGTTGGAATATCAGTATTCTGATTGGGCATCAGGACAAGGATACTCAGTTCAGTTGCAAACTGAACAAGAGTATCCCTGACCAATGAATGTTACTAATCATTGGAGAGGAGGGTATTGTTTCAAGTCCTGTGAGTTATTGCAGGCAGAGATTTACCTTTGTACCTGGGAGAATCTAAGGAGAACTGGAATGTTCAGTGTTATGGAAAATTCATAACTGGAATATGCAGTGATTTGAATTGTTCCATAACTTGAATATGCAGTGATTTGAATGGTTCAAATAACTTGAATGTCCAGAGACTGTTGTCCAAGACCTGTTCTGTTCAACATTTATGGACTGGACTTGTACACCCTTACCTGAAGGTATAATGCTCTGTCTCTGATAGAATTTGCTGGTTCATGGGACTGTGTATAGATTGGTAATTGTCTTAACTGGGAATCGTTTGGGAAACTGATTTGCAGTGGATGAATCTAGGACTGTTGATCAAACTGTATTGTGATTCACATGACTTTGGTATATGAATTCATATGGCATTGGTATGAGTTTTTCCCATAGCATTAATATGTGAATTCATGTGGCACAAGTATGTGATTTCCCATGGACTGAATATGGAAATTGTGGTTTAGGAAATAGGTTGATTGGTAACTAGAATTGCCAGTATTTGAGGGTGACTTTGGAGTGGGTTAATCCTTTAATGTTTTCTTCTTATAAGCTTAGTTTCAATACCATTACTATCTGTTGGATTCAACTCATGAAATGCAGTACCTGGGATCAATCCCATGTTCTGTTCAAATGAACTGCAGAACCTGGGAGCACACTCAGAGAACTGTGAGTCTCAGAATATTGGGACTTGGGAATGTTCATCTCAGGAACACTTGAGAGACCATTCTCAGGAAACCTGAGAGCTTTTCCAGGAACCTGGGAATTAATCCAAGTTCACCAGTTCTTTTTCTTGCACTGTTATTTAGATGTACCTGGGATTTAGATTGCTGTCAATATAGGAATGTGAGATTGAGTTTCAGGAATCTTACATCTGAGAGTATACTCAGGAGAGGTGAAGTCTCAGAGGACTGTGTTTAAGTCTGAGGAAATGAGACTTAAATCTCAGGAATTCTGAGATTGAAGTTCAGGCCATCTGAAACTTAGTTCAGAGCTACTGTGATTAAGTCTCAGGAAATGAGACTGAAATCTCAGGAATTCTGAGATTGAAGTTCAGGAATCTGAGAATTTTAGCTCAGGAAATCTGAGACAATAAAGTCAGTTTGTTCAGGAAAATCTGGGAGATAACTTTCAGGTCTTGGATTCCAGGATTTAGATGACATCTCATTAGGTTAGTTAAGGTTCTTCTTAACTGGACAGGAAGTTGATCACTAGTAAGTTTTTGATTTACTAGGGTCCTCTATGAGTTATAAGGTCTTGGGGACCAATGCAAGTTTTGTTTAGTGAAACTTAGATTCTAGGAATCATTTTCACATATTGTTCTGAGGAGCCAAACCATATATCAATTCCTGTTTTATGACAGGAGCCTAATAGGATTTTGTATTCCAAATAAGTTCAATTCTAGAGTTTTCATTCATGGGGATAAGGTTAATTACTTTACTTTTACTTAAAGTTTAATCTAACTAAATTAGGCTAATAAATCAATTATAGGGTAACTTGTTTATCAAGAATAGGACTTAGGATATATTCTTAAGTGACTTGCTAGATTTAAGAATTAGTTATTTTAGATTATTGACCAACTTGTATACATCATTATTTCATACAGGAGGATATCCGACTCTATTGCCTACTTGTACTTTCCTGGAGCCAGGCAAGTACACTCTACGGTTTTGTACTTTTTATTATATATCCTGTACTTCCTTGAGTGACACAATTGCAACACGTCATGTACTTCTGGTGCTCATGTTCTCTCGTTCTTATTACTTGTATCTGGGGTGGGGAAATATACTATCTATGTGACCAATCCCAAGTAACAACTCAGGTGTGTTTTAGCTTAGACCCCGCATCGTGCACGCGGGTCCTAAGTCACCATTCATGTGCTTTCATGTGCTTACCCTAGCCGGTCACATATTTAGTTATATTTCAAATATAGTATACACATGTTCAGGAGATTACCTTGTACTTATTTCCTGTGATTCCATGATATCATGTTCTTTCAGGTGCTTACATATCATGTTCTTACATTCATGTTCTTTCATGTACTTTACACTGTTCTTCATGTACTTATTCACCTGTTCTTCCTGTACTTTCCATGTTTCCTTGTACTTTCATATCATGATGTCTTGTTCATTACCTAGAATTGTACTTGCTCCGCTCCTGAATAGGATATGTTGCAGGTGAGATGGAGGCTTTGTGTGACACCTACTATGGACAGGATATTGCTTTCCCTACTGAGCCAGCTGGAGCTGCTTCTGACCTAGAGGCTACAGAAGCCTAGTACTTCATTAGTTTTCTATTATCTTTCCATGTATTGAGACTAGCAGACTCTTTTATTAGTTGAAATGTAATAATTTCAGATATTGTACTTTACTCTGGTTGGGACACATTTTATAGATGCTGTTATTTCATTTCATGTTCATATTATCTGTTTAGTTTCCCTAGATTGGTACAGCTTACTTTGTTGTGTCTAACAACAAAGGCTGGGCGTGTCCGACTCGTATCCGGTTATTCGGGAGCGGGTCGTGACACATATGCATCCCGGAGAGTTTAGACTACCGATGGAATATCCCAACCCGTCAAGGGTACTAGCTTCGTCCATTGTAATTCATGAGTTACCTTGTCATCCATATTGCATGTTTTTCATTTTCGGACAACTTAATTTTTGTTAGCTCTCTCATTGATCAATTGAATTGTGTTGTCCTTTTTTATTGAGATATGTGTTCTCTTTAGGAGAAGGATACGGGAAAGAGGCTTAGGATTGGCATTAGGCGTGATGGTCTTTGGTACCTGGGTAGGGAGGCTGAGATGCTAGATGCTAATGTTAGTGGAGGGCTAGAGGCAGAAGCAATGCTTAAAAACTACAGATTGGGGCATTTATCTTTTAATAGTTTGAATAAGTTAGAACCTAAGATAATTAATAAAGTAGACAAATAAAGGTTATTTTGTAATGCTTGTAATCTTGGAAAACATACTTGTTCAACTTATAAAATGGTTGCTCTTCGAAGTTTCGAGCCATTTGCACTTGTCAATTCTGACATGTGTGGACCGTGTCCTACTACTTCTATTAGTAGATTCATATGGTTTGTTACTTTCATTGGTTTTTACTCACATATGACCTTGATCTACATGATGAAGTAGAAATCTAAGATATACAAATATTTTTTAGACCTCTCGCGTATGTGAAGACCCAGTTTGGAGTACATATGTGAAGATTCTGATGGAACTGGGGATTCCCAGGACCCTTCCTTTGGTATGCATATTGATCGATAGAAAGTTAAACAGATCTAATACGTGTTCTAACCCTTCATAGGCAGAAACTAGGGTTCACGCATTATACCTGCGACGGAAAGGAGACAAGTAATTCCTGGCAATCTCGAGCGGACGACCCCAAGATCTTCTGCACGTATTCCTTCCTCGAGTTGGACGTCGTGTGGGCGACGATCTCCCAACTTTTTCTTCTCCTTGGCAGCCCTCTCTTTCTCTCCTTACGTGAATCACGAATTTAGAGAAAATTTCAGATTTCTGATCAGTAATCTGGCGGCCAGAGAATAGAGGATATATATATCACGCCCCGATCCGGGAAATCGCTCGTCCTCGCTAGATTTTATCCGAATCATCGTCCTCGCTGGGGCGTGATGCCGTACGAGCCTGGAGTTGCGCTCGTGCAAGGCAAGATAACGGTTCACATAGTGATTATCTCAAATTCGTAACATAAGCATCGGAAGGAAACAAAGAATAACACAAGAATCTCTTTTATTCATAATGAACTGAAGGTTACAAAGGCTCTGAATAGCCCAACATATTATGCCAATTGGCTACAACGCTCATGATCTCTCTAGCTCACAAAGGATTACATTGTTCCATACATTATGCCTCTTTATAGCCACCAAGTAGTCTTCGGCCGAACGCCTATGCGGAAGCTCCTCTTGAACGCTAAGGACTCCCTGCCTCAGCACGTCCAAGCCAAGCTCCGTCCCGAGCCGATCATAACCTGAGCCTGCACATAAACTAGTGGGGGATTAGTGCTTTCGTCCTCGCTTCGCACTGATCAAGACCCGCTCGCACCCAAGCCAAACACTAAGTATCTTTAGTGAAATATGCATCTTAATTTGTGATCTTTCTATTTAGCCTTAGAATCAGTTTCATGGCAATATTTATGCATAGCAACTTTATCATAATGTATCCACTACCGTGTTCCTGCAGCAGATACAGTTAGCCATAATATGAACGTAAACATAGTGTTCGTGCTCATCTCCATCCCTTTTTGCCTAGCCTGCACTCGTTAAAACTTTGCATAAGCAAACATATGATTTACGCAACCAACCAATCATAAACTTAGACATATACATAAGGGTCGCAGGCCCTGCGTCTGTGTCCAACTCTCATCTCAGCCCACCGGCCCTAACTATATGAAGGTCACGGTATTTCGTACCATATTGGACTTGACGTCTCTTATGTGTAAGCCTACAATCACTTCGATACGGGTTGCTAGCCCAGTTTTCGAAGGATCCTAAACTTACGGATATCATAGCTTATCACAGCATTGGATGGTCGTAATCCGTCCGAATATTGTGCACCATAAATACCACACATAAATCCCTCCTAGGCCGAACGGTCCCGACGCCCCGGCGTAACCGTTCGAGGGAAGCCGCACCCGTGCACGGGCTATCCGAGTCCATTGACCATGCAATACGCGCCATAGCATACAAGTCATACATTCCAATCCATCTCGTGTTCCATAAACATAGTCCCGATCCGTAACATATCCGTGTCTCATAAACATAATCCACCATCCATATGTGGAGCTCCATCGGCGTTATGCTCCAACACATCCATATTGATGCACGACGCCCAACGGCTTAGTCATCTCATACTCATATTCAATGTGTACCATTCGTAAGTCATTCTCATAGCCTAGTTCCATAGTTACTTAGTCTTTTCATAGCATAAGTGCTCGAGGGCACGCTCAGCACCATAATCAATGTTCTACGCCTAGAGTTCAATGTTCTTGGAGCCGTACACATGATGCACATCTCGATATTGTCTTTCAATGTTCTACCATCATGCCCTACCGTGACCCGTGAACTTGATGCACATCGCTTCAATTGTTCGATTGTTCAATGTTCTATCTTAGTGTTCGACACATACTTGGATCTTTCATCGCCGAGCCACGCTCGCTAACTCGATAATATCTTACGCATACCATAACATATTTTATTAGACGTGAAGGAATAGGAAGAGAGAGTAAAGAACCCGCCCACCTTAAGCCGATACGCCTTGCCGTCTCGTCGATTGAAGCATCTCGCTTCCATAACTCGATCGCATAGCTAACTCCCTGACTTAGCCATTCCTTTGAACTACTCTGTTGATTTGGCCTATCGCGTCCATGCCATAATCCATTGCAAGGCTACGATTTAGTTTCGCGGACACTTTATTGCATAATGTAAAATGTCGACCTCTTATCGTCCAGCGTAAAAGCATAGCCTGTACACCATGTCAACTAAAATCAGCACTTGTTCAGCGGAACTTATCTTTTCCATCGATTCGATTTATAGATTCCAACCAACTCAAAGCTTACCTTTGGCCAACGTAACTCTTGTATCGATTCGCATCGATACCTCATCGGGTCAACGCAACTCTTCGAGTCAACGACTCATCGTAATGTACCGAGCGGAGCGGGGCATTACATAATATACCACTCAAAATCAGGTTCGACCTTGAACCGAAACCAACACTTAATCTAAGTGCCTCGCTAGATCGTTTTACGATCTCGTGCTACTATCGTTGGAATCATACAACTTAGTTTGGATCATACACAAATTTTAGGCATCCTACCAATATATGCATTTCAACCAAGCTCAGTTGTAGGATATCGTGACAACTAACAAGCTCAACTTAAATCCTAAAACACCAAGCATTCCGTATTCGACTTAGTCAGATCTTAGCACATATTCTTAGAATCCTGCGTGCAAACATCCTCGCACATAACTTGATTCAAACCATAATTTCAATCTCATAAGTTTCTCGCCGGCCACCTAACACTCGTATTGCATCGAGTCATTGCGCATCCGATCACAACAATTCTCTGCAACGCCTATTCGCTCAACCGTTTGCCTATCTCTCACATAACTTAAGTCTTTCATCCAATCATTCATAACGTTTGGCCTTAACGACGTGGACTATGTCAAAATGTCACAAATTCCTTTGTCTACAATCTGCACTAAGTCTCGCACACAACTATCCATACATGATTCGCATTCTCGAACTGTCTACGCATTACGTCTGGGGCTATCCCCGCTAGGTAACTTATCCAGACATCGTGCTTAATCTTTCCCAACACAAGAGGTCAACTTGAGTCTACGATGCTCAAAGGCAACAATCTTTCTGACCCAAGGTCTCTTACGATACACCT
Organism: Iris pallida; assembly: GCA_029216955.1. Taxonomy (NCBI): domain Eukaryota; kingdom Viridiplantae; phylum Streptophyta; class Magnoliopsida; order Asparagales; family Iridaceae; genus Iris; species Iris pallida. Next base: position 3,649,322 of record JANAVB010013397.1, on the reverse strand, counting down.
ATCTTCGATTCTCGACCAAGTACGAATCCTTTACTCAAACTTTGATTCAATCTCGACTAGTTCATTCCATAACATAGGTCGTGCGCTCAAACACACATAGCCTAACCATTACTCAAATCGATCTACGACACAACTCTTAGGGTCGTTCTACTTTCCGTCGCTCTCGCGCATTGCAGAATTCTTGCAATCGCCTTACCGCGTTACTACGCTAAGCACGTTCCTTAACATCTATTCGACCATCGACCAACCAAGTCTACTTATGCACTCATTCGATCGATCATAACTTTTTCTATCCGTCTTGATCTAGTCGAAGGCTACTCGCTAACTTTCGAAACATGATACTCGCTCGCTTAGACTTATCCTCAACATGCACTACCTCATTCCTTATCCTTCTTACGCGACTTCTTTAGGGTCATCCTATGGGACTTCAACATTCACTTGATTTGGCGGTCAAGTCTTCTAGGGTCATCTGCCCCGAAACTATGCTCGATAATTGAAGATCATCAACGAGGGCAGTTACAACGAACCATGCTATATCCTATCGCGGAGCCAAATTAATTCCCGACGATTCCTATGAGACTTTATCCAATTCGACATAATTTACCCATCCACAATTCATCTACCCCTGCGCAACTGATGCGCCGTTGCTACTCGAATGACTCATGTGCTTGCGCGCCATTACTACTCGAATCACTTATGCATTACCATCGACACTTTTCAAAACCGAGCAACATTTGCTCGCCATAGTACGAGTCCATCTACTCACGTCAATATCTGGCACACTCTAGGCCTATCGTACAATCCTCAATTCCACCTTCGTATCAAACTACAAGTCCATATCAAATTTGCCACGCCTTACAAGTTTGATCATCCCCGCTGGATGAATCACCATACCAGCGCTCACGCGGAATGATCGCCCTAATTTGGCATAATGCGTGTGCGATGCTGGAGTTGCACTCGCATAAGACAAGAATGTCAACATAGTGGTTATCCACGAATCAATCCAGACACTTTCGATTTCATCCAAGTAACATCCATCCACTCTTAAATTTTCTGAAGCACTCCTACCGTTATCATCCCAATTGCCATAACTTGACTTGCATCTTATTCATCCAACAACAATGCTTAACACAATTTTCGTTCATTCGATCAGAGTATCCTCGAGTTATTGTATATCGTCTTTGATACGCCTCAATACCATCGTCGACATGCATAACTTGAACATCTTCCTCTCTCATGAGCTCAAACTCGTTGCAATCATTGCCATCATCCGAACTCGAATACGAATCACGTCTCACGTACAAAAATCCATTCCATTGTAACTAACTATCATCATCACGACATAATTTCTAATTCACATATTTATTCTCATATCCCTAACTCGTACTTGTAAATCGTGCTACCGACTTATCGCACTAACTCGAATTCGTTCGAACGATTCCTTCGTACTTACTTAATTCGTTCCGAATGGTTTTCGTACCGACTTAACTCAACTCGACCGATTCGACTATTTCCTCGACGCAATATTTCTTTCGCTATGCTCCATCTACCGTTCGACTTACACTTACGAATCCTCGTCCGACGTATCCTCCGTGGATATGACTTCGCACATAATCGGTCGACTCACTTCCTCAAGGCATACTTGCATCGACTTCTCTCAAGTCATTCCCACTCAAGTCTCGGTACTACTTCGTCCGTTAAGGATAATAACATAATCGCCTCGACAACTCTATCGCAAGTCACCAAACGGCTTAACATAGCTATCGCCAAGTGGTATTCCATATACCACTCAGGATCGAGCCTATCGTTATCGATATAATACTTCGCTACACTTGCTCGCATAATTGGTATTGCATATACCACTCGGAATCAAGTCATTACTTGACTTTACACTCCGCATAGGTCCGACGTCTATCTCCAATCAACTATCCCGTATGGCGATCTTTTCGATCCCAGCTCTAGCATTTGCTTACTCGAGTTGGCACAACAACTGGACCAACATGCCCTATCGTTCGTTCAAGTCCGACATACATTCCATCTAACCATACCTTGGTGATCATGTCGATCACACACGCAACATTCGCTTATTCGAAGCTCAACGCAACATATGGCCAACATACATGTTCGCCTACTCCAACTCGACTTAGAGTCCGACTCTACACCAATCTCACTCGTTGTAACTCGTGCAACAACTCATTCTCGATACTTAGTTCATTTCTCAATCTCGCACAACATATCACTATTCATCCGCATAGCCATATAACACGCATCATACCATATCGACTCGTTGCACCGATGCAACAAACGATCCACGACTTGCTGCATTCCGTGCAACCGACAATACATAATATTTGCATAGCCACATAATACGCATCGCCTCACATATCGACCCGTTGCACTTTGTGCAACCAACAATACATACTCCTCGCACTTTGTGCGACCAACAATACATACTCCTCGCACTTCGTGTGACCGACAACACATAACTTCTTGCACTTCGTGCGATCGACAACACATAACTCCTCGCACTTCGTACGACCAACAATACGCATATTATTGCACTTCGTGCAACCAACATCACCATATTCGTTGCACTTCGTGCGACCAGCATTCACAACTTTCTTGCACTTCGGAAAACCATAATCTCATAACCCGTTGCACTTCATGCAACCAACACTCTCCGATGGCACCCGGAGATAGGGTAATAGTCACGACATACTTGTGGCAGACGTACGCACTTAATATAGACTTATTGTATGGAACATCCAATGTAGCGTCGAGCAGATCCATGAGCCATGCGGTTGCGGAAACAACTTAGAGTCAACTGAATTCGATAGCGAAGCAACTGAGGGTCAAAGAGATTCATGTACGGTCCAGAGGATGGAACCGCTCTGATACCAACTTGTCACGCCCCGATTCGGAAAATTGCTCGTCCTCGCTAGATTTTACCCGAATCATCGTCCTCGCTGGGGCATGATGCCGCACGAGCCTGGAGTTGCGCTCGTGCAAGGCAAGATAACGGTTCACATAGTGATTATCTCAAATTCGTAACATAAGCAGCGGAAGGAAACAAAGAATAACACAAGAATCTCTTTTATTCATAATAAACTGAAGGTTACAAAGGCTCTGAATAGCCCAACATATTATGCCAATTGGCTACAACGCTCATAATCTCTCTACCTCACAAAGGATTACATTGTTCCATACATTATGCCTCTTTATAGCCACCAAGTAGTCTTCGGTCGAACATCTCCATGTCGCAAGTCCGAACGCCTATGCGGAAGCTCCTCTTGAACGCCAAGGACTCCATGCCTCGGCACGTCCAAGCCAGTCTCCGCCCCGAGCCGATCATAACCTGAGCCTGCACATAAACTAGTGGGAGATTAGTGCTTTCGTCCTCGCTTCGTACTGATCAAGACCCGCTCGCACCCAAGCCAAACACTAAGTATCTTTAGTGAAACATGCATCTTAATTTGTGATCTTTCTATTTAGCCTTAGGATCAGTTTCATGGCAATGTTTACGCATAGCAACTTTATCATAATGTGTCCACTACCGTATTTCTACAGCAGATACAGTTAGCCATAATATGAACGTAAACATAGTTTTCGTGCTTATCTCTGTCCTTTTTTGCCTAGCCTGCACTCGTTAGAACTTTGCATAAGCAAACATACGATTTACGCAACCAACCAATCATAAACTTAGACATATGCATAAGGGTCACAGGCCCTGCGCCTGCGCCCAACTCTCATCTCAGCCCACCGGCCCTAACTATATGAAGGTTACGGTGTTTCACACCGTAATGGATTTGGCATCTCTTATGTGTAAGCCTACAATCACTTCGATACGGGTTGCTAGCCCAGTATCCGAAGGATCCCAAACTTACGGATATCATAGCTTATCACAGCACTGGACGGTCGCAATCCGTCCGAATGTTGTGCACCATAAATACCACACATAATTCCCACCTAGGCCGAACGGTCCCGGCGCCCCGGCGTAACCGTTCGAGGGAAGCCACACCCGTGCACGGGCTATCCGAGTCCATTGACCATGCAATGCGCGCCATAGCATACAAGTCATACATTCCAATCCATCTCATGTTCTATAAGCATAGTCCCGATCCGTAACATATCCGCATCTCATAAACATAATCCACCATCCATATGGGAAGCTCCGTCGGCGTTATACCCCAACACATCTATATAGATGCACGACGTCCAACGGCTTAGTCATCTCGTACTCATATTCAATGCGTACCATTCGTAAGTCATTCTCATAGCCTAGTTCCGTAGTTACTTAGTCTTTTCGTAGCATAAGTGCCCGAGGGCACGCTCAACACCATAATCAAAGTTCTACGCCTAGAGTTCAGTGTTCTCGGAGCCGAGGATGCGATTGCCGCGGATGCATGGCTTCAGGATACCGAGGTGATTCTGGAAGCAGCCAGGACACCCGAGAGTGAGAAGGTGGCGGTGGTACGCCTACAGTTGTTGGACTTAGCTCGCAATTGGTGGGCGACACAGGCGATGGGATTAGTGGCACCCATTGCTTGGACAGTGTTTAGGGAGAGATTCCAGACGAAGTACTTTGATGCTGTGGCTCGGTACGACCTGCAGACCAGATTTACCAACTTGAAGCAAGGAGGCAGATCTGTCGACAGTTATGCATCAGAGTTTTCTAGGCTCAGTAGGTTTGCCCCCACCTTGGTGGCGACCGAGTATGATCGAGCCCAGCGGTTCCAGCAGGGACTGCATTTGGAGATCTTATTGGCGGTTGAGCAGTTCGAGCACCAGACATTCGATGCAGTCTTGAGAGCAGCTAGGAGGCATGAGTACACCTCCCAGAGGATCGTGGATCGGACCGGAGGTAGGAAGCGGTCCCACAGTCAGATGCACCAATCATCAGCTCCAGTCCCGGCAGCTAGGGGATTGACCATTGGAACTCCGAGGCGGGCGGCCTCAGTAACGTCGGTTCAGCATTCGACCGCAACGTACCCGCAGCAGCAGAAGCAGAAGCAGACTTCCGCGATGGGATGTTCTCATTGCGGAAAGCCAGGGCATGTGGTGGCAGACTGTCGCAGGGCGCAGGGATTGTGCCTGGCTTGTGGAGCAGCAGATCATAGGATAGGGGCTTGCCCGAATAGGGGTAGTTCATCAGCATCCAACCTTTCTAGCTCTTCGGTGAGAGGACCGACCCCAGCACCAGTTCAGCAGCAGCAGTATCAGTCTTCGAGGCCCTTGCCGCCTCAGTCTCAGGCATTCCAGCAACCGCACCCCCAGCAGTATGTACAAGCCCAAGCTCAGACTCAGAGTAGGCAGAGAGGTTTCCAGCAGAGGGGACCCACAGCTAGAGGTCAGGCCATGATGATGGCTATGGAAGAAGAAGTTGCACCTGGTGAGGTTGTGGCAGGTACTATTCTCGTCAACTCCTTTCCAGCTTCGGTATTGTTTGATTCTGGTGCATCGCATTCATTCATGTCTGCACAATTCGCGACACGGATAGGATTGGAGCCCGAGTCATTATCAGTGAGGCTCAATATACTTACTGGTAATGGTCTTGTGGGAGTAGATCGAGTGTTTTCTTCGTGTCGGATCGTAGTTAGCGGTAGGGAGTTCCCCGCTAGATTCATAGAGTTTCCTATGGCAGACTATGATGTAGTCCTAGGCATGGACTGGTTGAGGAATCAGTATGCTAGGATAGACTGCCATATTGGCAGAGTTGTCTTTAGTATCCCCGGCGAGCCAGAGTTTTCGTTTTTCAGAGGCGCAGTGGAGCCATCTTCTCCAGCATTGCGGATGGCAGTAGCAGCAGTGCAGTTACCCCGGATAGTTGAAGAGTTTCCAGATGTCTTTCCAGAGGAGCTTCCAGGGATGCCGCCAGAGCGGGAGATTGAGTTCACTATAGACTTGATTCCCGGGACAGCACCAGTGTCAGAGCGAGTCTACAGGATGGCGCCTTCAGAGTTGGAGATTTTATACAAGATGATTGAAGAACTGAGGATCAAGGGATTCATCCGTGCAAGTGGATCGCCTTGTAAAAAAGAAGGATGGTACGTCCAGGCTATGTGTTGATTATCGTACCTTAAATTCGGTGACAATCAAGAACAGATACCCTCTTCCGAGGATAGATGACTTGTTTGATCAGCTCAGAGGGGCTTCAGTGTTCTCGAAGATCGACTTGCGGTCAGGATACCACCAGATCAGAGTCAGAGAGCAGGACATCCCGAAGACAGCCTTCAGATCGAGGTATGGACATTGGGAGTTTCTTGTTATGCCCTTTGGAGCAACCAATGCGCCGGCCGTATTCATGGACCTCATGAATCGTATTTTCATGCCTTACTTGGATCAATTTGTGATCGTGTTCCTAGATGACATCCTGGTCTACAGTAAGAGTGAAGCAGAGCATGAGAAGCATCTCAGAGTCGTCCTTCAGACGCTTCGGGAGCATCAGTTGTACGCCAAGTTCAGTAAATGCGAGTTCTGGCTCGATCGCATTTCATACTTGGGTCATATCATTACCCGAGGAGGAGTGGAAGTGGATCCCCAGAAGATTGTGGCTATCGAGTCATGGCCGGTACCCAGCTCAGTGGCAGAGGTTCGCAGCTTCCTTGGATTGGCCGGCTACTACCGGCAGTTCGTTTCAGATTTCGCAAGGATTTCGGCACCGTCGAAGAAAGGAGGGTTCAATCGCTTGAAACTGTTCGCCGCCTGGTTCCCTGGATGACCGCCTCGGGTCAAAACATCTTGAACTGTCTGGTGCAGGGCGTCGCTTCGACGATCCTGAGAAGCTATCAAGGTTCTGATGAGGCCTACTAAGGTACCATCATTTGGCTCTGCAGGCTGGACGGGCCGAACTGGTGACTCTCCTCCAGTGGGTATCACTCTGGAGGCTACCCCGGAATGCTGGGCTTGATCTCCGGGTTGCTGCTGGTCCATGGGAGGTGCTCCACCTCGCTGATCGGCAGGGTCAGGTACAGTGCCGCTGAGGAAGACGACACAGAAAAATAATAAGGAAGGACCAGGACAGATCAACGATACAAGCATATAATCAGGGCAAGAATTTCAGGGATTTGAAAATACGGGCGGAGATCAAGGGCGAATACTGATTGAGACATCTATTCGGTAAACCCTCACATTTCTTGATTGACAAGACCTGTATGGGCCACCACTTAAACCATGTCACGCCCCAGAACCAGAAAATTGGAGAGCGGGGGCAGACATAGCCAGCTACGTATATTGAAATAGAATACATCTCAACTATACGATCACGGCTGTCTAGATATGAGGGTTTACTACAAGCCAACAGTCTCTTAAGGTCAAGCCTATTGTCTCAATCTCAAGCAAGTAACATAATTACAAGATGTATGATCATTAAATATACAATAAAAGGTGTCCCAAATATTACATATCAGCTGATCATGAAGCTAGTCGTACAAAATGTTAGGACTAGCAAGAGTTTAAGTCATACATGATCAACCCTAGGATTTGTTAATCATGTTTACAGCCCGTAGGCAGACAGAAAGTAAAAGTGCATCGAGCTAACAGGTGCTCGTCGGCTAAACGCCTCAAAAGAATAAATTTACAATAGAGTGAGCGAAACAAAATAGAAAACCCACTCGTAGCCCGGGTTCCTTCTAGTCGCCACCATTGGGCTGGAAGCTTGGTAGTTCCTCGGGAGCTGCTCCGAAATCTGGCCACACAAAACCAGCTGGGTCAACCCCAGAAAGAGCAAGTGCCACAAGGGGGCCACTAAATAAGAACAAAGCCAGCAATCAGCACAAGAAAATCTAATATTAAAAGTAAATCTTACGAAAACATGTCAGGATGATATACGACGAGATAACCATGGAACTATTCCGATAGCCAGGTTACAACCCGTAAACCAAACAAGGACCGGGGTTGTAGCCCTTCATCTGAACAGAGCTTGGTTTCCCACCATTTATCGGCAAGATAATAATGCCAGAAATCAAGACAGGAAGCAATCTTGTACTGGATCAAGACATGGCTAAGCTGGTTACACCTCATTCAATCAATCACGGCCAAGCAGATCCTACGGCTTACTACTTTAACTAACTAGGGTTATCACAGGCCTAATTACTAACAAGATGCAGTGAGATTGCTCCACAGCCACAAGCCCTGCAGACCATCCAGGCTACCCAGGACGAAAGATTAGGGTTGAATTCAGGTGGGTACATCGCCCGGGAGACAAATGTACCCTTAGGTGACTTAGAGGGTGCAACACTCGACGGTGCGCTGGAAATGTACCCTACTCGACGGCAGGCTACAGATCCCAAGAGCGCCCAGGTAACGGGATTGCCTGTAGTTGTGTCATCTCTTCATGACTACTGAGTTATTCTAGTTATTAACCTTAATCCATTTTAGTAGGTACTCCTGACCGTGGTACTCAGGAGTCCTATCCTAGACATGATGCAAGACTGGACAAGTGGATTAACAAGCAAGCAAGAAAGAACCACCCACGGTGTCAAGACAGGTCAAGTTAAGTTATTAAGATAAATCATGTCAGGGTACTTGTCAGGAGTGCGCCATGACGGGCCACTATCATGTCAGGTTGGTCATGTCAGGAGTGCACCACCATGGGTCAATGTCGTGTTATGCTAGTTCCTTGTCATACCAAGCCATGTACCTTAGTCATTTCAACATATTCAGTAAAATCAAGTTCATGACAAAAGGCGTAAGGATATAAAATGGACGTAAAATATCTAATAAAATATCAATAAATAGGACCATAGAAAAGCCAAGCTTAAAGAAATAAAACCAAAACTCCAAGAGCCAAGGGGTTAAGCAAGGGATCAGGGGAGCAGCGTACGAAAAGTCACGCACGCTGAAAGAGCCGCGTTCGTGAAAGTCACGAGCGCTACAGAGCAGTATGCGTGAAAAGTCACGCACGCTCAAGGGAACAGTGTGTGAAAAGTCACGCACGCTCAAGGGAGCAGTGTGCGTGAAAAGTCACGCACGCTCAAGGGAGCAGCTGCGTGAAAAGTCACGCACGCTCAAGGGAACAGTGTGTGAAAAGTCACGCACGCTCAAGAGAGCAGCTGCGTGAAAAGTCACGCACGCTCAAGAGAGCAGCTGCGTGAAAAGTCACGCACGCTCAAGAGAGCAGCTGCGTGAAAAGTCACGCACGCTCAAGAGAGCAACTACGTGAAAAGTCATGCACGCTCAAGAGAGCAGGCTTCCAACAGGAAGCGTACTCAAGCCTGCGTACGCAGCGCTAAAGAGCGCGCGTAGCTCAGTGTGCGTAGCTAAACAGCTCTGCACACTGCTCACTGTCTTCTCCAAACAGCAAGAACACATGGCTGAAACCAAAACTTCAAAAGTTCATAACTTGGCCATCCGAACCCCAAATCCGGATTTCCAAGGCTCCAACTGGAGTAAAACTGAAAGCTCTTCCACATAGAAACATCAAAACCCACAGAACTCCAACCAAAGTGGATCAAAACATACAAAATCCAAAAATAGGAGAACTTAGATCTACAACAATAGAGGCTCCAAATCACAAAAACCCAAGAACTAATGTTGATCTCCATGTCCTAAACTAGCAAATGGACTAAGAAAATATGGTTCTCATGTAGTGGCAAGATGCACTTGCCTAACGGTTGGGGAGTTGTGTGGAGGAAGAAGAAGAAGAAGAAGAAGAAGAAATTAATGGTGGTTATGAATAGAGAGAAGAGGTTGGTGGAGTTATAAAGAGGGTGTTGTGGTGGTTTGAGGGTGTAGCATAGGGCTAGGGTGTTCCATACATAGACCGAACTAAACCGAACCAGACCAACCCAATAAAACCGAGCCATGAGAAAACCCAAAATACGAGAAATACCAAAATTTCACAAGCTGAGAAAAATAAAAGTACATGCCAAAATCCAGATACGAGTATAAATACGAAATACGGGAAAATACGAAAATGAGGGTAACACACCTACAACCAAACAAGGACAAGATGTGACGAACTAATCCGCGACAAGTTATTGTTCCAAGCCACGATCAGATACAAGTACCCAAACCAAAAGTACTCGTACCTAACGGATAGGGTAGCCTACCATTCTAAGTGAAATGTTGTTAAGAACAATCCTTCCTACGCATGGGCCCTGGTTGAATAGGATCGGCGTAGTCCCCCTTGGGCACCAGAGGCCCCATCAGGAAGAGCATGACGTTCCGCAGAATCGTCAGTGGCCGTCAGTAATCATGGGTCATCAACTCCGTATCTCTAGCGGAGAGTCCGGGTCACAAGGGAAGTGCATCGAAGCCCATACGCTAAGGAATTGTCCTCCCCGCCCAATGCCTACTGTGTTGTATCCACAACACAAACCACTATAACCGCTAAGTCAAACTAGCATGCAACTTCTATTAGCGGTTATTCCTATCGTACGGCTTGTACGTACTGGTGGCCAGCCAATCACACACTTTCGTGTTCTACATGCGACACACAATTTCGTGTTACAACGTGTCAAGGCCAATGAATGCAACACACATGGTGGTCCCTTAAATCTAGGTTTAATTTGTAAGAAAATAATACACAGCAGAAAATAATGAACAGTAAGTTCTAACAGTTATACCATGTATCACAGTTTATTTTGCATAAAGAAAATAATGAACATGCATGAAATATGAGCTAGAATAAATAAACAGCAAATGGCAAGGTGTCTTGCCTGGTAGAGCGCCTGGTGTGCTGCGATAATCAAGGTGGCACGATCTGCAACTTTGGTACAACAACTGTACAAGGAGACCTCTGATGGTGACACGGACAGTTCCATTTGGTCCAGAAGGGTCAAATTGGTTAGGTTGGACATAAAGTAGACTTTGAATTGGCGAAGGAATAGTAATAATGGGCCTAGTCACGGGTTGGAGAAAGATCGAAGGAATTTGGAAGAATAATATATATATAATTTTAGGAAAGTATTTCTAATATGAGAAGTTATATTCACTAGCAAAACACTATTTGAAAAATAGAGAAATAACTCGATTTGGACTAGAAGTCAAAGTTTGTAAAAATAGATAATAACTATACTTCATAAAATATTTTAAATAACTAAATCGGAATATTAATAACTAATTTAGGCCAAAAACTATAACTTTCGAATACGGATATATATAGATAAATACAAAATTCTAGAAAAAAATATTTTGATACAAAAAGTAAATTTTGTAAATGTATAAAAGTCTTGGATGAAGTAGCAGGTAATAATAATAATGATGGCCAAATATTTGATACACATACTCATAGATATTTTCCAAAATACTAATAATTCTAATAATAATCTTAATAATAATAGTTATAATGAAATAATAATAGTAAAATATAATTAACAAAAAGTAATAATTGTTAATAATAGTAATGATGATAATTATAATAATAAAACTATTAATAATAATGATAATAATAATTATGATGATAATAATAATATTAATGACATTAACAAATACTACTAAAAGAAGAAGAAAGAAAAAATGAATGGAAAAACTAAACAAACAAAAATACACAAAGAAAGAAAACAATCGAAACAAAAATAAAGTAAAATAAAATAAACAAAGCAAACATTTAAAGTTGCTGTTCTTCTCAGTACTGAGTACTGTTAAGAAAACGAAGGAAAACAAAAGCCTACCGAAGAGAGAGAAAGAGAATAAGAGAGAAGCTGAAGGAGAGAGAGGGAAAGGGATAGAGAGTCAGCAAGGGGGAAAAAGGAGCTGAGAGAGATGGAGCGGAGTATTCGGGAGAAGCGGCGGTGAACGGGAGGAGAGGGTTCCGGCGGTCGGGGGAAGAAGGGGCTCCGGTGAAGGGCGCGGTGGCGATTTGCGGAGGAGGTTGACCGGGCGGCTAGGGCTTGTCGGCGGTCGGCGGCCTGGTCGGGCGGGCGGAGCGGATCTGGGTGGAGAGGAGGAAGAGAGGACGGAGTTCGAGAACGGGAGAGGGAAGTCTGGGAACTCGCCGGTCGGGAGACGCGACGGAGGCTAGGCGTCGGGTCCGCCGGCGGAGCGCTGGACGCTGGCCAGCGCGGCTGGACGCGGCGCTCGCCGTCACGCGGCAGCGAGGGGTTTGGTCGCGGAACGGGAGATCCGGCGGGATGGCTCGCTCGCGCTGGCACGACGAAGAAGTCGGAGATGCTGCGCCGAGTGGAGCTCGCCACTAGGGCAGCGCGGGGCCGAGGTCGGGTTTCACGGAGGGGGCGGAGCTCAGGCGGAGACCGCGGCGGCTGGACGCGACTCGGCGGAGGTATAATTTAGGGATAGGTTTTCCTTCTTTTTCTGGTGGTTTTGGGGATTTTTGGTCGATTTCTGGGGTTTTTTCGGCCAGTGGCCGAGGAGGAGAAAGGGGTGGTGTCGATGACGACGGTTGTGGTGACGATGATGGTTTTGGTGTTCCGGCGTCGGTGGTGAGGTGCTGGCCAGGACGGGTCAGGGTGCTGGTCGCGGTTGGGGTAACGACGTGGTGATGCTGGTGATGATGCTGGTGGTTGTGGTGTTGGTTTGTCCGGTGGTTTGGTGGCGGTGGCGTCAGAGACGATGGTGTTGGTGATGGGGGCGGTGAAGGATGGTGTGTCGTGGATGGTCGGCCAATGGTGGTGGCGGTGGTCGGCCAAACCAGTCGGGGTGGCTGGGACGTTGGGTCGTGGTGGTCTGGTGGGTGGAGACAGGGTGGTTGCCGTCCGGCTTGGTGACGGTCGCGGCGGAGAAGAAGTTGTGGTCGGGTTAGGCTTAGGATTTGGTGTCGGGGTGTGTTCGACACGAGAACATAAATGTAATTGTAAAAGAACTGGAATAAGAATCTGGGCACGGATACGGACACGAGGCACTGCACTTGTGGTGGAGGAAATATTTGTGTGGAGGAATTTGTGGATGAATAATGTGGAGGAGTACCTGCCTATTTATAGGATGTGGGAATTCCTACTTAGATATGGATTAGGATTTAATTTAAACCCCAAAATAGATAATTCAATAATTCTAATCTCAAATCAAATCTAATTTAAATCAAATTAAATACTTGGTTTAAAAATCAAATCAATAAATCAAATCTCAATTATTTAACTATTTAAATAATTTAAAAAAATCAAATCAAGATTTAAATGGCCACAATAACTTCCAAAAATATTTTTCAAAATACCAATAATAATAATTTCGAAATTAATAAATATTTTTAAATATCTTTTCGAATAATAAAATATTAATATTAATAAATCTAGAAAATTATATTTTTATTTAAAATAAACCAATAAACAATTACGAAATATATGTATGCAAAAATATTCTTTACATAATTAGACTTTTCTAGTATACAAAATATTATTTATTATTAACAAAAAGGCTTTTTATAGCAAGAATAATAATTATAAAATTTTGAAAGTGTATATTAAAATAGAAAAGAAAATGTTTTTATTAAAATATGTACGCTCGCACATATTCGTACTCGTCGAGCAAACAAAAATTTCGCATACGACGTACAATACGACTACGTGACATACAGTACAAAAATTTTAAATCAGTACCAAAATTGATAAATAAAAATATAGTAGAAATTTAGGGGTTTTACATCCTACCCAACTTAAAAGAATTTTGTCCTCGAAATTAGGAATTAGTAGGGGGTGAGAGGCTACAAGGAATGACGTTTAATGAAAACATGCAATAGAGTCGCGATTTCAATCATGGCGAAGATAATCATGGATTAATGTAAGAAGATAAATGGTTAAGAAGAATACGCACAATAAAGATTAGTATGGGTTCAAGAAAATAAAATAAATTAGAGGCCCTAAAGTTATGGTCTCTTGAGGGCACGATTTTAGAGAACGAATTAGATTTCACTTCTATATTAAGTGAATTGGAAGGTCATGATAGGGCCGAGAAAGGACGAGTAGCAACATAGAGTGATAATGGTCATTATCGATTGAAAGGCTAGAGGAGATCCTAGTATAACGCGTTCGTCCTTCTAGAATAGGTGAAGGCGAAAACATTAAGGGGTTCAAAAGACAATCTTGTCGAATACGAGTACGTGATTCAAAGACGACCAAAAAAAAATTTCAAAGGAATTGTCAAGGCAGTCGTGGATGGATTGTAAGGGCAACGTTTAATTATGTTTCCATCCACGTAGAGTAATAGACAAAAGCGAACCAAAGTGCACTCGATTGATCAGACCATTATGCACCGGTTCTGATTAGACAATCTGTTAGTGGAGGCCTCCAATAACATATGTCATGAACAAGCTTGATAAAGAATTGGGCTTGCAAAAACTAGGCTACATTAGCATCATTAGTCAAAATAGTAAATACATAGGCACGAGAGTTTAAGATTTAAAGAAGTAGAATGATTCTAAGTCATACAGTCGTCCTATAGTCTTCTTGTCCAAGTCATTGGTTGGCTAGACGGGTTAGGTCCTCTAGATTCTAGGATCTAAATAAGCTTGCTAATATAGGTCACTAGGTCAAAGGGGTTGCTAAGTCATAAGGTATTCTACCCAACTTAAAGAATTAAACTAAGGGTGTTTGGGACATCTAACTTGTAGGGTCAATCTCTAGCAAGCACGACGGAAAGATAAGAATAGGGATGGAAGGAAGCAAGCAAGATGCAATTGATGAGTCAAACGGTGGATAAAATCAAGGAATGAGGTCAAGTATGTGGATGAGATCCTAGACTTCTAATCCTATACGCAGGCTTGCTTGGTACGGTAAAGTAACCAAACAATTTATCTGACCTGCATGGGCCACCACAAAAACATGTTCCCAATCCCAAAATACGTAGGACTAGGAACATAGACATGCCAGCTGTATTTATACGAAGTATACTCCAATATATGGAATCCTCGTATGAATACATAAGCTGTAAAATGCAGTAAAACCATAACTAATCTCATCCACACAGAATAAATGAATAAAAGATATCATAAATGAAAATAAATTTGTCTTGATACAATATGTTTGGCCGAGACAAATCCACTACCAACAAGCAAAGGAAAAATATACAAGAAAAAGATATGAATTTGGCGAGCGAAGCGAAGACGATCCAAGTGCAATCATCCTCGAGAAATAGCAATGAATACGGCTAGAGCTAAAGCACCTACGAAAGACAATAGCACACACCTGGCAAGACAACCAGGTCCTCAGAGGGACGTAACAAGACACATAATAGCATGCCATATAAACTGAATAAATATTGCTCAAATAAATAAGTAAATCGAATTATAACATATTCCAATACGCACCTACTGAACGAGCGTACGATCCTCCCAACCAAACAAGGACAGAAGATGGTAAACTAATTCACGGTAACGTATCTTCCCATGCTATGAATCCAATATGGTATCCGGACCCCAACAAGGTTCAATACCTTCTCATCGAAGTAGTAAGTCACACCTACAACCAAACAAGGACAAGATGTGATGAACTAATCCGCAACAAGTTATTGTTCTAAGCCACGGTCAGATACAAGTACCCAAACCAAAAGTACTCGTACCTAACGGATAGGGTAGCCTACCATTCTAAGTGAAATATTGTTAAGAACAATCCTTTCTACGCATGGGCCCTGGCTGAATAGGATCGTCGTAGTCCCCTTTGGGCACCAGAGGCCCCATCAGGAAGAGCATGACGTTCCGCAGAATCGTCAGTGGCCGTCAGTAATCATGGGTCATCAACCCCGTATCTCCAGCGGAGAGTTCGAGTCACAAGGGAAGTGCATCGAAGCCCATACGCTAAGGAATTGTCCTTCCCGCCCAATGCCTACTGTGTTGTATCCACAACACAAACCACTATAACCACTAAGTCAAACTAGCATGCAACTTCTATTAGCGGTTATTCCTATCGCACGGCTTGTACGTACTGGTGGCCAGCCAATCACGCACTTTCGTGTTCTACATGTGACACACAACTTCGTGTTACAACGTGTCAAGTCCAATGAATGCAACACACATGGTGGTCCCTTAAATCTAGGTTTAATTTGTAAGAAAATAATACACAGTAGGAAATAATGAACAGTAAGTTCTAACAGTTATGCCATGTATCACAGTTTATTTTGCATAAATAAAATAATGAACATGCATAAAATATGAGCTAGAATAAATAAACAGCAAATGGCAAGGTGTCTTGCCTGGTAGAGCACCTGGTGTGCTGCGATAATCAAGGTGGCACGATCTGCAACTTTGGTGCAACAACTGTACAAGGAGACCTCTGATGGTGACACGGACAGTTCCATTGGGTCCAAAAGGGTCAAATTGGTTAGGTTGGACATAAAGTAGACTTTGAATTGGCGAAGGAATAGTAATAATGGGCCTAGTCACGGGTTGGAGAACGATCGAAGGAATTTGGAAGAATAATATATATATAATTTTAGGAAAGTATTTCTAATATGAGAAGTTATATTCACTAGCAAAACACTATTTGAAAAATAGAGAAATAACTCGATTTGGACTAGAAGTCAAAGTTTGTAAAAATAGATAATAACTATACTTCATAAAATATTTTAAATAACTAAATCGGAATATTAATAACTAATTTAGGCCAAAAACTATAACTTCCGAATACGGATATATATAGATAAATACAAAATTCTAGAAAAAAATATTTTGATACAAAAAGTAAATTTTGTAAATGTATAAAAGTCTTGGATGAAGTAGCAGGTAATAATAATAATGATGGCCAAATATTTGATACACATACTCATAGATATTTTCCAAAATACTAATAATTCTAATAATAATCCTAATAATAATAGTTATAATGAAATAATAATAGTAAATAATAATTAACAAAAAGTAATAATTGTTAATAATAGTAATGATGATAATTATAATAATAAAACTATTAATAATAATGATAATAATAATTATGATGATAATAATAATATTAATGACATTAACAAATACTACTAAAAGAAGAAGAAAGAAAAAATGAATGGAAAAACTAAACAAACAAAAATACACAAAGAAAGAAAACAATCGAAACAAAAATAAAGTAAAATAAAATAAACAAAGCAAACATTTAAAGTTGCTGTTCTTCTCAGTACTGAGTACTGTTAAGAAAACGAAGGAAAACAAAAGCCTACCGAAGAGAGAGAAAGAGAATAAGAGAGAAGCTGAAGGAGAGAGAGGGAAAGGGATAGAGAGTCAGCAAGGGGGAAAAAGGAGCTGAGAGAGACGGAGCGGAGTACTCGGGAGAAGCGGCTGCGAGCGGAAGGAGAGGGTTCCGGCGGTCGGGGGAAGAAGGGGCTCCGGTGAAGGGCGCGGTGGCGATTTGCGGAGGAGGTTGACCGGGCGGCTAGGGCTAGTCGGTGGTCGGCGGCCTGGTCGGGCAGGCGGAGCGGATCTGGGTGGAGAGGAGGAAGAGAGGGCGGAGTTCGAGAACGGGAAAGGGAAGTCTGGGGAGCTCGCCGGTCGGGAGACGCGGCGGAGGCTCGGGGTCGGGTCGGCCGGCGGAGCGCTGGACGCTGGCCAGCGCGGCTGGACGCGGCGCTCGCCGTCATGCGGCGGCGAGGGGTTTGGTCGCGGAGCGGGAGATCCGGCGGGATGGCTCGCTCGCGCTGGCGCGGCAGAGAAGTCGGAGATGCTGCGCCGGGCGGAGCTCGCCACTAGGGCAGCGCGGGGCCGAGGTTGGGTTTCACGGAGGGGGCGGAGCTCAGGCGGAGACCGCGGAGGCTGGGCGCGACTCGGCGGAGGTAAAATTTAGGGATAGGTTTTCCTTCTTTTTCTGGTAGTTTTGGAGATTTTTGGTCGATTTCTGGGGTTTTTCCGGCCAGTGGCCGAGGAGGAGAAAGGGGTGGTGTCGATGACGACGGTTGTGGTGACGGTGATGGTTTTGGTGTTCCGGCGTCGGTGGTGAGGTGCTGGCCAGGACGGGTCAGGGTGCTGATCGCGGTTGGGGTGACGACGTGGTGGTGCGGATGATGATGCTGGTGGTTGTGGTGTTGGTTTGTCCGGTGGTTTGGTGGCGGTGGCCTCAGAGACGATGGTGTTGGTGATGGGGGCGGTGATGGATGGTGTGTCATGGATGGTCGGCCAATGGTGGTGGCGGTGGTCGGCCAAACCAGTCGGGGTGGCTGGGACGTTGGGTCGTGGTGGTCTGGTGGGTGGAGACAGGGTGGTTGCCGTCCGGCTTGGTGACGGTCGCGGCGGAGAAGAAGTTGTGGTCGGGTTAGGCTTAAGATTTGGTGTCGGGGTGTGTCCGACACGAGAACATAAATGTAATTGTAAAAGAACTGGAATAAGAATCTGGGCACGGACACGAGGCACTGCACTTGTGGTGGAGGAAATATTTGTGTGGAGGAATTTGTTGATGAATAATATGGAGGAGTACCTGCCTATTTATAGGATGTGGGAATTCCCACTTAGATATGGATTAGTATTTAATTTAAACCCCAAAATAGATAATTCAATAATTCTAATCTCAAATCAAATCTAATTTAAATCAAATTAAATACTTGGTTTAAAAATCAAATCAATAAATCAAATCTCAATTATTTAACTATTTAAATAATTTAAAAAAATCAAATCAAGATTTAAATGGCCACAATAACTTCCAAAAATATTTTTCAAAATACCAATAATACTAATTTCGAAATTAATAATTATTTTTAAATATCTTTTCGAATAATAAAATATTAATATTAATAAATCTAGAAAATTATATTTTTATTTAAAATAAACCAATAAACAATTACGAAATATATGTATGCAAAAATATTCTTTACATAATTAGACTTTTTTAGTATACAAAATATTATTTATTATTAACAAAAAGGCTTTTTATAGCAAGAATAATAATTATAAAATTTTGAAAGTGTATATTAAAATAGAAAAGAAAATGTTTTTATTAAAACATGTACGCTCGCACATATTCGTACTCGTCGAGCAAACGAAAATTTTGCATACGACGTACAATACGACTACGTGACATACAATACAAAAATTTTAAGTCAGTACCAAAATTGATAAATAAAAATATAGTAGAAATTTAGGGGTTTTACATAAGGATTAATATTTTAGTACATTTAGATTATAATAGCATTATATCTTAGTTGATAATATCCTAATTAATATATAATTAGCATTCAAGATTTTATATTCTAATTAGTTTTAGTTTATAATAATTAGCAAATGTTAAATATTTTTAAACTAATAAATATCTTAGCTAGTAGTGTTTTATGCTAGTTAGTAATTATTATGGCTTATTCATAATTTTTGAAATGGTTAGTTATTTTCTATAGCATTCTAGAATACTCCTTAAAGCTTAATTATAGTTTTCTCAAACCTATTCTAGATGAACTTGGAGACATTGTCAACCATTCCGAAAAAGGCAATTACACTACGACATAGATTGTACTTTGTATTTATGTGTTGCATTATTTCCATATTGGATACTTGATTGACACGAGTTCTATTGTGCATTGATTGTACTTGTTGTACATTAATTGATTGTGAGTTAGGATTTTGGGGAAATATTTATTTTGCATGTGATCAATCCCCCGTAGTGTAATATTGTGCATAGCTTAACTACACATCGTGTACATGTGATTAAGCCTGACCTTATTTTATTTTGCTATTGTGCTTACCAGCCGATCACGTGTAGGCTAATATTTCAATCACTATTGCATTTGATTCATTGTTCATTGTTTCAGTTATTGTATCATTGTCCAATTACATGTTAGTCCATGCCATTATTATTGCATTCCAGCTTTATATTGTATATGTTTATTTCGTAGGTTTGTAGTTTGCTTCTTCCTTGAAGGAATACGTTGCAGGTATCGATGACTCCTATCTTAGCTTTTATGGCTTACAGGATGAGATGGTAGTAATAGTTGTCATGGTGGCTACACGGAGCAGTGATGATTTAGGACTTTGATGTATAGATTTACTTTCAGTATGATGTTGTATTTTGTGATGTATTGAGGATGTTACTTTACTATTTCAGCGAATTTGTCTCCATATGTTCTTTGTAAAGATATACTAAAGAAATAGTAAAATGTGTGATGATGTGGTGATGTGATTTATGGGCATGTGATTAGTAGCTTTGATGAGCAAAGATCGATATATATGAGCAAATGACGATTATTAAGGTCTAGAACAGCTCAACACCACCGACTCTGCGGCGTAGGCGGGACGTATCCACGTACTCGTATCCGAACATGTGGACACGGGTCATGACACACTGAAAAGCTTCCCAGTATTTTCTGTGCCTCTAAAAACTCAAGCTTAATTGCTTTGCTAATTATGTTGTGCTTGTTAATGAATGATAGTTACCAGAAAAATATATAGTTGTAACGTTGAATGAATTGATATGGCAGCAATATTTGGCTGTTTAAAAAATCCTTCTCTTCTACATTGGTTGCAATTGTTGTGAGCTCTAATGATGGTGCATCAGTACATATTAGTGCTTGTTTACCTTCCAATTTGAAGAGTTTCGAAACAAATTATAATTGATAATTTGATGGTATAATACAATTTGATGTAGTTAAAGGTTAGGATAGACTTGAATTTGATACAGTTGGAAGTGAAGAGCTTTATATAAAGCTTGATCGTTTTCGGCAAGGGCAACTATTAAGTACGAAAATTGCATGGAAAAATATAAACCAGACTTACTATTAGATATGCCCTTGTTTTCCTTAACATGCATAGCTCGAGGTCATTACTAGAGAACTAGTAAGGTGCACCTGCTCTTGCACGTAATTTTGTTCTTCTTCTAATATTGTTGAAAATAGTTTATAAAATAGGATTTGTTATAAATATAATTTAAATATATTTGAATAGGATTTATTATGGATATGTTTATATTTTAATTAGAATTTATTATAAATATACGTACGTGTAATTAGATAATATTATATAGTTAAGCTATGAGTTAGAATTTTTATTTTATTTTTAATTATGTGAAAATATACATATGGCTTAGATGACTAATTTTGAATGATTTTTAAACCTCTTTATACAGTAGTGAAATCCTAATTCCTATATATAGATTAGATATTTTGTTTTGGCTTCCATCCGTTGTACGGATTCAGTAAGAAACTCATTACTACTTTTGTAGGGATTCTATGTGAGTTAACAATTTGTAGGAGTTGCAGCAGGATGATATTAGGGCTTGTGTCAGGAAAAAAATTTGTAAAATTCCATATAACTTGGAAAAGCATGCAAAAGATAAAACAAATAAAGTAAAGATTAGATGTTACAATAGTAGAAGGTTTTTTCTAAGGGCACCACACTTTTTACATGGGGGCAGCCCAAAAATGTTCAAAAAAATTACAAGTTTGCCATCAATTTTTTTACTTGGGGGCAGCCCAAACCAATCCTAGGACTGCCAGCAAGTTGGCAGTCCTAGGACTGCCAGCAAATTGGCAGTCCTAACGTATATAGCAGTCCTAGGACTGCCAGCAAGGTGGCAGTCCTAACGTACGTTAGGACTGCCAACAAGGTGGCAGTCCTCCTCGGAGATGGGACGAAGAAGAAGAGGGCGTCATCTCGGCGTAGCCATCCATCTGCTTCCACTCTCCTCTTCCTTCTCGTCCTTGCGAACACCCCCGCCACCTTCGTCGTCATTTCCACCCAAGAAAGACCTGCTGAACCATGTGTTGCCTCCTCTCACAGCCGCCTCTCCTTCTCCTCGTCGGTGTTGGTCGACAGCGGCGTCATCTCAGCGTCGCTGGATCGAGTGGGTGATGAAAATGAGGGTTGGGCTGTCCCCTCGCGTCGATCCAGGGTCCTGTAAGCAACGGCGGGAGAGGGAATTAGGGTTTGGAGAAGGGAGGAGGAGGAGTGTCACGACCAGTACCCTAGAATAAGGGCACGAGAAGTGGGTACGTCCAGCCAACGCCGCAGTATCGGCGGTAGAACACTGTCCTAGGTCTTTTGCATCTAACAGTATAAGGCTAAACAGTTTATACTCCCCGAATGGGGGTGACATAGCAGATACAGACTCAATCACATCTAAGGTAGAGCATGATAAGGATAGATAAAACATGAAATCCAAAAGAGGTACAACAGAGAGAAATCTAAGTGTCTAAGATACACAAATCCAGAAATACATCGCAAATCTCAAAACTCAGATACAGTAATCCATAAAGTAAATACAACTCCAGACAAATGAAATAACTATCTAAACAACCTCTAATGTGTCTCCTCTAGGCTAGCAGGCAACCTCCAGCTATCTGTAAAATTTATCAAAAGGTCCAGTCAGGACGGAAACGAGCACATATCTCTCAAACAGTTCATAGCAGGTTAGGAGTATAAATCATGCAATAGAGTAAAATACAGGAAGTGCTGAATAGGAAGTACGAGTAAATAGGAGAGATTTTGTAACTGAAAGTAAATACATGATAGTAGAGACTGTAAGTGGCTACGTGATTTAGAGCACAATATGGTCATGTAAACGGCTTGGGGGCACATGAATACAAATAAGGAGGCACATGAATACAGCTACTGGAGATAGTGATCACATAACCAATTCTACTCGTCCCGCCCCAATCAATACACAAGGATCCGTCAAGTTATGTTATAAGCACATGAATACAGCTAAGATACGTGAACTCATGTAATGAGTAGTACATGAGGCACATGATAAGCACATGAAAGTACATAAAAGCACATGAAGCACATGAAGCACATGAGAACATGTAAAAATGGCGTGTCTGAGTGGGACACGAAGGTCATGGGTGACGAGCGTCTCGAGTAGATCATCAATGAGAAGTTGGCTTCAAGAAACTGGCTGGTCTTGCGCGCCCAATTCAAAAGTTACGGTAACGCGCTGAAAATAATCAAGGAAAAGAGTGGGAAAATAATTAATAATCAAATGGTCTAAATTGACCCGAAGTTCAGCGAAGCAAAAAGAGCATAAGGGAACAAGTTTGGATGGGACACTATGTACCATCATGAAGGTAATCTTGTCCACTCCAAAACTCATAAAGAAGATATCCAGAGTTGAACATCCCTGACACTCCAAATATCAATGGCACGGGAAAGTACACTTAAAGATAAATAACAGAATAAATTATTTATTAAAACTAAATCAATCAGAAAATTTTAAAAAAAATTAACCCGAAATTCAGGGTGCTCACATCCTAGCCACCTTATAAAAATTTTGTCCTCGAAATTAAAATGTTCGTACTCCCTCTAGGTCAAACCCCCACAATCAAAGTCCCAGAATTTAAACAAAGCATACCATCAAAAAGGACGACATACAAGGTCATGGCATACGGTGGTAGTTAAAGTCTCATCTAGGTATACTAGTCATGCTAACCGAAACGGTCATAGGGTATCAACACACAAGCAGTCTAGGGTGTTAAATCGGAAAAGATACTGAATACAAATCATCAAACTGTAAGGCAGTCTACCTTCCTATATAAAAACTGGTACTCATCAAAAATAAAATAAAGATAACTACCAATTATCTAAGAGGGTACTATTCAAAGAAATATCAAAATCATAAGTTAGAGAATGAAAGTCAATTGCATGAAAATCCAATCACAAAACATATTAAGAATATTTAGTTTCGATATGATCTAAGTTGATCAAATTGGGGAAATCAAGATTTATGCAATATAGAGGACAGGTTCAACAAGGTCTGAAAATGAGCATACAAGGATGGAGATTTAGGTCGTAATCAAATTTAAGTCAATTGAGTACAACCCAAGATAAGAAAAAATAATCGAAGTTTATTTGGTCGTGATTAAGGAAACCAAGGTTCAATGATATTGAAAACCTTTTTAGGAAAAAATAAGAAGATTTCATACGAAGTCAGTAAATCATCTCTCTAATACTATCAGTTTATCATTTGCCAAACTATATTTTTTTCTCACTAGTCCCAATATGAAAATCAACCTTCATATGACTATCACCGAAATTTTATAACCTTTAGTCATCTAAACCTTTACCATGATCACCCTAGACAAAATTTCTAACTTCTAAAAATATTTTCCACGAAACATACCCGTCTTATTTAGGAGTCAACACTTATTCATTTAATCAAATTTTTAAATTCTTTCACCTCGTTCTAAATTAGATCCGAAACCTCTAAATCCAGTTTATGAAATTCTTGTACTTTTTTAAGTCAAGTCTCGTATTTACTAAACTCCAATACCACTATGTCACACAAAATTTATTTTTATTTATAAATCAACCTTCATATTTTCTTCAATGTTCACCCTCAATTATTACCCTTTTGAATTCCACAATTTCTTCTAATCATCTAAAATAATTTCTATAACGTAAAATCCTTGTGTTCTCTCTGTCTCTAGTCACCCTCTTAAAATACCTAGTTCAATTTTGCATAATCATAGAATACAATCAAATTCTCCTTTCCATCTCTAATTTTCTATATAGCCTTGTAATAGTTCCCAAGAATCAATAACCAAGATTTCTAGTTCTCAAAACTAGGTTGGCCTCTGATATCCTCATTAGTTTTTTTTTGAAATATATCCCTGAATTACTCATAACCAAAATTTTCTACGATGGTTCTAAATTGATAACATTACATTCTAAACCTTTACCACATCTTTATCTTGAATTTTTCACATTTGACATCCAACATTCTGATTCCTACAAAATTATCCTATGATAACCAATTACGTCATTCCCGAACTAGATGATTTACGTCACTTCCTCAACATTTCTCAGGTAAAAATATATAAAGATTCAAGAGTTTTCAAGTACAGCTGACAGAATATGACACGAGGCAGAATTGATATAATCAGGACAGTTATATAAGACAAAGGATGATGGTAATAAAAATATGGCAGGAAAAGAAATGGTAATAGAATCTGTTCTGCCTATCTGTTTAAAAGGGGAACCCATTTGAAATCAGAGCTATAATATCAGATCCAAAATAAGGTCTAGCAAAATCATTGATTCATTGTATTAAGAAGAAATTTATAGAAGAAGTTACACAAAGGTTTATAAAAATAGCTAAAGCTACTCCTAAGTTAAATAATGAGAAGCAAAGCAAAACAAAATAATTAATAATTCTTTTTTTTTGAAGGACTGAACAAGGTAGAGAAAACATGTTCGAAAACCTTTAAGGTACAATCTGATAATCATATGCGTCTGTCCAAGATCATGGTACCCTAAATCCTCGTCATACTAGTAAGCAAGGCTACGATAATCATAAAGTCCCCGACTTAGGCACATACCTCTAGAATCATGGTATTTAACATTTTCGCGATGCCGCTAGCTTGGCTGCGAAAACCTTAAATTCCTACACCTGAGAAATATATCCAAGTCAGACTATATGTCCTTACCATGCTGACTAATGTAACCGTAGAAGACTAGATTTCCATAACTTAGATGACCTAGCCCATATAATTTCATCTTGACAAAAATTAAATTAAATTAAATCAACAATGAATACCCAAAAATCAAATCAAATTTATCAACGAACCTCAAGATTAAAAAATGAACAAAATCCATCAAATCCTATAAATACAAACTCGGATGCAACAGCTAACATCAAGATTCAAAATTCAACAATCTTCAATCAAATCAATAAATACAAAATCAAATTCAACAATAATCTATCAAAATCAAATTCGACAACAGAAAATAAAGATAAATCAAATCAAGGAAAAAAGAGTTTTCAAATCGAAGTTAAATAAGATTCTCAAGGGACCTCCCAGGAATCTCTCAAGGGATCCTAGCTGTGATTGAGTATCTTCAAAATACATCCTATTCCTACTGTAGGCTGTAGTGGTACTCTAGTTCGAATACCACTACACAAACTCGACCTGCATGGGCCACCACTAAAAATGTGTCACGACCCGCACCCTAGAATAAGGGCACGAGAAGTGGGTACGTTCAGCCTACGCCACAGTGTCGGCGGTAAAACGCTGTCCTAGGTCTCATGCATCTAACAGTATAAGGCTAAACAGTTTATACTCCCCGAATGGGGGTGACATAGCAGATACAGACTCAATCACATCTAAGGTAGAGCATGATAAGGATAGATAAAACATGAAATCCAAAAGAGCTACAACAGAGAGAAATCTAAGTGTCTAAGATACACAAATCCAGAAATATATCTCAAATCTCCAAACTCAGATACAGTAATCCATAAAGTAAATACAACTCCAGACAAATGAAATAACTATCTAAACAACCTCTAATGTGTCTCCTCTAGGCTAGCAAGCAACCTCCAGCTATCTATAAAATTTATCAACAGGTCCAGTCAGGATGGAAACGAGCATATATCTCTCAAACAATTTATAGCAGGTTAGGAGTATAAATCATGCAATAGAGTAAAATACAGGAAGTGCTGAATAAGAAGTACGAGTAAACAGGAGATATTTTGTAACTGAAAGTAAATACATGATAGTAGAGACTGTAAGTGGCTACGTGATTTAGAGCACAATATTGTTATGTAAACGGCTTGGGGACACATGAATACAAATAAGGAGGCACATGAATACAGCTACTGGGGATAGTGATCACATAACCAATTCTACTCACCCCGCCCCAATCAATACACAAGGATCTGTTCAAGTTATGTTATAAGCACATGAATACAGCTAAGATACGTGAACTCATGTAATAAGTAGTACATGAGGCACATGATAAGCACATGAAAGCACATGAAAGCACATGAAAGCACATGAAGCACATGAAGCACATGAGAACATGTAAAAATATAAACTAGTACGAGTACAAGGAGTACCTGATGCACATGATAAAGTATATGAACATGAAATACCCGATGCACCCGTAGAGGGATAACATCTCAGGAAAGGATCCATAGAGTACTAATCCGTGAAGATACGTGTCAGCATCAAGTAGAGTAATCTAGAGCAAGAAAATAATCCAGGTAAGTATAAAAAGATCAGAGAATGTACTCGCCTCGATAACCTGAACAGCTGATAAGTATAGGGGTCCAACTGAAGCCACAGAGTCCTATTTAAAGCAATACAGGTTACAAGGTGTTCAAGTTGTAATAAATAATACTCTACAAGCAATCTATATTATCCTAGATTCTTCTTAGTCAAAACAACTCTAGGTCAACTCCGGTCAATAATCTAGTCAAACTAGGTCAAGTGTTGACTTATAGTTGACTTTGGGTTAACTGGTCAACTCCGGTCAAACAGGGTTAATTCTATTCTAATTATTAAAAATATAAAGTGTACTTCGTTATTCGTACGTCGAAACTTACGACACGCAAATCGAGATAAGATGATTAACGGTAAAGTTAATAATCTTATGATAGTGATCCACATATCCATCTTGTCAATTTCAGCGATGTAAGATCACTGGAATTGACTGAGCTCAGTTTCGTTGTACTAATCCCGAAATACGAACATTATAAGAATTAATTATTAATAAATTATAAAAAGGTTAAACTCAAAAAACAATCAACAAACATTGTCGGACGATGAAATAAACATCGCCAACGTGTCCAGAATAGTCAAATTAGCTAGGATAGCCTACCCTTCGGTCCAATTTGGGCACAAGGGCAAAAAGGTAATTTCGGGTCAAAACGTTATCTGTGTCGGAGCCGTTTTGCACCGAAAAATATGCAAAAAAACAAGTCTATAAAATAAAACTAATTATATGTCCACGAAACCAGAATAACGATACGAACCCAACGGTATCT
Source organism: Iris pallida (assembly GCA_029216955.1). Taxonomy (NCBI): domain Eukaryota; kingdom Viridiplantae; phylum Streptophyta; class Magnoliopsida; order Asparagales; family Iridaceae; genus Iris; species Iris pallida. The sequence continues at coordinate 3,621,777 of JANAVB010013397.1, read as the reverse complement.
CCAGAATTGGACTCCGTTGACCTGATCTCAATTTGGTCCGTTGACCAGAACTTGGAATTCCGGTTTGCACGGAAATGCGTGCCAGAGCCAAAGTTCTCAAAACTCAGCAAACTACATGTCAAGAGTCTAGAATGATGATACGAACTCAACGGTATCTCCAAAATTGGATTCCGATGAGCCGATCTCAAAATGACCCGTTGACCCGGATATTGGTATCCGACTTGCACCGAAATGCGTACCGGATCCAATGTCCACCAAAACCTAGCAAATTATATATCAACGAGTCCAGAATGACGATACGAACTCAACGGCATATCCAGAATTGGATTCCGATGAGCCGGCGTCAAAAAGTCCCGTTGACCCAGAATATGGGACCCACTTTGTACCGAAAAACGTGCCAGGGCCCACGTTCTCTAAATCTAACAAATTTTATATGAAAACATGCCAGAACGATGCCACGAGTCTACTGGTGGTGTCAGAAATGAAATTTGGAGTCCCGTGTTCAAAAATAGAATTTTACAAGTTGGAAATTACGAATTCGGACGGCCAACTTTGGCGTCGAATTCAACCAATCAAACAAGCTCACAATGAAACGAAACTGGAGGGGTAGTAAGAGGGTTATACCAGTTTCGCACCAGAACTAGTAGCATGCCAAACAGAGCTGCGGTGGAGGAGATACAAGCTGACGAAGTTGGTCCCGCAAAACTGTCCAAATTTAATACAATTTAAACGGTCAATTTGGTGGCCGATTTTGATGTACCAAACGATAAAAATAACGGACGAAAATTGACAGGAATGAAGGTGGATATACCGAGATTGTGACAGAGCAAAGAAATCGCCGATCCAACGGTCGGATTTCAGGAAAAACGTGCGCGAAGTTGCTGCTATGGAGCGCCAAAATGAACTTGATTTCACGCGCGTCACGACGGGACGTCGTGCAAAACGCACGAATCGCCTCGACGGCGCATCCCGGAGGACGGTGGCCGTCAGGGGAGGACTCGCCGGAGTGGGGTGCACCCACGACGAGCCACGGTAGCCCACGCGACGGTGCGGCGGCGCACGACGATGGCCCGCATGCGCGCGTATGCGTGCCTGCTGCGGTGCAGCCGCTGCTGCTGTGTACACTGTCGTGCGGCAGCACGGCTGGGACGGCCAACTGGCCACGGCGACGGCGTGGGGTGAGCACGGCGGCGAGGGGGCAGCGATCTAGGGTGGTACGGGTGGTGATCGGCCGGGAATGATAGGCTAGGGGTGAGCATTCGGTTTATTCGGTTCAAACCGAACCAAATAACCGAAAACCGAATTGGACCGAAAACCGAATAAGCAAAACCGAAACCGAACCGAATTGATCCATAACCGAATCAAACCGAACCGAATTAAATCGGTTCGGTTTTCGGTTTATTCAATTTTTCGGTTTATTTGCAATTTTTTTTTGTTAATATATATAGTAAGTAGTAACTAAATATACCTAAATTTATTTACTATATATCTATAGTATATACATATGTATATTCGGTATATACCTATATATATTAATACATGTGTGTGTGTATATATATATATATATATATATATATATAAAATATATATATATATATATATATATATATATATATATAGTAACTAATTTTTCTTATTCGGTTTTCGGTTTTAGACCGAAACCGAAACCCAAAACCGAAACCGAAACCGAATAAGAAAATTTAGTATTTTCAAAACCGAAACCGAACCGAATTTTTTTTAAACCGAACCGAATCTCTTATTCGGTTCGGTTCGGTTCGGTTTTCGGTCCAAAACCGAATAATGCTCACCCCTATGATAGGCGGTGGTGGTCGGTTTAACTCAAAGGAGAGGAGGAGGAAGTGGAGGAGAGGAGGAACTGTGGTTGTGCGGCGATGGCCGACGGCGAGGCTGGCCAGGGGGGTGGCCGAAGTGAGGGTGAGGAGGAGGAGAGGTCGGGGCCATGGGATCTCGGGTGTGGAGCTGCTGGTGATCGGGTTGGTGTTGGAGTTTTGTTGTAGAGTTGTGGGGAATAATTTATTTAGAAAGAGAGAGAGAGAGAAGGAGATGAGTTGTAATAAAGTAGTGAGAGGGAAAGAGAGAAAAGTAAACTTTGGAGTTAGGGCCGGCTAGGGGTATTGGCTGCTAAGGATATGTAGGGAAATTAATGGGTGAGATTCATTTGGGGAATCAAATGGCTAGGAATTAAATGTAGGAAAAGGCCATTCTTATGGGAATTTTGAATAAAAAGAAAATTCCGATAAATATTGAAATAGGTAACAGGGTATTAAATATTATTTTGGTCAAGAAAAAATGAGGGTGTCCCGATGGAGGGTAACACAAAGCTGGACTGGACTCGGTGGAGCCGGATTGGGTCAAAACCGGACATTGTGCAAAGTCGAATAAAAATAGGTGTTGATGATCATGTGTAAATAAGTAGCACATGGAGATTCCAATAAATGGGACACAAGTGGCGGACGGGTAGTAGGCTCAATGTGGCCATGTCCATAATTGGGGCTGACAGGTTTTGGTCAACAGGGGACCCACAAATCAAGTTGGAAAATGAATGTGACGTCGTAGAGTGAAATAAAATCGGGTCACGTGTCAGGAAAGTTGTGCGAAGCAAATGGAGCACAAAATGGCGTGTCTAAGTGGGACACGAAGGTCACGGGTGACGAACGTCTCGAGTAGATCATCAATGAGAAGTTGGTTTCAAGAAACTGGCTGGTCTTGCGCTCCCAATTTAAAAGTCACGGTAACGTGCTGAAAATGATCAAGGAAAAGAGTGGGAAAATAATTAATAATCAAATGGTCTAAATCGACCCGAAGTTCAGCGAAACAAAAAGAGCACAAGGGAACAAGTTTGGATGGGACACTATATACCATCATGAAGGTAATCCTGTCCACTCCAAAACTCATGAAGAAGATTTCCAAAGTTGAACATCCCTGACACTCCAAATATCAATGGCACGAAAAAGTACACTTAAAGATAAATAACAGAATAAATTATTTATTAAAACTAAATTAATCAGAAAAATTTTAAAAAAATTAACCCGAAATTCAGGGTGCTCACAAGGAGGAAGGAGGCGGCGGTGGCGGTGGCTGCTGGTAGTGGTGGTGGCACCGCCGCCGCCGGAGGAAGGAGGAGGAGGAGAAAAGAGGAGGGAAGAAATTAGGGTTTGGGAGATTGGGATGTCCCCAAGTAAATTTTGGGTGCCCCCTAGCAATTTCTCCACCTGCTTGGGCTGCCCCCAAGTAAGGGCTGCCCCCTAGCAAATATGGTGGTGCCCTTAGAAAAAACCTAGTAGAATAGTGATGTTCTTAAGCCATCTCCAATGGAGGTTTATATCTCTGCTATTTCTATGGTAGAAATTCAGTTTAAAAAAAACTTCTTCCATTGGTGGTTTCTATCTCAATTTCTATCCATTGTGACGGTGATATAGGATGCAGAGTTTCTATGCGGATTTCTACATGTAAACATTTCATAAAAAAATTCCTTCTCTTACGAATTAATGGTGGGTCCAACGTAATTAAAGTGACCTTTTATTTGTTGCCATGTATGATAAAAATAAAGAACCATTGGATAACATTTTTTTGTATAAGCAATTTTTATATAGAAACTTTACTAACTAGTATAGAACTTTCCTTAAAGTACAATTATAAGAACTCGATTTTAGAAATCTCCATCGGAGATGGAATTGATATCTTCTTATACTCCTTTAGCCCTTTATTGAATATGAAGTAAAGAGAGATTTGTTAAGATTTTAGCACCATGTCATGGATTTAGTGTTTTAGGCTACACTTTATCGCGTGTGGCGCAATATATTCATTCTCAAAGACTCGTGCAAGCTTTTCCGAACCCACTTAGCTGGAATGCTAAGTAATTAAGAGAAGACTAGAGCAAATGTGCCTCGTAAATGATTTTTCTATTAACTTGGAGAATGCTTACAAGTTTTGGTGGTGAGGAACAAATGAGGTATCCCCCTTATTTATAGTGGCCATAGGGCTTATATGGAAACATCAGGAACCATCTGGAATCAGCATATTTCAGGAATTATTCTAAGCATATTCTAGGGACTATATAACAACAAGGAAGCTTCTAATACATCCAGAAAGATTATGAGACATCTAGAAAGGTTTTGAGTCTTCTAAAGATTTTCGGGTCCTCTGGAAGATTGTAGGATCTTTTGGAAGATTCCACCATCTTCTAGACCATTCTAAAGGCCTTCCGCATAAGCTTGATCCGTGGAAGGCTACACAATTTTGCCTCGAATGGGGAACAATTTTTTGGACGTAGCAACCAGCTCACATTCTTAAAGTACAATGATAAAAGTAACAACTCAAAAAATTACATGGAGTCGTAGCTTGCTGGAGAAGATCTATGGGACATGGTTGGTTGTAGTGAAACTATACCACCAAATAACAATTGCACATCGAGAAAGTAGGATCCGTAATTGTAGAGGTCGACGAGCTTTTGTATACTTAGATTAGGTCCCAAGCACCAAAGAGAGCTTGGGACACACTGGAATCTTTGTTCACGAGGACGAATAACGCCAAGTCCGAGAGATTTAAGAATGAGCTTTGCCTATCACGCAAGAAAACTTGGTGGTGAGTTGGTTCTAGAGCTGTCAAGTACGCCGGGCGGGGCCAACCGGATACAAAATTTTGGTGGACCCTCTCGGGCCGGGCCGACACTCTTAGGCCCATGAATTGTAGCAGGTCGGGTCGGATCGGACTAAGGGTGAAAGATTTCAGTTCAGTCCGACACGTGATTCATGGTACGATGCGCTTCGGGTCAGGCCGAGCCGTGTCTTAATTGGCACGTGACAAATTTGGGAGTGCAGATAGGGCTTGAATTCTAAATATTACATTATGAGAATAGTTATACTTGTTCTGTAGTGATATATTTTTGTGCATATATAACATAATGAATAGCTTAGATTCTTATGAAAAATGAATGCTGCTCTTTATTGACACATTTTTTATGTAATAGGATTTATGTTTATTTTTGTATGTGTATTGCATGTTTTAGATTTGTCTTCTTAGAACATTTAAATACTCTACCTTATTAAATTTTTGGTCTCCTTATCTGATGGAAAACACCATAAGTCTGATGTTGACTCATCCATAGTTCTGATACTTGATATTTATGCTCTGTGATTTCTTCGAAAATTCTGATACTTGAGCATAGGCGACGTGAAGGTGATTGAATATATTGCATTTTTTATAATCAACTCCCAGCAGCTTTAAGATAGCTTCCACTCAACCGACATCACTCTCTGCAAAATATGAAGAAAGTCATTTTTCGGACGGTGTCGGGCTCAGACCGGACCTACGGGCAAGCACATGAACCAATTTTTCGTGTCGGACTCGAGTGGACTGTGTCTGTCCAGTCCAATTGACAGGTCTAGTTAGTTTTTTACAAAAGTGTTCTGGTTGTGAAATATCCAACAATTTGGTGAACTAATTAAAAAATTGTATTGATAATGATGTACCTAGCAACACATGGCAGCAACGTCGCTAACAGTGACATCTCAGGATGCCCTATCCATGTCTCATAGGCTAGGAGTTTTTTGACGTCTTAGGGCATGTTTGGTAACCGGATTTTACTATTTGGATTTGGATTTGAAAATCTTTCAAATCCAAATCATAGATTTTACTATTCAAATCCAACTCTAACCAAACATAGGATTTGGTTTTATGATTAATAATTAAATTATAGTCATGATCAATAATTAAGCTATTAATTAATTATGATTAATTATAGTTATTATTATTTATAAAATTAATAATTAACAATTAGTAATTAACGATTAGTAATTAATAATTGACGATTAGTTATTATTAATTATAAAATTAATAATTAATGATTAGTTAATTTTTAAATAAATAACGATTAATAATTAAAGATTAATAATTAATAATTAACGATTAATAATTAATAATTAATAACTATAAATTAAATAATTAATAATTAACGATTAATAGTAGCAATTATAAATTAAATAATTAATAATTAATAATTAATAATTAATAAATTAATAATAAATAATTAACGATTATAAATTAATAATTAATATTTAACGATTATAAATTAATATTTAACGATTATAAATTAATAATTAATAATTAATAATTAATAATTAATAATTAATAATTATAATTATAATTTAGTAATAAATAATTAAGTAATAATTAATAATTAACGATTATAAATTAAGTAATTATAATTAATAATTAAATAACTAATGATTAATAATTAACGTTTAATAATTAATGATTATTAATTAACGATTATAAATTAAGTAATTATAAATTAAGTAATAATTAAATTATTAAGTAATAATTAATAATTAATGATTATAAATTAATCATTAATAATTAATAATTAAGTAAAAAATTAATAATTAAGTAACTATAAATTAATAATTAATAATTAATAAATAACGATTAATTAACAATAAATTAAATATTTTAAAAATAGTAATTATAATTAATATTATTATGATTAGTAAATTATTAATTAAATTATTATAAAATATGATTCTAATTGTGATAAAAATATTATTAATTAAGATTATAATAAAATAGTTATTAAGAAATTATTAATTAATATTATAATTAATATGATTATAAAAAAATTAACTAATTAACTAATCTTTTAATTAATAATACTAAGCATAGGATATGATTATTAATTAATATTATAATAATACTAATAAATTATTAATTAATAATAATAATAATAATAATAATAATAATAATAATAATAATTATAACAATAATAATAATAATAATAAATTATGATTATTAACTAAATAATAAAATATTATTAATTAATATTATAATAATACTAATAAATTATTAATTATGATTATAACGAAATTAACTAATTAACTATTTTTTAATGAAATTATTAAATATTAACTAATTTTTAATTTACTATTTTTTACCAAAATTATAAAATAATAAATATTTTAACGAAATTATTAAAGAATAATTATTATTTTTCTCTAAAATCCAACCAAATCCAAGTTTTTGATTTTGTCATACTTTCCATATCCAAATCCATCTCCAACCAAACATAGGATTTTATGGATTTGTCTCCAAATCCATAAAAATCCAAATTCCACCTCCAAATATTGTTTACCAAACGGGCCCTTAGTGACATCGGATACGTTGCCAGAAAGTCAATGAGATATCGTTGTAAACATAGGAATAATGCAAGAAAGTTTGAGACTCTTCAATGACGTTCACCGATTTTTTTTGCTACATATAAGATGTAGCTATATATATGTCGCTAAATTCATTGCTATTAGATGACTAATTTATATGATGCAATATCAGTTTTGGAACTTAAGTTGTGTTGCTAATTGGTGTTTCTGATCAAAAATAAACCTTTGCTTGATCTCCTCTCTCTCTCTTCAAAAGCCCTTTTCCAATTCCTAATTTCTCCTCTGTTGTGTTTCATATATTTGATGTTCATATATGTTCATTACTGTATAAAACTATATTATGTGTATTTGAAAAGTAGGTTCACTATTGGATGTAATTCTTTTGGATATTTAGTGACGTCGAACGACACCAAATAGTTGCCATTAATTGGTGTATTTGAACGTCACTAGGTGTCCGTAAGAATCTCTAGTTCGTCACTAAAATACTAATACAAAAATGATACTTGTCAGGTTTAAACGTCATTATACATTGCTCGATGTCACAAGATACTTTTCTACGTCACATTGACACATCAACATTTGAAGCAACTAGTTTGTTGCTAATATGTCAATAATTTACTTGACACTCTAGTTGTTCATGTTTCAAGGAAAGTCGCAAAAACATCACTCCATTGTTGCATTTAGAAATGTAGTATGAAGTCATTGTAGTGATGCCTTACGATGTATTTTACAATTGTGACCTACATGTTGCGTCGCTAATCCTTTTTAGCAACATCTTGGATTTCGCTAATCTCAATGAATTTATAGTGGTGACAACAATCTTGATATCAACAAGGGTCAAATCTGTTAGCCCAGTAATTATATCATATTTTTGAATATGGTTAATTGATTAAGTTTAACATAATGATGTCACTACTATTCATGTAATTACTATTATGTTGCTACTTAAACTTAGCGTTGTCCTACTGTTTATTAAATTTATCATATTGTTATACTGCTTTGTTCTTCTAACATGTACTTGCAGACAAGCAGTAAGCATGATCAAATCAGGACATATGCAATGAAGAATTAATGATGGGCCACAGACGGCGTTATACAAGAAGATTTTTCTGAACCATCCAACGACCTATCCAGAGCCTCGCACTCGACGTTATATAAGAAGATTTCCAAATATGTTTATTTTTGGATAACTGTCGTCAAGGAAAAAGGCATTTTTAAGTCTGTTCAAAGTCAGGATAAAGGCGTCATCAAAGTGCTTATGTCCTTATAATTTATTCTGTATTTTATCTTTCTTTTATAGGACAATATGTGCATTGAGTCATGTTGGCACTTAGTTGGCTTCCCATACCACACTACCAAAAAGCCTATATATTTGTTCATTCCACAAACCAAAAAGCCAGCCCATTTTAAAGAACCCCAAATCTAAGCCATTTTACACTGTGACCTAACTAGTCATGGGGTAACCGAACTCGGTCCTTCTCTGAACCAGCATTCCATTAGATTAGGTCTTCCTATAGAATCGGCTCCAACGTTCGATTTTTTGAACGTTAGGGAACCAAACTCTGCCCGAGTTAGGTCCACAGAACCATTATAAATGGAGAAGAAAACCCCATTCATTTTAACTCACTCATTCTTTCTTCTTCTATCTATTTAAGAGTTCTGCCTGAGCTTTAACCTTTCTATCTACCAAGTTTATAATCCACAACCAACTATATGCCAATACGGTCTTGATTTAGAAGTTGGTTCGAGTTGTAAATAGCTTGAAAAATATTCTCATTTTCAACCAAGTGTGAAGTCGGCAAGTCCTTCGGATTAAAGGCTTGCAAGTTGAAGTAGTGCTCTTCGGATAAAAAGTACGTGTTGTAAGGAGTTGCAAGCGCTTCAGATTCAAAGCTTGTGTTTCATAAGATAGTGGATTCAACATTGAGCTAGAGTACTCGAGACTGGACTAGTCCTCTCAGAGAAAAAAAAAACCAGTATAAACCTTGGTGTTTGCGTTGCTTCTCTGAACTTATTTACATTACGCATTTATTTTTATTGCCTACTTCAAGTCAGTTTAATTACTGCCATAATTATTTTTTAAGTGGTAATTTTTATTTCGCTGCACACATGCACTCTATTCATCCCCCTCTAGAGGTGTTCAACTTTCCCACAAAATCTACTATGAATATGTGTGTATATAATCCACATGAATAAAACTATCTTATTGAGTTGAACCACTTTTTCATCAACTCTAAAATTAACTTAATATAAAATACAGTTAATTAAAATATATATTATATTATTAGTTTGCATAGTGACAAACAATAAGAAGAGACTCACAACTAATTTGTATTTAAATATTCTAAATTATGTAATTTTTGCAAATGAATATCAAGTACTATTTTAATAAACACTTGAATATCCTAAGCCTTTATTTTACACTTAAACACCCAAAACTACCATATTTTTATAGTTTGCAATGGAATTTGTACAGTTAGGGATGATGGAATTCATTAAAGGACAACTTTGTCCCTCTATACAAACCCTACTTGTATCATCTTCTTTTCCAACTCTAAATCCAAATTTCATAATACCCTAATTTATCTTCTTCCTTAGCTATCTGAAAACCCTAATTTTAATCACTTGTCATCTTCTTCTCTCAATATAAAATCCAAACTTTCTAATCATAGTTGTTCTCTAATTTTAGTTCTACATTTGCTTTAAATCTAATCATAATATAACAATACTCCCCCACCACTCCTTCCCTTTGATGTTGGAGTACACCCGACTGCGAACCCCTCACGAGAATTTTTCAATTCTTAGCGAGGTTGCAATTGCTTGTGGCTGCTCCTCGCATGGTCGGACGACTCATCTCATGTCGCATGAGGATTAGATGCAAGTGGTTGCAACCTCGTTTGCCAGGGAGAAAAGACAGGAGAGGGCGTGGGTTAATTGTGCTACAATAAATGGCGGTCATTGTAATATAAGTCAAATTAGCAGTGTCAAACGACATCACTAGTGTCTTAATAAACATCACAAAAAATGTTTAGCAACAAATTTGGTCATGCATATGCCATGTCGTATAATAACTAGTTGTTGAACCATAAAATATTGCTAAATGTCTCACCCACGACGTATTTAGTGACGTCTACAATGTTGTTGCAAACCCCCTAAATTTTCACTATAATTTTTTTAAATTAATTTATTTAGTATTTATTTATTTTTGTTATTTGTACGTCAAGTGCGAATACGTATATGTGAAGCGTATATTTTTTTACGTACAAAGTTTTTTTATTATAGATTTTCATTATATCGAAAATAAGTTTACTTTTCAAAAATAGTATAAGTAAATAAATTTATTTGCTTAGAGTTATAAAATGAGTCGCGTTGAGATTTGACAAACTTTATTTTATTATAAAATGACTATTTTAATTATTGTAAAAGTATAAGTAATAATTTAGAAAAAAATAATGTTTTATGCAGATATATTATTTGCATGTGAGGCACATGAAAATAAACTCATGTATATTTTTATTTTTGAAATTATTTATTATTATATTTTATTATTTATAAAAAGCTAAATTGGAATTTGTTTGATTTAATGTTTAATTGATTATGGTGATTTAAATTTGGAATTGATTTTACTGATTTATTTTAAACAGTTTTAAAGATGGGGATTATCTAGATTTAAATTGGATTTGGATTTGATCCAATTAGTTTTAATTCAATTTAAATTGATTGTGAGAATTATCTAGTGGGGGTTTAAATTTTGTAATCTTTATCTAATCAGGAGTCTCCTTCTCCTATATAAGGAGATCCCTTTTGCCCTTTTTCCTATAATTTCCAATAAACTAAATTTTCTCCACCGAAGTGTCATACACCGTGTCGGTGTCCAAATTCCTTCGTGTCAATCGTGACCGCTGCGGGTCTGACCACGGGTGTCTTCCACTATTATTATTTTACATGTATATTATCCACCACCTTCGTGTCCGACAAATCTGGACACGAATCCAGTATACAGACCCCCTCTCGTGCCGGACACATCCTGTACGACCATGTAAACCCTAACCCTAAGCTAATCCCTCGCTACCCTAACGACAAACATCTCATGTCTGATTCATCTCCATCACCTCCTCCGTACTCCGACAGAGCCACTACCCGCAGCCACCGTATCCCACTGGCTCTCAACCCCGCCTACACTCGAACTACCACCATGCACCGCTGCGAACTCCTTCACTGCCAAACATCGCCACCGACCACCACCACGCTGCCACCACTACCATGGCACCACTGCCACCTTCCAGACCCGAACCCTGCCTGATTCGTCAACAGACACATACACCAAAACCCCTCGCTTGAACCCAAACCCCCATTGTCATCCGCTCCCCCACCGCCACCAAAGCACCACCACCACCACCATCACTAGCCCCCAATGTTGGCGACCCCCAAAAAACCCACCACCATTACAAAAACACAAAAAATAGAGAAAAACAAAATCCTCACATGAGTCCCCGCGCGCCGCCCCGCACGGTCTACTTCCTTGGTGAGCTCTATTGTGTTCGCGCGAGCCGACCACCTCGACCATGTCCGCCACCGCCTGGCCGCCATCCCCCCCAACGAACAAAACTGGCGCCTCAGTCCAGATCTGCCTCCAACAAGCCGTGCCGCCCGCAGTGGTCATCGTGCCGGCGAACTTTAGCGCTCGGTAACGAAGCCCCTTGTTCTGTGCCTCCGCAGCCATCGCCGCCTCCACTGAACCTGACGAGTCTAGCCGACGGCCACCACGGTGAGCATGCCCTTCACCGCTCTCTTCCTCTCCCGACTTCCCCCAATTTCCCTTCTCTCCTATCCCGACCGCCTCTCTCCAACTCTCCCTCTTCCCATTAATTTTTTCCCTCCAATGCCTCCTCACATTATTCCTCTCTCATTGCTTTTACGCTATTTTTGTTTCCACTCCTTTGATCTCATCGAAGGGAGAACAACATGAATACCTGCTGATATTTTATTATTATTTCAATTATTATATTATTATATTTGTTGTTTATTTTTGTTTCTCTTGCTCTATTTTATTATTATTATTATTATTATTATTATTATTATTATAATTATTATATCATTATTATTAATGTTATTATTATTATTTTTTAGATATTATAGTTGTTTATTTTTAGAATAAAACAGTATATATAAACATATTATTAATAGTTATTACTAATTAATTTCTTTAAAAAAATTTATTAGCAATATATGTCTCACTAGTACTAAAAGCTTGCAGATATATTTGTCACGACCCGCACCCACTGTGAGGGTACGAGTGCGTAACAACGCCCAGCCTACGCCGCAGTGTCGGCGGTAGAACGCTGTTCTAGGTCACTATCTAACCATCAACTCACGCAATGTATAATGTACTCATTATGATCAACTCTGAACGGAGGACAAGTATAAGATATCGTAACTCAATCACAGTCTAAGCACGATAAGATAATACAGAAGATTATAACTAAGACTAAATAACAGAAATAAAACCAACAACTAAATAATATAATCTCAACAATCTCAACTAAAAAACTCAACTTATATACAACTCCAGTTCTAAAATATGAAAGCTAAACAAAACAACTAGCTAATCTCCCGATCACTCCTGAGTGTTGGGGCGATAGGTAGCTAAGCCATCTCCTGGTCAGTAATATGTAGGGCATGTGTGCTCAGGACAATCATCTGTAAAATTTACAACAGGTCCAGTCAGGACAGGAACGAGCATAATCTCATCTAGAAAACACAAGTAAATGACAGAGAACTATAAAACAGTTATAGACAGTTTTATTGATGAATATGGCAGTTTATATTTAGGTGATAGTATAGAGAAGCAGTAAGATACAAAGAAGGTAAAGTAACTAAAATAAAAGAAGAATGATGGCAATAAAGACTGTAAAATAAATCTAGCTGAACTAAAGAAACATAATAGTCCAGGCAGTAAATGCAAAACAAGTGTAAAACTACTATAAATCCAGTACGAGATGAATCTAATACAAGATAAATCCAGTATAAGATGATTCTAGATAGTGATGAAGAATCCAGGTGAGTCCAGCTATTCTAACAGTGTGTTTTAAAATACCGAGATCGACATGTAAACGGCTGTAGGTAATCTGGCACATCTCTCACTGATCAGGCGAGAGATGGCTATGCTTCCAGTAGATTCCAGTTGGGAGATTCCATATTTGGGGTATGTCTACATGTATTACTCAATATTTCTCTGCCCCGTAATACAAATGAATCCAGAATTCGACACGAGAATCGAGGTGAGTCCAGCCAAAATATGATGATTCCAGAAATAGATTCCGGAATGATTCCAGTGATTCCAGTAATAGAGGCCAGATATGTAAGGTATGTGTGTCGCATACATGAATCCAGAAATATCCATACGTATTATAACAGAGAATCACATAAAACTAACTATAACTGAAGTACAGTAATTGACAATTAAATAAGAGAACTATCAGAGAATGTACTCGCCTGATACTCTGAAAAGTGTAGTATAATGTCAGATGTCTGCACCGAAGTCACAATGTCCTAAATAGAGCAGTACAGGTTATAATATGTTTAAAACAAGATAAATGATGTTTATTATGCAATCTACATGATTTCTAGGCCAATCTAGGTCAAAGTCGAGTCTAAGTTAAACCTGGTCAACTGTCTAGGTCAAACTAGGTCCAAGTCAAACTTCTAGGGTATTGGTCAACTATGGTCAACATGGTCAACACTCTAGGCCACTAGGTCAACACTAGGCCTAAACCACAATCACTAAGCCTAATAGAATTCTATACTAGGCTAACAACCTAGGGAAACCTAATACTAGCTATAGGCTAAAAATCCTATAGGTCTAAATTGCATGGAAAAGCTCAAAATGGGGGTGTTCCTCTTGATGGCCAAATTCTCCAAATGAACCCAAAACTGAGATTTACCTCCAGAAATAATAATTACACAGAAATTAGAACCTAATGCAAAAGACTAGGATTAAAAAGAAATTAAAATAGATTTATAGGGATTTTTGGAAGGGGGAAAAATACCTTTCTTTTTCCAAGTGTTGGAATGAAATAAAAGAGGCAAGCCCTAACGAATAAGTGTTTAAATAGGGTGGGGATCCCTATGGCTGGACATAAGCTCAATAATTAGGGTTAGGGTTTACTAAATGGCCCATGGGCTTAAGGCATGATCAATCAAATCATTAAGCCATAAGTTATTTCATGAAACCACAAGCCATGACTTAAACTCACTTAAACTAATCCTCCTAATCCAAAATTAGTTTCTAATGAATAAAAGTAGGTTAACCTAAGTTAGACTAGGGTCACCATGGCTAGGGTTAGCTTCTAGGCTAGTCCACTAGGTCTCAACAAGTCAAAGTCAAACTGGAATTCACCAATTCAATAAATCATCAATTAATTCAAATAAGTCAAAATGACCAAATTACCCCTAGGCTAAAAATGATAATTAAATCATCCTAATGACGTGGTTAGGCTCCAGGTCATGCAGTCTCTAGGGTTTTACTAGCAGCACATCAAAATCATAAGTCATGACTTAAACCAGTTTTTAAATAGTTTAAAAATTATTAAAAATCACCAAAAATTATAATATGAAATGAATATTAATAAATAATAATTATAATTAGAAAATATCAAAATTATCCTCATCTGGAAAACTGGGTGTTACAATATTTATCTATTTATATAAGTAATATTATTGTTATCTTTAGTAACTTTTTTTGATAAACAAATATATAATTATTTCCATATTATATATCATAGACATGGAATTAGGCTTATATATATTTTTTAACTTGGCTTAGAATTTTTAAGTGTATATTGGTATATTTTTGAGCTAAAAGTATATTAATAAATTTAATATTTTTTTACCTAAGAATAATTTTCGTGTAATTTCAAATATCTATCTAAATTATTTTCTACCTAGAAATCTTATTTTTGACAAGCCTTGACTTTTTAGTAAAAGGAATTCTTTTATATATTTTTGGGGTAATAAAATATTTTTTTTACGTGTTATAGATATTTTTCTAAAATAGTATAGGTATACTCCCGCAAATTCCCTCTTTATTGTCACTAGTCGTGGCTAATCGTGCACTTCTATTTCTCGCAAACTCGAGCCTTTTACAATCAACCATGGCTATTGGACGAATCAGAACCATGACAGATCATCGTACCATACCATGCGACACACCAGACAAGATACCATGCCATATTTACTGCTTATATTTTTGGAATCTTTATTGTTTAGTTATTGCATATTTATTGTTCATTCATGTCTAGTTTCTACAGCTGCATCATTATTACTGTTTACGGTTTCCTTTACCGTGCGTCTAGTTTTACATGATGCTTATATGTTAGTCATACTTTCACTGCTTATCATTTTTATATGGACCTAGAGTTAAGGGACTACCACTAGTTTAGTGCAATTTCATAAACTTTAACACAGATTGCCATAAGATATGTGTGAGTTTTTAGTAGTATATAGACTCCAGATATGCGTATTGGCGGATCACCGGTACGTATGGCACGTGCGTTAGGTCTAACTGCTAATAAATATATGTTAGGAGACTTAGCAGTTAGTAGAGGTACATGGTCATGGATACGACTTAGATAGGTGCATAGTATGGGGAGAACGGTTCCTTAGCGTATGGGCCACGTATGCACGTATCCATTTTAACATGTGAGCTCCACCGGAGACACAGGTACTGATACCCCACTGTACTGATTTCCTCCGACGTTCATAGAGCGTTATAGGCATAAGCCCCTAGTGCCCAATTGGGGACTATGCCAATCTTATTATAGCCAAAGGACACATATGTTGAAGGTTTTTCTTAACTATATAAACACAGTAAAATAGTTAGGTGACATTCGTTATTGTTATGTCAAACATCGTTCCAATCATGGCATGGGACAGTATCACATCACGGAATAGTGTACCCCCTTTTCTTTATTGGTTATAGGGGTAGTGTTGGAGTGGATGGGGTTCCCAAACTATGTGGAGAAGACCCCAGAGTGCGACGAGCACCGTCTGTATGTCAGAGAATCTCGGGGAGGTGACGAGGCCATTCGGAGACGAAGGAGAACCTTGGGAGCCATCATAGGACATCCTGGAAATGAGGGGAACGAACTCGGGCCGAGTTCTGCTCCAGGCTAAAATCTGGCCGAGTTCTACCCTTAGTGTCCAGACCTTTCTGGAATGCCCACACAGAGTTCTGGCCGAACTTTGTGTCATCGGGCTGAGGCTAATTTTAGGATGTTTTTTACACCGTTGGATCGTATCCTACGGTCCAGATTTCACTTTGGGATTAGGGGATTTACATATGGTTTTTCTAACCCTAATCACATATAACGGAGAGAAAAAGAAAGAAGAAGGCGGCAAGAGTGCCATTGCAACTTTGGAAGAGAAGAAGGAGGATTGAAGGCTATTTTCGAAGGAAGATCATGTTCGGTTAATCTCTACTCGTCATCTTTGTTCTCCGTAGCCTTGTTATCAATATTTTTTGCTTTCAAGTGTTGTGGGGATCCGTGTTGGATCGGAAGAAGTTTATAGAGGGTGTACTCCTTTATTTCATTAGTGAAGGCTTCTCAAGGGTTGGACTCCGATTGTCCCCTAGTTTTTTCCGCAAGGGTTTTCCACATCAAAAATTCTTTGTATCTACGTAGATTGTGTTTTGGTGTTTGGTTCGTACGTTGTATTACTCGGTTCTCTCGCAAGTACTCTCTAGTTTGGAGAAAGGTTTCCCGCTTCTTTTCCAATAAAGTGGTATCAGAGCCATGTTCTGGAATTCAGAAGGGTGTCAGGAGTTGACAAAAAAACTAGAGAGGAGAGATGGACGCGAAGCCTATGCACATGATGAACTGAACGCCACCAACAATCATTATTGGCAAAGCAAGATGAAAGATTTGATATTTGTCAAGAAGCTGTATCTGCCCGTATTTGCTTCTGAGCGACCAGTTGATAAATCCGAAGAGGACTGGAAATTCGAGCACATATAGGTGTGTGAATATATCAGGCAGTTCGTTGACAAGAACATGTACAACCATGTTGCCAATATTGAGCACACAAAAACGTTATATGATAAGCTAGAATCTTTGTATGCGAGAGACCGGGGTAAACAAGTTGTTCCTGATTCGGATGATGATGGGTCTACGGTACAAAGATGGGGCATCGATTACGGATCATTAAGTAATTTACAGGGCGTGGTTAACCAGCTATCTTCGATGGGAGTCAAGTTCGACGTCGAGGTTCAGGGACTATGGCTGCTGTGTATTTTGCCAGACTCGTTGGAGACCGTACTAGTATCTATGTTCGTTTCTGCTCTAGAAGGCATGGTTAGTCTGGAGTTTGCCAAGAGCGGGGTGCTGAATGAAGAGATACGAAGACGTTCTCAGGGCACTTCATCCACATCCTACCACTCAGAGGCTTTGGTTTCAAAGAGCCGCGGAAGAGAAAAAAACAGGGGTCCAGGTGGTAGTAGAGACAAGAGCAAGAAAAAGTCCAAGGGTCGGTACGAGGACTCGGAGTGTTACCATTGTGGCAAGAAGGGCCACATCAAGCAGAACTATTTTGCTTAGAAGAGAGAGAAGGACGAGAAGGGGAAGTAAGATGAGAACACTACAGTGGCGGCCTCGATACATGGAGGCAATGTGATCGTCGAAGGTGATAAGGTTATCATAAACCTCGCCTGCGATGACAATTTTTAGCTGGTGGACACGGGGGCTTCAGTGCACATATTTTAAAATAGGGCATTATTTGTCACTTACACGACAGACGACTGTAGAGTGTTAAAGACGGGCAATGGAGATGTGTCAAAGGTGGTTGCCCTGGAGATGTACATTTGAGGACGACAACGGGTGCAGTTCTTGTTCTCAAAGATGTTCGTCATGTCCTTGATATCCGTTTCAATCTGGTGTCAGTTGGAAGGTTGGATGACGAGGGATTCTTCAGTCTCTTCGAGAATAGTCAGTAGAAGCTTTCCAGAGGTTCGATGGTGATTAGCAGAGGAAACAAGAAGTCCGATCTCTACTATATGGCGGAGAGTGCACAGGGGGCACATAAGGTGAACGCAGTTTCTGACACGTCTACCGAGTTGTGGCACAGGCGGTTTGGCCATATCAGCGAGAAGGAGATGAGCTGCTTGGTGAACAGAAAGGTGATTCTAGGACTCAAGTCTACAAAGTTGGAGAAGTGCATGCACTGCTTAGCTGGGAAGCAAAATAGGGCGTCTTTGCAAAGTCACCCAAGTTCAAGGAAGCCGGCATTGCTCGAGTTGATTCACTCAGATGTCTGTGGTCCTATGAAGGTAAAATCTATTGGTGGTGCTTCTTACATTGTAACTTTTATTGATGAATGTTCCAGAAAGGTTTTGGTCTATGCCTTAAAGACCAAGGATCAGGTGCGATCCATTTTCAAAGAGTTTCAGGCCTCTGTAGAAAGAGAGATGGACAAGAAGTTATTGTGTGTTCGGTACGACAACGACGGTGAATATATTAGTCCCTTTGATGCTTATTGCAGAGAGCAAGGGATACGACACCAGAAGACTCTGTCTAAGATACCTCAGCTCAATGGTGTTGCAGAGCGCATGAACAAGACACTAATGGAGAGGGTACAGTATTTGCTGTCAAAAGCAAATTTGCCAGGCAGTTATTGGGGTGAGGCTCTTCCTACAGCTTCTTATGTTAATAATTTATCTCCTAGTAGTCCTTTACAGGGTGATGTGCCTGACAAAGTATGGTACGACAAAGATCCATCATACAATCACCTGCGAGTATTGGTTGTAAGGCCTTCGTGCATGTACCGAAGGACGAGAGGTCCAAACTTGAGCCGAAGACGAGGCAATGTGTCGTTGTCGGCTACGGTTGGGATGAGTTTGGCTATAGACTCTACGACCGAGTGGGAAGAAATCTCTACAGAAGCAGGGATGTGGTATTCGTCGAGGATCAGACTATGACCAACACTTAGGATTCTGAGATGCCTTCTGAGGGTGAGGAATTGCCTGAGCTAGAGTCATTTCGTTTCGAGCAGTTTCTAAAGGACATCGTAGAGGATCCAGTTATGGAGGAGCCAGTACATAAAGTTGCTCCCAACCTTGATCATCAACCTGTTGATGGGGGTCAAGGTGTCCCTTAGAAGGATGTGCATGCCGGGAAGGCAGTTTTTGAATGGGAGAAGGCTGTTGGTATACAGCCAGCACCAGTAGCTCCATTGAGAAGGAGCGACAGAGAGCGTCGACCATCTACGAGATACTCTCCGGATGAGTATGTGCTACTAACTGACATGAAAGAGACCAAAAGTTTTACAGAGGCTATGGAAGATGAATACGAGCAGGAGTAGATGCAGGCAATATAGGAGGAGATGGGTTCCTTACACCCCAATTCTACTTACGAGCTGGTACGATTGCCAAAGGACAAGAAGGCTTTGAAGAATCGGTGGGTGTTTAGAAAGAAACAAACGGATGATGCTGCTCGCCCTCGATATAAAGTGCGGCAGGTAGTTAAAGGCTACGGTCAGTGAAAAGCATGGATTATGATGAGATCTTTTTGCCAGTCATAAAGTAGTCGTCTATTTGGGTGGTGCTAGCATTGGCAGTCAGTTTTGAGTTGGAGGTCGAGCAGATGGATGTGAAGACGGCATTCCTCCACGGTAATCTTGAGGAAGAGTTATACATGGAGCAGCCAGAGGGATTTTATGAGAAGGGCAGGTCACATTTGGTCTGTCGGTTGGGGAAGAGCTTGTATGGTCTGAAGCAGGCTCTGAGACAGTGGTACAGGAAGTTCAAATCGTTTATGGAAGAGTATGGTTATACACGGATAACGTCAGACCATTGTATATTTGTGAGGTACTTTATCGAGGATGATTTTATCATTTTATTGCTCTATGTTGATGACATATTATTAGTGTGTCGGAATACCACAAGGATAGAGGAGTTGAAGCGCCAACTGGGTACGGCCTTCTCTATGAAGGATTTTGGTATAGTAAAGACTATTCTTAGGATGGAGATCAACCGAGAGAGAGAGTCCAAGCTGCTACACTTATCCCAAAAAAAATACATTTATCGGGTACTTCAGCGTTTCGGGATGGACAGGTCGAAGAAAGTGAGCTGCCTCCTTGCGGCTCACTTTAAGCTCACTGAGGAACATTGTCCATCTACCTTGGACGAAAGAGAAGATATGGAACGAGTTCCATATGCCTCAGGTATAGGAAGCCTTATGTATGCTATGGTGTGTACGAGGCCAGACATCGCTCATGTAGTTAGCACATTTAGCATGTATCTTTCAAATCCTGGAAGGGTACATTGGAGTGCAGTTAAATGGATTCTATGATGTCTTTAGGGCACTGCCGATTGGAGACATTCTTTTAGTGGTGACGAGCCAAAGCTGGTTGGATATACTGATGTTGATATGGCTGGAGACGTAGACACGAGACAATTGACTTCGGGCTATGTGATAATGTTTGTTGGAGGAGTAGTATCATGTCAGTCGTAGTTGCAGAAGTGTGTTATCTTGTCGACGACAGAGGTAGAGTACATTGTGGCGACGGAGACTTGTAAGGAGTTACTTTGGATGAAAAATTTGTTGCAGGAAATGGAGCTGAAGCAAGAGCAGTATACTTTGCTTTGTGATAGTCAATATACTATTTATCTTGTAAAGAATCAGACCTTTTATAGCCGGTCCAAGTAAATTGAGACTCGGTATCATTAGATATGGGATGTGGTAGAGGAGAAGGATGCGGAGCTTGAGAAAGTTCATATAGATGATAACGGAGCAGATATGTTCACCAAAATTCTACCAAAGAAAAAGTTTGAGTTCTGCAGGCAGATCGTCGGGATGATGACCTTCTCCATATAGTTGTGAAGGAGGAGAAATATTGAAGTGGGTGGGGTTCCCAACCTATGTAGAGAAGACCCCAGAGTGCGACGAGCACCGTCTGTATGTCAGAGAAGCTCGGGGAGGTAAAGAGGCCATTCGGAGATGAAGGAGAAGCTCGAAATCCATCATAGGACACCCTGGAACCAAGGGGGCCGAACTCTGGCCGAGTTCTGCCCTTTGGTGTCCAGAACCTTTCTGGAAATAGAGTTCTGGCCGAACTCTGTGTCGTCGGGCTGAGGCTAATTTTTGGGTGTTTTTTACACCGTTAGATCGTATCCTACGGTCCAAATTTCGTTGCAGGATTATGGGGTTTACATATGGTTTTTCCTAACCCTAATCACATACAACGGAGAGAAAAAGAAAGAAGAAGGAGGCAAGAGTGCCATTGCAACTTTGGGAGAGAAGAAGGAGGATTGAAGGTCATTTTCAAAAGAGGATCGTGTTCGGATAATCTCTACTAGTCGACTTTGTTCTTCGTAGCCTTGAAATTAATATTTCTTGCTTCCAAGTGTTATAGGAATCCGTGTTAGATCGGAAGAAGTTTGTAGAGGGTGTACTCCTTTATTTTATTAGTGAAGGCTTCTCAAGGGTTGGACTTCGATCGTCCCGTGGTTTTGTTAGTAATGGTTTTCCACGTCAAAAATTTTCTGTGTCTATGTGGATCATGTTTTGGTGTTTGATTCGTGCGTTGTATTACTCGGTTCTCTCGCAGTTACCCTCTAGTTTGGGGAAAGGTTTATGCGCTTCTTTCCCAACAGGTAGCCCACCGTTAAGTTGATAGGATGTATGTCCCTCTGAGGACCTGGTGATTTCTTTAGGTGTGTGTTTCCGTGAATTTTCGTATAGCCAAGGTCGTATCTTCTTCATTCCTTCGAAGATCACTTTCTCTTGGATCGTCCTTTGCTACTTTTGACAAATTATTTCTTTTTGTTACGTATTACTTCTCATTTAAAATAGTTGGTAGTAGATTTGTCTCCGCCCAACAACTTATACAATGACAATTCATAGTTGATTTATAAGATAATTATTATTTATTTTGTGGATGAGATTAAGTGTGCCATGGTTATACTGCATTTTACATCTTACGTATATTTATTATACGGCTGGAATGTCTACGTACCTAGTCCTATGTATTTTTGGGACTGGAGCGTTACATGTTTTTGTGGTAGCCCATCCAGGTCAACGGATAACTTATTTAGTTACATGACTGTACCAAGCAAGCCTGCATATAGGATTAGAGTCTAGGATCTCATCCACAAGCTTGACCTCCTTCCTTGATTTTAATTTTTGAACTCTCATTTGACTGCCTTGATATGCATTTTGCTTGATTCCTTTCTACCGGGAATCTTACTTTTCGTGCTTAATAGTGGTTAGGAAGATGACTACACTAGTATATGCTCATAAGTCAATTACAAGGTTAAAAGGATTATATTGGCAATTAGTATACATTAGAGGTCATAGTTCCGTTATAAATGCATTACTTCAAGGATCAAGGAACCCTATTTTTCCTAAAGGTATGATCTTTGTGTGAAAGATTAGTTGATTCTAAGTTGGTTAGTAGCAATATTACCAACTTCGAAAGATAGTTAGAATTTTTAGACAACTAGGGGTATTCACAAGATGATCGATAGAATCTATAAAGGATTGAGAAAACACATTGATTTTTGATTTTGAAGATTTTGGAGAAATCTTTATGACTTATTGGGTTTATAAATGTACCTATTTCTGGAAGATATGAAATCAATTTAAGAAAGATTTAAAATTTTCAAATTTTACCGTATGATTTACGGTTGATATATTTATTTCAATTTTTTGTTTAAAGGTTGGATTAACGATATTAAAATTTTGGTGGAAAAAAAGTTTTTCTAATGGTTTATCTCGAGATTGATTAAAGAATTTTAAAGTTATGATTATGCTAGGCAACCTAGAACGATTAAAAATTTTGGTAGATTATTATGATAATTATATTGGAAAACCTTTGAAGAACTAAAATTTGTAGATTTATCATAAAAGGGAACCAAGATGGAAGCAAGGTCACCCTAATGAGAATAAAAGTGTCCTACCTTAGTTGCCATATCACCTATGGCCATGATAGTTGTATATACTCAAATGTATTTAGTCATCGACCAAACCATGTGACTATATCTTCATCTCGAAGTTACTCACCCTTTTCCTCAAACTCAAGATCTACTATCATCACCTTCTAATCATTTGAAACATGAAAAGGATTATAATCGTTCCTTGATCGTACCCCACCTAGGAGACTATCTCTTCTCTAGAAATCATATCTTTCGATTCTCTAATTATTTTCATCTCAATTCATAACCCTTAATACACTTTATTTTGTGCATTAACTAACGACCTTTATTCCTTACCCAAACCCTACCACGATCATTAAAAATAACCATATATTTCCTCCCAATTGTTTTGCTTCCCTCTTCGAGGATTTTTCCTTCGTGATTTGTGCAACCTTGTTTCTTATATGATTCCCTTGTGAATTGATGAAAATTTGATCATGACACCCTTTAGTTATACGGGACTATATTAGAAAACCCCATAGAGAAGATTAAAGGAGTTGGATTCTTGGACTAAATTTCTATAATGATCATGACTATGAAATTTATAATTAAGATAGAGTTTGATGTTGGTTCGACTAAATTGATTAAAGATGTATTAAATTTCAAATTTCAAGAAGGTTATGAAAGACAAATTTGGTTTGAGGAATATATATATATATATATATATATATATATATATATATATATATATATTAAACAAAATACTCCTCATTTTATTCCATAAAGAAGAAAAGTCGAAGCTATACAAGTATACCAGAAGGCGCAAAATGCCGAAGCCTATACACGTATACTAACAAAAGGAGGGGAGGAGGGAAACCCAAAACAGCTAGACCCAGGATAGGAGGGAGTTCCAGAAAGCCATCTGTCCATGATTGCAGTGGGTTCGCCTCTTGCTGCACTGCCTGATGGTCTCCCTAATAAGTTGTTCTACGGAGTACTGATGGCCTTCATATCTCGCCTTATTGTGGTTCTTCCAAATAACCCACGTCGCCGCTGCTGCTACGATCTGATGGCCATGGGACTCAGGACCCCATGCCACAACGAGGTCTTCGTAGCACCCGCCCCCAAGATCCATCCTACAGCGTTGGGGGAGAATACTCCAAACCTTGACCGGGAGATCTTCCTGACAGAAGATGTTGTCTATCATCTCCGAGTTGTGATCTGTGCAGCATGTGCATGAGGACGCGAGGCTGAAGCTGATAGTGCTGAGGGTGTCATCAGTGGGAAGGATCTTGCGTAGGGCTCTCCAAATGATGAATAGCCACTTATTGGGGATGTATGTCTGCCAGAACGGAGCAATGTTAGGGAGAGGTACCCTCGTGCCTCGGATCACACTTCTGGATGATCTGACCGAGAAGCAACCCGATGCGTCATCCTGTCACTGGAACTCGTCAGCGTCGGTCCCGATCGCCAATCCTTCACGTCGGATGAGCTCTACCGCCTCGGGACCGGCCCAATCCCTCACCTTATTCCAGATCCAAGCTTTTTCAATGGGGTCCCACATGTCCTTGATCTTGCACTACCTGTAGGCTTCTGAGAGATTAAGAAGTAAGGTATCTCCAACCCATCGTTCCAGGAATATCGATGATTCTCCGTCGCCCACCATGACATGCATCACCGATTCGGCAAGAGAGCGCCCTATGAGCGTACGATGCCATGCTGCAGAGGATCTGCTGTTAGAAATGGCCGTCGATGGGTGGATGTGCTTGAAGTATCTGGCCTTCATGAATTTGGTCCATAAGTTCTGAGTGGTGCGAAGCTTCCACCACAGTTTTGTCGAGAATGCTTTAACAATATGAGAAAGTTTGGTGAATCCCAGCCCCCTTTCCCGGTCGGCCGGGCCATGGAGTCCCAACTGGCCCAATGATGCTTGTCGTTATCGTCACTGTACCCCCAGAAGAAGTTGCTAAAGATGCCCTCGATTGAATTAAGGACTTTCTTGGGGGAGAGCACGCCGCAAGGGTGTAGATGGGTATTGATGTGAGAACGTGGTTAATAAGGATTATCTTGCCACCCAGAGATAGCGTCACGTTGTTCTATCCTTCAAGTTTTTTCCTGATGCGGCTGATCATGTCCTCGAAAATACCAGCGTTAGATTCCCGTACACAAGGGGGCAGCCCAGATAGTGGAACGAGGGTGCTTGATAGGGAAGGAGGTGGTATTGGAGAGGGTGATCGCGTGCTCTCTCTTGATTTTGTGGTGAGCGTAGATGACACTTTTATTCGGGTTGACCTTCTGGCCCAAACTGCTGGCATATTTCTGGAGAGTTTTGAGCACTATGCTTGTCAAGAGCCCAGACAGCGTCTTTTACCTCTAGCTCGGACGGAGGGAGCTCTAGCCGGATGTTATCGTCGTCGCTGATGAGATATAGAATTTCTTCCAGGAAGGAAGGGTCCCTGATGACCGTCTCCTTGGAGAACAGTTTGGAGTAGTACTACATCGTTGTCACTTGGACACCCTTTTGGTCTTCGATAATGTTCTCATTATTGCCCACAATTTGGTGTAAAGTGAGTTTCTGCCTATGACCATTGACGCATGCATAAAAGTAGCTCGAGTTTTTGTCTCCCTCGCTGTCCCATTTAAGCCTGGCTTTCTGCTTCCAAAAATATGCCTCCACTTTTAGACGGAATTTGAGGATAGCTTTGGTGAGGTTTAGAGCAGTCCTAGCTGCGGGTGATCTATCGTTCATGAACCTGATCTATGCTCGATTGACGTCATCCTCGGCCTAACGGATGGCATAAAAGTGTTCCCTTATGCCTGCTTGCTCCATACCGCTAGGGCTTTCCTCGTGGCTTTGAGCTTGTTGGCCACCCTAGTGAGGGGCTCGACGTCGTCCCTGCTGTTCCACGCTTCTGTGATGACGCCCAAGAACTAGGGGTGTTCGCTCCAAAAGTCCAGGAGGCGGAAACTTTTTTGTTCGTGCCCGAGTTGCTAGTGATTCTAATTAACAGAGGGGTGTGGTCGGATTCTGTGGCATTGAGGTGGGAAAGCTTAGAGGTGGTCCCATACTGTAGCCCCACAATCTTGTTTTTATAAAAATTCAAGAGGAAATTAAAAATCTATTTGAGTATATTTATATTTTTCTTTAAAGGGGATTATTATTGACTTAGTTTCTAATATTTATTCCTAATGAGTTGGGCCTTGCCCATAAGCCAAGCCAATTAACTCATTTCTATCTTTATGAAATGTAACAAATTGCTGTCCTTACCTTGCAAATCAGGAGGAAAGAAATTTATTTCAAATTTCCTCTAACTGCCATCATCCCTGATCGAGCTCCCATGTGCTTCTAACAACCTCTCTTCCTTTTTTAAATTCCCTCCAAATTTCCCCCTATTTTTGATTTGTTGTCTTTTATATAAAGCAACCGTACTTTCCCTCCTGATCATCCTTTCTTCTTCCTCAGTTCCTTCCTCTCTGAACAACAATGGCGACCATGACAAAAGCTTTCAAGGGAGCAAGAAGACATTGAGTTGGTCCTCTCCTCTTCATCAGATCAATAACAATGGCAGGTGAGCGTCGAGTAGTTTCAGACCTAAATTTTTGATTATTGGAAAGATTTAGTGATTCAATTTAATTTCTTTGAATATCAGTCGATCGATTCTTCATTTCTTGAGTTTTCGGTGAACTCTGGAAGATCTTCCTCGATCCAGTGATTGGTAAGAATTGTAAATCCTTATGATTACTCGATATTAACCAAAGTGATCGGTTGATTCAACTGTTCTTCCTTGTGGATCAGAATCTGCAGATCGAAGCATCGTGGATCGATCATCCGATTCCTTGTCCTCATCATCAACAATTGAGGTAAGCTCTTACCAATTTTCGAAGTAGTAATCAACCTTCGTTCAATCGTTACAAGTGTAGATCGGTTACTTTCATTCGAACTCTTGATTGAACTTTTAGAAACTCTTGTAAACCAGTTCTGTGAACATATCGGAGATTTGGGGATCTGAACATATCAAGAGGTGGTCGGATCAATCCTTGGTAAGTACGTGGGAAATATTTCAATTTTGTTATTGTTGATTCATAAAATATGAGAACCAGCTCTTTTGATTTTTCTCGGTTTGATTTCGTCATGTCTCTGTTTGTATCATTGACATGGATTTCAGAGAGGTTGAGTCATCTTGACACAAAACTCGTGTCCAAACCTGAGCAATTTCGACCCTCTGTAGAAATCAGTTCATCACAAGTATATTTCTCTTTCTGTTATTCAGTTCTCGTTGGGTTGAATTGAGTACTTGCATCATTAGGCCCGGTTATCTCTGTTATATATTAGCTCTGTGAATAATTGTTTCATATATTAGGAAGAAGTTACTTTAGATATCTGGCACAGTAGGCAGGGTTAAGATGTCAACCTGTGCTGGTGACCTTCAATTTCAATCTCAAGTTGATATCAAGTTACCTTGATTTGAATCCTAGAGTAAAATTAGGATGGGTGCCAGTATCTGACTTGATTAAATCTCAGGAATTGAACTTGCTCTCAGTTATGAAAATCTTTACATATTGACTGTTTCAATTTAACACTTATCCTGCAACTCTAAGAAGAGTTATTTCTAAATTGCTTCTGGGTACCTCTTCTTTAGGTTTACTGTCAAGGATTTCATCTGGAAAGTTAACATTAGATTTCCACTCGGGCTTAACAGCCAATTATCATGTCCTGATAGTCTCAGATAGTCTCTGACTGATACTAAGGACATGATAACTGTTGTAACAAGTCCTTGGTTATCCTTACAGATTTAAGCCTTGTGGTTGCTGAGCAATGAGGGTGAGATAGATTCAGTTAAGGGAAGATGAGGATTAACTGTTAAACTACACCTGTTAGATAGTTGAAGTTTCCAGTAATCCTTTAACTGGATGCTTAGATTTAGGCTTATAGGTAATGATGTGTATTTAGTAGTAGAGGTTGAGAATCCTTGCAGTAGATTGGAACTTGCTCGGGAATTAGAGGAATAGTAAAATAGCTTATTGCAGTATTATGACTTAGTCTATGAACTGGGACTTCATATCACTGCCCTAGGTTCAGAGAGAAATCTCAGTAAACCTGAGAGTTAATCTCAGTAAACCTGAGAAGTTTTCTCAGTATAAAAAACTGAGAATTACATATGAACTACTTAGTTATTGTTGAACCTGAGACCCATATCAGGCTTTGGCTTGTTTATTAAATCTAAGATTCAAATTAGATTGGTTCAATCAATGAACTGGTGTTCATATCAGTGCTAAGTTCATCTAGGTAGTTGTAGGACACCCTAATGAATTCGGCCAGGGGATTGGTTTTATTGACTGAACTGGAATTCCTGTAACAGTTCTTGATTAACTCAACTGAAGGCTCAGCTCTCAAGATCGGTCTATAGTTTATTATGCTTTAATTTATAGTGGTCAGCCATGATAAAACTAGTTTAGGTTGTACCTTAAAGCTAGGCATTCCTGTAATCAAGTTGAATGTGAAAATGGGTAGGAGACTCTTCACTAGAAACTTTTAGTTCACTCTAAATCCTGTTATAGCAAACAGCATAATAGGACTGAATATTTTTGTAACCTATCTCAAAGTTAGGTAGTAGCATGACTGTCAATAAGGTTTCTATTTAATCAATGTTAGTTAACTTTGCTTTTTAAACTATTAGTTAACTTGTGGTTATAAGAGAATACTTGTAGAAAGTTAATAATGAATAATTAGTAATGAGTTAGCTGGTAGTGAGACATATTAGAACTACAAGATACCAACTTAGAGCTCGTTTTGTTATTAACCAACTTGTATTTAATAAACCAGGAGGATATCCAGCTTCCTTGATTACATGTACTTTTCCGGAGCCAGGCAAGTACTTTTCTACGGTTTTGTGCATTTACATTCTTGTACTCTTTCTTGTGACATGTCATGACACGATATCGTGTACCCCTGTACTCCTGTACTCCTGTATTATCTTGTTCTTGTACTTACTTGTGTTGGACGGGGAAATACACTAGCCATGTGACCAATCCCCGGTTATTATATTCATGTAGATAGCTTAGGTCTCGTATCGTGCACGCGGGCCCTAAGTCGTACCATATTCATGTACTCCTGTGCATGCTCTTGTACTCACTCCAGCTGGTCACATGGACTAGATGTATTTCGATATTGTGCACTTATCATGTCTGGTACTTCAGGATTATAGTCTCATTTTTGTACATTACATTACCTGTACTTTACATGTTCCTGTACTTTATATTCCTATACTGTAGTTCCTATACTTATTTCCTGTACTACATTTTCTGTACTTTCCTGTACTTTCCTGTTCATTCTTGTATTTCATTTTCTTGTACTCCTGTACTCAGTTCATATCATATTCATATTTCATTACCTAGAATTGTACTTTGCTCCGCTCCTGAATAGGATATGTTGCAGGTGAGTTGGAGGCACTTTGCGACACATATTATGGGCGAGAGCTAGTAGATGTAGAAGAGTCAGCGGGAGTTTCTCTTGACTTAGAGGATGCAGAAGCCTAGAGCTTTACCATTATCACTTTACATTTTTCTTGTATTTGAGACTAGTAGACTCTATCTTTTATTTTGCTGGAATGTAATAAATTCTGAGACTTGTACTTTACTATGGATTTGGGATACATTTATAGATGCTATGATTTCATACTTGTTCATGATTATCTGGTTAGATTTCCCTAGATTGGTACAGCTTACTTCGTCGTTTCTAACAACGAAGGCTGGGCGTGTCCGACTCGTGTCCGATTATTCGGGAGCGGATCTGACATGTTTTTAGTGGTGGCCCATGCAGGTCTATTCTAATAGTACCTAGGTATTAGAGTACTATTGGAGGACTTGATTTAAACTAGGGAAACTTGAATCACAGCATAGAAAATCGGGTATATCGGGTATATATGGTTATTATAAAACATTTACATTTTTCTGGTAGGTTATGTTTTTATCAATCATGAAGTTTTCTCTCTATTGCAGGATGGTCACTACGAGGAAGACCGCGGATCAGCCCAGAGTTGCAGGCAGTTCGGATCAGGCTGCACCAGACGTTCTAGCAGATCAAGCTTCTACCACCGTCTCCGATCTTTTCGTCGCTACCCTCGACGATGATGTTTGATGGCGCCCAGTTGATGGCTATATTTCAGCAGTTTATGGAGGCCCAGAATCACCAGGCTGCGCAGTTTAGAGTGGCTCAGAGTCAGCATGCCGTACAGTTCAAAGCGACCGTCGTCGACGCACTCAGGACCAGGGAGCCGGCAGCACCAGCCCCAGCAGCACGTGCAGCGCCAGCAGCACCGAGACCCGGGACGGCCAAGGACTACTAGAACCTTTGTTCGATGGACTTTTGGGGCAACGAGGGGATCATCAACGCGGACGAATGGCTGGAGAATACGGAGAGGACCTTAAAGATGGCACAAATCCCAGATAACCTAAATGTGGAGGTGGCAAGTATGCGACTCTTCGATTTGGTCAGAGCTTGGTACCGAGAGGAGCCCCAGTTGGCAGAGCACCAGGTATCTTAGACAGATTTCAAAACTCTGTTCAAGGAGAAGTTTTTCCCAGATGTGGAGCAGAATGAACTGAGGATGCAGTTTGAGATGCTGCAGCAGGGGACTATGATGGTTGTGCAGTACACTTCAGAGTTTACTAGACTCAGCAGGTTCGCGGAGAACCTAGTCAGAGCACCGGAGGACAGAGCTTGGAGATTTAAGAAGGGTCTCACCAGGGAGCTGCGGCACGTGGTGGCGATTAGTCAGGCGACGACATTTACGAGCATCCTCAAGATTGCTCAGGCTGTAGAGAAGGAGGCAGATCCGAAGTTGAAGAGGGACCGGGACATTGGCAACAGCAGTTTCCAGGTACCAGCAAAGAGGGTCCGGACTCAGATATAGGCGAGACCTCCACAGCCGGTACAGCAGCATCACCGTCCAGCCAGAGCTCATCATCATCAGAGGCAGCAGTAGCCATCTATTTACGTATTCTATTACCAGCCGGGACACCGCTTCGACGAGTGCCGCAAGAGGCTCGGGCTCTGTTTATTCTGTGGATCAAATGCACACCAGATGAGGGATTGCCCACAGGCTGCAGCTAGACTGACAGGAGGACCTAGAGGAGCTGGAGGACCACCACCTGCACCACCCAAAGCTCTACAAGCTGTACCATAGAGGGTTCTATCTTTACCTACTCAGTAGAAGCATTTTGTACAGCACCAGCAGCAGAGGGGACCACCACAGCAGGGACGTGCTTACGTCATGGCTACAGTTGAGGAGGATGAGGCAGTGCCAGATGTGATCACAAGTTCTATATTTTAATATTCTTTTCCTACCATTGTATTATTTAATTCTGGAGCCACACATAGCTTTGTATCATAGGAGTTTCTGTATAGACACGGCTTCACACCCAAGCCCACTAAGAGGAACTGTCGGATTATGACAGGAGGAGGGTAGTGCCAGTCAGTGAGATGGTGGATTGCCCTATCACTATATCTGGGAGGGAGATTAGGGCTCGACTTCTAGTGAAGCCATTGCCTGGATTTGATATAGTCCTCGGCATTGACTGGATGAACGAGTAGTTTACCATAATAGACTACCATGAGGGGAAGGTGATCTTCAGCCCGCCAGGAGTTCCCCCGTTCGAGATCAACAGACGAGTTACAGAGAGGCCATAGGGAGTCTACTTCAGAGGAGTTACAAAAGACCAGGAGTTGCCGCATCCGCTGATTGTAAAGTTTCTCGACGTCTTCCCCGAGGAGTTGCCCGGATTGCCGCCAGATCGAGATGT
Source organism: Iris pallida (assembly GCA_029216955.1). Lineage (NCBI taxonomy): Eukaryota > Viridiplantae > Streptophyta > Magnoliopsida > Asparagales > Iridaceae > Iris > Iris pallida. The sequence goes on along the minus strand of JANAVB010013397.1, from coordinate 3,589,896 downwards.
GGAGTTCAGCATCGACCTGGTGCCCGGATCAGCACCGAAGTCCCAGCATTGCTACAAGATTAACCCGAAGGAAGCTGTAGAGTTGAAGGCTCAGATTGATGAATTGGAGGGCAAGGGTTTTATTCGGTCCAGTGCTTCACCCTGGAGAGCACCGGTACTCTTCGTGCCCAAGAAGGATGGGATGATGAGGATGTGTATTGATTACCATGCACTCAATAACATCACCATCAAGAATAGATACCCTTTGTCGCAGATTGATGAGCTGTTTGATCAGCTTAGTGGAGCGAAGGTCTTTTCCAAGATTGACCTTCGGTCGGGATATCATCAGATGAAGGTTCGAGAGCATAATATTTTGAAGACAGCTTTCAATACCGATACGGCCAGTATGAGTTCCTAGTGATGCCGTTCGGACTCACCAATGCCCCAATAGTGTTTATGAACTTGATGAATAAAGATTTTCATAAGTATTTGGACAAGTTTGTCATAGTCTTCATTGACGACATTCTGATATATTCGAAGACCGAGGAGGAGCATGTGGAGTACCTACGGATCATGTTTAAGATTTTACGGAAGGAGAAGATGTACGGGAAACTCTCAAAATATGAGTTTTTCTTGGACATAGTGGAGTTCCTAGGGCTTGTGGTGACTGAAGAGGGGTTTCTGTGGATCCCAAGAAGATTGAAGTAGTGGAAGCATGGGCAGCTCCCAAGTCAGTAGCTGAGATTCGTAGTTTCCTAGGTCTAGCAGGATACTACATGAAGTTCGTGAAGGATTTTGCCCGGATAGCAGAGCCAATGACCAAGCTTACACGGAAGGACGCAGAGTTCATCTGGAGCGATGCTTGCCAGTCAGCATTTGAAGAATTGAAGAGAAGACTCACCACAGCACCAGTTCTAGCTTTGCCATCAGGATCGGGAGGATTCGTCATCTACAGTGATGCTTCAGGAAAAGGCTTGGAATATGTGCTTGAGCAGAATAAGAGGGTTATTGTTTATGCTTCTAGACAGTTGAGGCCTCATGAGAAGAATTACCCTACACATGACTTAGAGCTTGCAACAGTCATTTTTGCCTTGAAACTATGAAAGCACTATTTGTATGGAGAGAGAGTAGACATCTTCACGGACCACAAAAGCCTGAAGTATGTTTTTACTCAGAAGGAGATGAATACGAGATAGCGCAGATGGCTGAAACTCATGAAGGATTTCGATATTAATCTGCAGTACCACCCTGGGAAGGCAAATATGGTAGCAGATGCTCTCAGTCGATATTCTGTTGCTATGTTTCTCACTATGGATCGACATCTTTTAGAGGATCTCAAGAGTCTGGAGATCGAGATTATTCTACCAGGAGTAGGAGGGCAGCTGATGCACATACAGATACAGTCGGGACTGTTAGAGAAGATCAAGGAGGCCCAGTTTCTTGATGAGGGACTCCGATGTCTCAGAGGGCAGGCGGAGGCAGGATTGCTCGACGAATTCACTAATGCAGAGGATGGATCCCTGAGGCACGGAAACCAGTTATGTGTGCCCAAGGATTTACGGGAGGAGGTGATGCATGAAGCCCACCAGTCGCAGTATTCTATTTATCCTGGGTCTACCAAGATGTACAAGGATCTACGAGAGTATGTTTGGTGGTATGGAATGAAGAGAGAGGTTGCCAGATTTATTTCCAGATGACTTGTGTGCCAGCAAGTCAAGGCGGAGCACCAGAGACCACTATGATTACTCCAGCCTTTACCTATTCCGGAATGGAAGTGGGAGCATATCACCATGGACTTTTTCTCTAGATTACCGCGTACGCCCAGTGGCAAGGATGCTATTTGGGTGATCGTGGACAAATTGACGAAGTCTGCTCATTTCGTTCTGTTCAAGGTTGGGATGTCGACCGAGAAGCTTGTAGACCTCTACATACGTCAGATTGTGAGGATTCACGGGGTGCCGGTGAGCATTATTTCAAACAGGGACAGCCGCTTCGCATCATATTTCTGGAGAAGCCTACAGCTGAGCTTGGGATCACAGTTGAAGTTCAGCACCGCCTATCATCCACAGATGGACGGATAGTCCGAGAGGACCATTCAGTCGCTGGAGGACATGCTGCGGGTTTGCGTACTCGATTTCGGCGGTTCATGAAAGGATCATTTGCATCTAGTAGAGTTTGCCTATAACAACAGTTATCTGGCTAGCATCGAGATGACATTGTTCGAGGCGCTATATGGGCGAAGATGTCACATGCCTTTATCTTGGGACGACGTTGGCGAGAGGGCTTTGCTTGGGCCAGAGATGGTGGTAGACTCAGCTGAGAATGTTAGACTGATCAGGGAGCGTCTCAGAGTTGCACAAGATCGGTAGAAGCACTGGGCAGACAGCAGTAGTCGGCTACTGGAGTTTACGATTGGAGATAGAGTGTTCGTAAAGATTTCACCGACTAGGGGCGTCATTCGCTTTGGCAGAGGCGGGAAGCTCAGTCCGAGATTCATCGGGCCTTTCGACGTGACTGTGAAGATTGGCGAGGTGGCATACCGACTAGCGCTTCTAGCTAGCTTGGAGGGAGTACATGATATTTTCCATGTATCCCAGCTTCGACGCTACATTCTAGATCCGAGCCATGTGGTAGACTATTTAGAGCTGGAGGTGGGTCCGAGCTTGACCTACGAGGAGCAGCCAGTAGAGATCTTGGATAGGAGGGAGAAACAACTGCAGAACCAGACCATTCTACTTGTCCACGTCATGTGGAGACACCACTCTCCGGGAGAGTCCACATGGAAGCGCGAGGACGAGATGTGGGAGAGATACCCCAGTTTATTTGCTTGATTGTACTTTGATATTTTAGAGAATTTTTAATTCAAAAAATCTTATATTGGTGAGAGTTGTTTTGAATTTTGAATTTAATAAATATGGTTGTTTGTTTGGAATTTTGGGGACAAAATTTTTTGAAGGGGGGAGATTTGTAGCCCCATAATCTTGTTTTTATAAAAATTCAAGAGGAAATTAAAAATCTTTTGGAGTATATTTATATTTTTCTTTAAAGGGGATTATTATTGACTTAGTTTCCAATATTTATTCCTAATGAGTTGGGCCTGGCCCATGAGCCAAGCCAATTAACTCATTTCTATCTTTATGAAATGTAACAAATTGCTATGTCCTTTCCTTGCAAATCAGGAGGAGAGAAATTTATTTCAAATTTCCTCTAACTGCCATCATCCCTAATCGAGCTCCCATGTGCTTTTAACAACCTCTCTTCCTTTTTTAAATTCCCTCCAAATTTTTTCTCTCTTTCGATTTTTTGTCTTCTATATAATGCAACCACACTCTCCCTCATGATCATCCTTTCTTCTTTTTCCGTTCCTTCCTCTCTGAACAACAATGGCGACCATGGCAAAAGCTTTCAAGGGAGCAAGAAGACATTGAGTTGGTCCTCTCCTCTTCATCAGATCAATAACAATGGCAGGTGAGCGTCGAGTAGTTTCAAACCTAAATTTTTGATTATTGGAAAGATTTAGTGATTCAATTTTCTTTGAATATCAGTCGATCGATTCTTCATTTCTTGAGATTTCGGTGAACTCTGGATGATCTTCCTCGATCCAGTGATTGGTAAGAATTGTAAATCCTTATGATTACTCGATATTAACCAAAGTGATCGGTTGATTCAACTGTTCTTCATTGTGGATCAGAATCTGCAGATCGAAGCATCGTGGATCGATCAACCGATCCCTTGTCCTCATCATCAACAATTGAGGTAAGCTTTTACCAATTTTTGAAGTAGTAATCAACCTTCGTTCAATCGTCGCAAGTATAGATCGGTTACTTTCATTCGAACTCCTGCTTGAACTTTTAGAAACTCTTGTGAACCAGTTCTATGAACATATCGAAGATTTGGGGATCTGAACATATCAAGAGGTGGTCGGATCAATCCTTGGTAAGTACGTGGAAAATCTTTCAATTTTGTTATTGTTTGCTCTTTTGATTTTCTTTTGTTTGATTTCGTCATGTCTCTGTTTGTATCATTGACATGGATTTCAGAGAGGTTGAGTCATCTTGACACAGAACTCGTGTCCAAACCTGAGCAATTTCGACCCTATGTAGAAATCAGTTCATCACAGGTATATTTCTCTTTCTGTTATTCAGTTCTCGTTGGGTTGAATTGAGTACTTGCATCATTAGGCCTGGTTATCTCTGTTATATGTTAGCTCTATGAATAATTGTTTTACATTTTGGAAAGAAGTTACTTTAGATATCTGGCTCAGTAGGCAGGGTTAAGATGTCAACCTGTGCTGGTGACCTTCAATTTCAATCTCAAGTCGATATCAAGTTGCCTTGATTTGAATCCTAGAGTAAAATTAGGATGGGTGCCTCTATCTGACTTAATTAAATCTCAAGATTTGAACTTGCTCTCAGTTATGACAATCTTTATATATTGACTGTTTCAATTAAACTCTTATCCTGCAACTCTAAGAAGAGTTATTTCTAAATTGCTTCTGGGTACCTCTTCTTTAGGTTTACTGTCGAGGATTTCATCTGGAAAGTTAACAACAGATTTCCACTCGGGCTTAACAGCCAAGTTATCATATCCTGATAGTCTCAGATAGTCTCAGACTGATACTAAGGACATGATAACTGTTGTAACAAGTCCTTGGTTATCCTTACAGATTTAAGCCTTGTGGTTGCTGAGCAACGAGGGTGAGATAGAATCAGTTAAGGGAAGATGAGGATTAACTGTTAAACTACACCTGTTAGATAGTTGAAGTTTCCAGTAATCCTTTAACTGGATGCTTAGATTTAGGCTTATAGGTAATGATGTGTATTTGGTAGTCGAGGTTGAGAATCCTTACAGTAGATTGGGACTTGCTCGGGAATTAGAGAAAAAGTAAAATAGCTTATTACAGTATTGTGACTTAGTTTATGAACTGGGACTTCATATCACTGCCCTAGGTTCAGAGAGAAATCTCAGTAAACCTAAGAGTTAATCTCAGTAAACCTGAGAAGTTTTCTCAGTATAAAAAACTGAGAATTACATATGAACTGCTTAGTTATTGTTGAACCTGAGACCCATATAAGGCTTTGGATTGTTTATTAAATCTGAGATTCAAATCAGATTGGTTCAATCAATGAACTGGGGTTCATATCAGTGCTGAGTTCATCTAGGTAGCTGTAGGACACCCTAATGAATTCGGCCAGGGGATTGGTTTTGTTGACTGAACTGAAATTACTGTATCAGTTCTTGATTAACTCAACTGAAGGCTCAGCTCTCAAGATCGGTCTATAGTTGATTATGCTTTAATTTATATTGGTCAGTCATGATAAAACTAGTTTAGGTTGTACCTTAAAGCTAGGCATTCCTGTAATCAAGTTGAATCTGAAAATGGGTAGGAGACTCTTCACTAGAAACTTTTAGTTCACTCTAAATCCTGTTATAGCAAACAACATAATAGGACTGAATATTCTTGTAACCTATCTCAAGGTTAGGTAGTAGCATGACTGTCAATATAGGTTTATATTTAATCAATATTAGTTAACTTTGCTTTTTAAACTATTAGTTAACTAGTGGTTATAAGAGAATACTTGTAGGAAGTTAATGATGAATAATTAGTAATGAGTTAGCTGATAGTGAGACATATTAGAACTGTAAGATACCAACTTAGAACTCGTTTTGTTATTAACTAACTTGTATTTAATAAACCAGGAGGATGTCCAGCTTCCTTGATTACCTATACTTTTCCGGAGCCAGGCAAGTACTTTTCTACGATTTTGTGCATTTACATTCTTGTACTCTTTCTTGTGACATGTCATGACACGATATCATGTACCCCTGTACTCTTGTACTCCTATACTATCTTGTTCTTGTACTTACTTGTGTCGGGCGGGGAAATACACTAGCCATTTGACCAATCCCCGCTTACTATATTCATGTAGATAGCTTAGGCCTCTCATCGTACATGCGGGCCCTAAGCCGTACCATATTCATATACTCTTGTGCATGCTCTTGTACTCATCCCAGCCGGTCACATGGACTAGATGTATTTCGGTATTGTACACTTATCATGTCTGGTACTTCAGGATTATAGTCTCATTTCTGTACATTACATTACCTGTACTTTACATGTTCCTGTACTTTATATTCCTGTACTGTAGTTCCTGTACTTATTTCCTGTACTATATTTTCTATACTTTTCTGTTCATTCCTGTATTTCATTTTCCTGTACTCCTGTACTCAGTTTATATCATGTTCATGTTTCATTACCTAGAACTATACTTTGCTCCGCTCCTGAATAGGATATGTTGCAGGTGAGTTAGAGGCTCTTTGCGATACATATTATGGTCGAGAGCCAGTAGATGCAGGAGAGCCAGCTGGAGTTGCTCTTGACATAGAGACTGTAGAAGCCTAGAGCTTTACCATTATCACTTTACGTTTTCCTTGTATTTGAGACTAGTAGACTCTATCTTTCATTTTGCTAGAATGTAATAAATTCTGAGACTTGTACTTTACTCTGGATTTGGGATACATTTATAGACGATGTGATTTCATACTTGTTCATGATTATCTGGATAGATTTCCCTAGATTGGTACAGCTTACTTCGTCATGTCTAACGACGAAGGCTAGGCGTGTCCAACTCGTGTTCGATTATTCGGGAGCGAATCGTGACACATACCAGGCCAATGGGTGTTCATTAGTGCCCTGTCCAGAAGGGAATATTGGTGACAGTCTCCTTCCTGTATGTTGCACCAGGTAAAGGCGTTGCCGGTGAACGGAAGGGGGACGAGATGGGAGTTAAAAAATAAAATTGTTAAAATCTTGTATGGCTGGTAGAGGGGGAGGGCGACCGCCAGTCTTCTCCTCTCTACAAGTGACAGCATTAAAGTCCATAATACAAAGCCAAGGGAGATTGTTGTGGTGGAGGTGGACGTCCAGGAGATTGTTCCAAAGGAGTTTGCGCTCCGTGATGTCACAGCTGCCATGAACCGCGAATAGGATGGCTCTCTTGGGTAATAACAGGTGCTCCATCTAGCAAGATAGGGCCTTCTTGGAGTCATTAATGACTCCGATTTTGACGTCCTTCGAGCAGAGGATCCAAATATTGTGTCTTCCAGCAATGGCCATAGGAAAGACTAACTGCAGCTGAATGGATTTGAGTCTCTTATAGGGGATTTCCGGTTTAAGGATGATCATAACGTCAATCTTGTGGGTTTTTTTAAGGCTGGTGATTCTCCTCTTGGTAGGTTTGTTCGTCAGACCACGGACATTCCAGGAGAGGATGTTCAGCATTAATGGAGTTTGAGGGGGGGTTGGTTAGCCCGCTTGGCTGCGGACCTGGTTCGAATGGCCGGGGATTCTCCGGCTCTTTTCTAATCTAATTTCCTGATTATGGTCGTAGCCTTCCCGCCATCGAGGTGGATGAGCTAGAGATGGAGTCGTCGGTGTGGATGATGAGAATGTCGTCGATCTGATCGAGCAAGTCTCCTGTCGAGTTTGACACGGGTTCCTCAGGGGGGATGAGAATGGAGTCGTCCAGGTTGACAAATTGGTCTTCTTTCGATCGGAGGGGGAATTCAGCAACGAGGACCAGTAATCCTCTCTGAGCTTGATCTAGCCCAATAATGGCCAATGCTTCTATGACATCGACTTCGTAGGAAGGATGAGTCTCGTGAAGGCCATCTGTGGTATATAGACGAACTTGTAGGGCATCCTCCGCGTCTACCGATTTAGAGACGCTTACGACCTCTGAGTTCGTGTGGGAGTCCACAGAAGAGACTCCAATAGAAGTGATCTCTAGAGGGGGTTCTGTTGTTTTCGCTTCGAGGATGTTAAACCGGTTGGAAAGGATCAGAGTTGGTGGATAGTAGGGGACCACCGCTCTGTCCGATGTGGGGATCTCCGTTCTGTCTGCAGGGGTGCCTTATTCAGTTTTGCTTTCGCGGGAGTGAAATCTGGTATAGGAGTTCGGTGGCGGAAGCAGGGGACGGGGTGGGCGAATGGATCTGATCTTCTTTGGTATGAGTTACTAGCCTAGTAGGTTTCCTCTTGAGCTCAGGATGGAGACGATAACAATGCTTAGATAAATGCCCCCGCAAGTGGCAGTGGGAGCAGAAGATGATGTGGTTATCGTAGATGATTTGCTGGATGTGGAACTGGTTGCCCAGTTCAATGAAGATGTGGTTAGGGGCTCGTTAGAGAGATCGAGGCCCATACAAATCTTCATATAGTGAGCTTTGGTTAGGTTGCTGGTTTCTGGAGCAGTGGCCACATAAGTCCCAAAGGAATTGGCTATACGCCTTAGGGCTGCTGGAACGAAGCAAATGAGGGAAAGGTTGGGAAGAGTCACCCATGTGGCAACCGTCGCAGAGTCTTCCTTGGTGCTAAAGTTCACGGACCATTTTATAATCTTCATCTGGTGGGAGTCCACTCTGCTGGTGCCTTTGGACCACACAGTCTTGTGGTCGATATCGGAAGAGAGGTGGAGCAGGATATGCCTGGGTCTAGAGGTGCCACACTGTATTTTGCAGTTAGCCGCCAACTGGCAATAACCTCCTGGACCCTGGAGAGTTCGGGGCAGCCCTAGGAGAATTTGAGGACGAAGGAGAAAGGGAAGGAGGTGGCCAGGGATTCAAGTTCCAGGTTGGAGAAAGGTACTGTGGGCACAGGAGATGGTAACAAATAATCGACTTCCCTGAGGTGGACGTCGTTGAACAGGAGACCCTGCTTGGCTGCTATATCTAGTCGAAACATGTCGACGTAGGAAGGCACCTGGTGGCCCGACGACAGAGGGGGGTCAGGGGCAACGCGAAGGGGGACCCGTATCGCAGAGGGGAGCGGGAGGGGGGAAATGGCCTCCCTGGGGTCCCGCTCCAAACAGGGATAGAGAGCAAAGAGATCGGCCGGGAGGGAGGAGCCCGAAGGGGGCGAGGTGGGATTTGGGGAGGCCGAAACCTCGGAAGGGGCGATGAGGACCACGGTATACTGCCCGGAAGGCCAGTCTCGGCAGGGGGAGAGAGGCCAGCAGGAGGCTGGAGGATTAGGGGTGGGCCTCCACTGGAGGAATAATATGCGCCCCCACTGGAGGAAATATATGCGTCTGCTAGGCCTAAGCATACGCCACCAGAAAACTGAGGGGGACCAGCAAATACACCCGAATGGAGGGGGAGGGCGGTGGATGATCCACCGCAGGCGACCATAGTGGCTGGGCCGTATGCGCCCACGGACGAAGCGCCATATGCGACCACTGGTGGCTGAGGGGGCTGGCATGAGCATGCGTTCGCAGAGGGGGGCTGCATATGTGCCCACATTGGGGCTGTCATATGCGCCCATAGGAGGGGGCGCATAGGAGCGCAGCCCCCGGCCTCGAGATGGGTAATCCCGCAGAACGAGCGGGAAAACCATAATTCAAATCCGAAGATGGGGGTTGGTCTGCGAGCGCCGACCCAACGACGGACCAAAGAGAGTTTTGAGAAGAAGCTGCCGCTACCCCCGGGGGGGCACCGGGTGGGTGCCGCTCGCCGCCCTGAACCTGACCTGAGGCCGGCGATGCTCCGGCAAAGACAGGGGGGTCGAGCGCCGGAAGAGGATGGGGGTATCAGGGGAGGGCTGAAAATGCCCAGGGGAGGTGAAAGAGGATGCGGAGAAGGGAGGTGGCCAAGGCGGACCGAGGGGGGACGGGAAGGAAGGAAGACAAGGAGCTACGAGCGGGGGAGGGGGTAGCTGGCCGAAGACGACGATAAGTTCAAGGGGGGAGAACGCCAGGCTGCACACGGGGAAGGGCCGCCATGCGGAGGGTGGAGGGGAGGAGAGGAGGGGAGGTGGGGAGAGAGGAAGGAAGGCCCTGTCACGCCCGAGAACAAGAAGTATGATCATTAAATATACAATAATAAGGCGTCCCAAATATTACATATTCAGCTGATCATGAAGCTAGTCGTTACAAAATGTTAGGACTAGCAAGAGTTTAGTCATACATGATCAACCCTAGGATCTGTCAATCATGTTACAGCCCGTAGGCAGACAGTAAGTAAAGTGCAATCGAGCTAAACAGGTGCTCGTCGGCTAAACGCCTCAAAAGAATATTTTTACAATAAAGTGGGAGATCAAAAATAAACCCACTCGTTGCCAGGGTTCCGTCTAGTGGCCACCATCTGGCTGGAAGGTCGGTGGATCCTCTGGAGCTGCTCCGAAATCTGGCCAAACAAAACCAGCTGGGTCAGATCCCAGAAAGAGCAAGTGCCACAAAGGAAGCTTCACTTAGGAACTAAAACCAGCAATCAGCACAAGAGTATAAATAAAAGTAAGAACTGGAAATAAGAAAATACATCAGGATGATATACGATGAGATGACCATGGAACTATTCGGATAACCAGGTTACAACCCGTAAACCAAACAAGGACCGGGGTTGTAACCTTTCGTCTGAACAGAACTTGAAATTCTCACCATTTATCAGTAAAATAAATACAAGCATTCTGGTCATACAGTAATCTAGAACAGGGTCAGGACAAGACTAGACTGGTTAGACTCCATCCAATCATTTCACGGCCAAGCAAGAACTACGGCTTGATACTTTAACTAACTAGGGTTGTCACAAGCCTAATTACTAACAAGATGCAGTGAGATTTTTCCACAGCCACAAGCCCTGCAGACCATCCAGGTTACCCAGGACGAAAGATTAGGGTTGAATTCAGGTAGGTACATCGTCCAGGAAATGCATGTACCCTTAAGTAGCTTGAAGGGTGCAACACATGACAGTGTGCTGGAAATGTGCCCTACTCGACGGCAGGCTACAGATCCCAGGCGCGCCCAGGTAACGGGATTGCCTGTAGCTGGAAAATCTCTTCATGACTAATGTATTAATCTAGTTATTAGTCCTTAGTTCATTTCAATAGGTACTCATGACCGTGGTACTCAGGAGTCCCTCCCTAGACATGATGCAAGACAGGACTGGTTTATTTATACAAGCACAATCGCCCACGGTGTCCATGTAATTTATACAGGTCATGTCATGTTAGGTAGCCGTCGCAACAGCTTCTCAAGATATATCATGTCAGGTTATCATGTCAAGTGTACTTGTCAGGAGTATGCCACGGCGGGCCACTATCATGTCATGCCAGGTCACTTATCAGGAGTGTACCCCTACGGGTCACTATCGTGTTATGCTAGTTCCTTGTCATACCTTGCCATGTACAATAGTAAAATCAAGTTCATGCCAAAAGGCGTAAGGATATAAAATGGGTATAAAATATATATATAATAATAGCAATAATAAGATAACAATACAGGGCACAGAAGTCCATACGGCTCAAGGGGAGTGAGTCCATACGGCTGGGTCCATACAGGTTCATGCGGCTGGGACTGCACGCTCATGCGGCTCAGGGAGCCCAAGACGCATGCGGCTGGAAATACGGGTTCATGCGGACGAAGGGGAGTCAGCTTATGCGGCTGCGAAGGGAGCAATCGCCATGCGGCCGGAGTTTAACAGCATATGCGGCTAAGATCAGACGAAGTCCTATGCGGCTGAGCAAGGGCGATACATATGCGGCTGGGTGCGAAGGAACTCATGCGGCTGGAAGCTATCCGCATGAAGTCCATGCGACTCAAGATAACAAGGGCTCATGCGGCTGAGTCTGAGCAAAGCTATGCGGCTGGATCCAGGTCAAGTCTCATGCGGCCAGCGGGATGAGAAATCTTATGCGGCTCAAAGACTATGCGGCTCAATTACTTGCCGCATGAAGATTCATGCGGTCAAGTACTCAAGCAAGCCTTATGCTGCTAGGAAGGACTTTCCATACGGCTGAACTCGAACGGGTCTCATGCGGCTGGAAAGGCCATGCGGCCAGAGACTTGCCGCATGAGGATTCATGCAGTCAAGTACTGCTCTTCTTCTCCACTTGTCCGAGAAGAGGAGCCAAGCAACCATGGCTTCCAAACTACACAAAACCTTCATCCGGAGCCCAAATCGGAACTTCCATAGGTCAAAATGGGGTAGAACAAAATTCTCTACAACATGGAACCATCAAAACTAGGAAATAACAAGATTAAGTAGATCAAAACCCAAGAAATCCAAAAATAAAGTAATTATAAATCTACAAGAATCTAGCCATGGAAAGTGAAAATGCCAAGTTCTAAAGTATGCTAAAATGCTGTAAGGAAGAGAATGAAGCAATAAAATTGGAGTTCCTCCATGAAACAAGTTGCACTTGCCTAGAGCTCACTCTCTCTCTCTCTGGTAGGTAAGGAAGTAATGGTGGAGAAGATGATAAATGAAGAGAGAGAAACAAGAAGGGTTAATAAATGGTAGTGGTGGTGGTAGGTAGGGGGTTCATCCTTTGGTCCATGATGAACCAAAGCAAATCCTAAACCGAACCAAGCCAACCTGAACCAAGAATAACCCAAGCCATGAAAAAAACTAAGCAAGGAATTATGAAATACAAGATAAAATACGTATACGTATTCCAAGAATACGAAATACGAACACAGGCATTACAACTCTACCCACCTTAAAAGAATTCCGTCCTCGGAATTTAATCAAGAGGCTGGAGGAGAAATGACAAGCTACACTAATCACAGGCAAGCTATACTAGTCAATCAATCAAGCAATCAATCATGCAAGCAAGGAATCGAAGGCATGAGGCATAAGAAGGAGATTATACCTCACGAGTCAAACAAGTCGGAATATCACGATCGGATATCATCCTCACGCTCCCACGTTGACTCACCCAAAGAGTGATGACCCCAAGCAACTCGGACTAACTTGATAGTCTTATTCTTGAGGATCTTCTCTCTTCGGTCCAATATAGACACGGGCCTCTCCTCATACGAAAGGTTGGTACCAACAACCAATTTTGAATGATCCAGGATGTGGCTCGGGTCTGGGATATACCGTCGTAATTGGGATACATGGAACACGTCATGCACCTCGCTTAGCGACGGCGGAAGAGCGAGACGATAGGATACATCTCCTACTCGCTCCAGAATGTCAAACGGTCCTATATACCTAGGACTAAGCTTGCCCCATACGCCAAAACGAATGACGTCACGGTTAGGCAAAATTCTCAGGAATACATGATCGTCGACCGAAAACTCGAGAGGGCGCCGATGAGAATCGGCCCAATGGCGCTGGCGATCTTGGGCAACTCGAAGGTGATCTCTGACCCTCCTGACCACTTCAACTGTTTGGGCAATCATTTCTGGACCGAGCATCTGCCTCTCTCCAACATCATCCCAGGCTAACGGAGATCTGCACTTCCTGCTATACAGTGCCTCGAACGGTGCCATCAGGATACTGGCCTGGAAACTGTTGTTTTACGAGAATTCCACCAGGTGCAAGTGATCTTCCCATGAACCACCGAAGTCAAGTGTGCAAGATCGCAACATGTCTTCAAGAGTCTGGATCGTGCGCTCCGACTGGCCATCTGTCTGCGGGATATGCTGAACTGAACTGGAGATGAGTTCCCAAACTCTCTTGCAGACTACGCCAAAAGTGCGACATAAATCTTGAATCTCGGTCCGAGGTGATACTGACTGGCACTCCGTGCAACCTGACAATCTTCCTGAGGTACATCGCTACTAACTGAGCTGTCGACTGACCAACTCTGAACGGAAGAAAGTGAGCTACCTTCGTGAGCCGATCAACTATAACCCAGATAGCATCTCTGCCAGCCGGGGATCTAGGTAATCCTGTCACGAAATCCATGGTCACATGCTCCCATTTCCATTCTGGAATCGGCAAGGGCTGAAGAAGTCCAGCCGGTCTCTGATGTTCGGCTTTAACTTATTGGCAAACCAAACACCGAGAGACAAACCGAGCTATCTCCCGCTTCATGCCATTCCACCAAAAGTGCTGACGGATATCGCGGTACATCTTCGTACTGCCAGGATGGATGGAATACTGAGAACTGTATGCTTCTGACATGATCTCCTGTCTGATATCTCTACTGGGTACGCAAAGACGATTACCATGCCTAAGTGTACCGTCTTCATGAATGCATAACTCTGGTCTTCGGCCTGCCTCACACTCTGCTCTGAGTCGCTGAAGCTTGGAATCTGCTGACTGCGCCATCCGGATCCTCTCGACTATAGTGGACTGAACTTGCATATTGGCCATCAATGCCACACTGGAAGGGAGAACAACTTCTATACCCATCTTCTGAAGATCTGCTAACAGCTCTAGTTGCGCTGTTAGAAAATAAACTCCGGCTCTCATGCTCAATGCATCTGCTACAACGTTGGCCTTCCCAGGATGATACTGCAGGTTGATATCATAATCCACAAGAAGCTCCAGCCACCTCCTCTGACGCATGTTAAGATCCTTCTGGGTGAAAACATACTTCAGGCTCTTGTGGTCGGTGAAAATCTCCACTCTATCTCCGTACAAGTAGTGCCTCCACAACTTAAGTGCAAACACTACTGCTGCCAGCTCCAAGTCATGGGTTGGGTAATTCCTCTCATGATCACGAAGTTGTCGTGACGCATAAGCTATTACCTTCCCATGCTGCATCAGAACACATCCTAAACCTCTGCCCGAAGCATCACAATATACTGAGAATCCTCCGGTCCCATCTGGAAGCGTGAGAATAGGAGCTGTTATCAGGCCTCACTTCAACTGCTCAAAAGAACTCGGACACTCTATCGTCCAAGCAAACTGCGCATCTTTGCGGGTCAACTGGGTCAACGGTATTGAGATCCGGGCAAAGTCTGAAACAAACCGCCGGTAATAGCCGGCCAATCCAAGGAAACTACGAACTTCTGCAACGGTACTAGGCACTGGCCATGACTCAATAGCCACGATCTTCTGGGCATCCACTTCTACTCCTCTTCGAGTAATGATATGACCCAAGTACAAAATACGATCGAGCCAGAACTTGCATTTACTGAACTTGGCATATAATTGGTGTTCCCTGAGAATCCGGAGGACAACTCTGAGATGCTACTCATGCTCCGCTTCACTCTTGCTGTAGACCAGGATGTCGTCCAAGAACATAATCACAAACTGATCCAAGTAAGGCATGAAGATGTGATTCATGAGGTCCATGAATACTGCCGGCGCATTGGTTGCTCCAAAAGGCATAACAAGGAACTTCCAATGCCCATATCTCGATCTAAAAGCTGTCATCGGGATATCCTGCTCTCTGACTCTGATCTGATGATATCCTGAGCGCAAATCAATCTTCGAGAATACTGAAGCCCCCTTGAGTTGATCAAACAAGTCATCTATCCTCGGAAGAGGGTATCTGTTCTTGATTGTCACTGAGTTCAAGGTACGATAATCAACACATAACCTGGACGTACCATCCTTCTTTTTCACAAGAAGCATCGGGGCTCCCCAAGGCGATCCACTAGCACGAATGAATCCCTTGGTCGAAGCTCTTCAATCATCTTGTACAATATCTCCAACTCTGACGGTGCCATCCTGTAGACTCTCTCGGATACTGGGGCTATCCCGGGAATCAAGTCTATAGTGAACTCGATCTCCCGCTCCGGAGGCATACCTGGAAGTTCTTCTGGGAAAACATCTGGAAACTCCTCTACTACCCTGGGCAACTGAACTGCCGCTACTGCCATCCGCAATACTGGAGGAGAAGGCTCAACTGCGCCTCGAGAAAAGAAAAACTCTGGCTCGCCTGGAATGCTAAAAACAACCCTGCCTATGTGGCAGTCTATCCTAGCATACTGGTTCCTCAACCAATCCATCCCTAGGACCACATCATAATCGGCCATCGGGAACTCTATCAATCTAGCGGGGAATTCTCTACCGCTAACTACGATCCGACACGAGGAAAACACTATATCGACTCCCATAAGTCCGTTATAAGTAAGTATATTGAGCCTTACTGATAACGACTCAGGCTCCAATCCTATCCGTGTCGCGAATCGTACAGACATAAAAGAATGCGATGCACCAGAATCAAATAAAGCTGAAGCTGGAAAGGAGTTAACGAGAATAGTACCTGCCACTACCTCACCTGGTGCCAATCCTTCCTCTGCGATCATCACCATAGCCTGACCGTGCCCTCGGGGTGCTGGTCCCCTCTGCTGAAATCCTCGCTGCCTATTTTGACTCAAGACCTGGGCTTGAGCATACTGCTGGGGTTGTTGCTGCTGGAACACTTGGGTCTGAGGCGGCAAGGGCCTCGGCAATGGGTACTGTTGCTGCTGCTGGACCGGAACTGGTCCTCTCACCGAGGAGCTAGAAAGGTTGGACGATGATGAACCACCCCTATTCGGGCAGGATCTAACCCTATGGTCTGATGCTCCACAAGCCAGACACAATCCCTGTGCCCTGCGACACTCTGCCACTATATGGCCTGGCTTTCCACAATGAGAACATCCCACTGCGGAAGACTGCTTCTGCTTCTGCTGCTACTGAGGGTACGTCGGGGTGGAATGCTGAACCGACGTTACTGAGGCCGCTCGCCTCGGAGCTCCAATAGTCAAAGCCCTGGCTGCCGGGGCTGGTGCTGAAGACTGATTCATCTGGCCGTGAGATCTCTTCCGACCTCTAGCCCTATCCACAATCCTCTGGGAGGTATACTCATGCCTCCGGGCTGCTCTCAAGACTGCATCAAAAGTTTGATGCTCAAACTGTTCAACTGCCAACAAGATCTCCAGGTGAAGTCTCTGCTGGAACCGCTGGGCTCGATCATACTCGGTTGCCACCAAGGTGGGAGCAAATCGACTGAGTCTGGAAAACTCGGCCGCATATCCGTCGACCGTCCTGCCTCCTTGCTTCAGATTGGTGAACCGGGTCTGTAGATCATACCGATCTACAGCATCGAAATACTTGGTCTGGAATCTCTCCCTGAACACTGTCTATGGAATGGGCGTTGCTAATCCAACGGCCTGCGCTGCCCACTAGCTGCGGGCAAGATCTAGCAACTGCAGGCGCACCACGGCTACCTTCTCATTCTCTGGGGTCCTGGCTACCTCGAGAATCACCTCAGTGTCCTGAAGCCAAGCATCTGCTGCGATAGCATCTTCACTACCATCGAAGAAGGGAGGGTTCAAGCGCTTGAAGCTGTTGGCCGCGCTGTTACCCTGATGACCACCCCGGGTCAAAGCATCCGTCACTGTCTGGTGCAAGGCATCTCCACGACGATCTTGAGAAGCTATCAAGGTCCTGACGAGTCCTACTAATGTGCCATCATCAGGTTCGGCAGGCTGAACTGGCTGAACTGGGGGCTCTTCTCCAATAGGCTCGACTCTGGAGGCTACTCCGGAGTGCTGGACTTGATCTCCGGGTTGCTGCTGGTCCGCGGGAGGTACTCCGCCTTGCTGGTCGGTAGGACCACGAACAATGCCGCTGAAGAAGATGACATAGGGAACAATAAGGAAGGACAAGGATAGATCAACGATACGAGCATATGATCAGGACAAGAATCCAGGGATTCAGAAGATACGAGCAGAGATCAAGGACGAATACTGATTGAGACATCTATTCGGTAAACCCTCACATATCTTGATTTACAAGACCTGCATGGGCCACCACTTAAACCATGTCACGCCCCAGAACAAGAATACTGGAGAGCGGGGGCAGACATAGCCAGCTACGTATATGAAATGGAATCCATCTCGCAATACGGTCACGGCTGTCTAGATACATGAGGGTTTATCTACAAGCCAACAGTCTCTTAAGGTCATAAACAAGCCTAGTATCTCAATCACCAGCAAGTAAGTAAAAGGTTACAAGAAGTATGATCATTAAATATACAATAATAAGGCGTCCCAAATATTACATATTCAGCTGATCATGAAGCTAGTCGTTACAAAATGTTAGGACTAGCAAGAGTTTAGTCATACATGATCAACCCTAGGATCTGTCAATCATGTTACAGCCCGTAGGCAGACAGTAAGTAAAGTGCAATGGAGCTAAACAGGTGCTCGTCGGCTAAACGCCTCAAAAGAATATTTTTACAATAAAGTGGGAGATCAAAAATAAACCCACTCGTTGCCAGGGTTCCGTCTAGTGGCCACCATCTGGCTGGAAGGTCGGTGGATCCTCTGGAGCTGCTCCGAAATCTGGCCATACAAAACCAGCTGGGTCAGATCCCAGAAAGAGCAAGTGCCACAAAGGAAGCTTCACTTAGGAACTAAAACCAGCAATCAGCACAAGAGTATAAATAAAAGTAAGAACTGGAAATAAGAAAATATATCAGGATGATATACGACGAGATGACCATGGAACTATTCAGATAACCAGGTTACAACCCGTAAACCAAACAAGGACCGGGGTTGTAACCTTTCGTCTGAACAGAACTTGGAATTCTCACCATTTATCAGTAAAATAAATACAAGCATTCTGGTCATGCAGTAATCTAGAACAGGGTCAGGACAAGACTAGACTGGTTAGACTCCATCCAATCATTTCACTGCCAAGCAAGAACTACGGCTTGATACTTTAACTAACTAGGGTTGTCACAAGCCTAATTACTAACAAGATGCAGTGAGATTTTTCCACAGCCACAAGCCCTGCAGACCATCCAGGTTACCCAGGACGAAAGATTAGGGTTGAATTCAGGTTGGTACATCGTCCAGGAAACGCATGTACCCTTAAGTAGCTTGAAGGGTGCAACACATGACAGTGTACTGGAAATGTGCCCTACTCGACGGCAGGCTACAGATCCCAGGCGCGCCCAGGTAACGGGATTGCCTGTAGCTGGGAAATCTCTTCATGACTAATGTATTAATCTAGTTATTAGTCCTTAGTTCATTTCAATAGGTACTCCTGACCGTGGTACTCAGGAGTCCCTCCCTAGACATGATGCAAGACAGGACTGGTTTATTTATACAAGCACAATCGCCCACGGTGTCCATGTAATTTATACAGGTCATGTCATGTCAGGTAGCCGTCGCAACAGCTTCTCAAGATATATCATGTCAGGTTATCATGTCAAGTGTACTTGTTAGGAGTGCGCCACGGTGGGCCACTATCATGTCATGCCAGGTCACTTATCAGGAGTGCACCCCTACGGGTCACTATCGTGTTATGCTAGTTCCTTGTCATACCTTGCCATGTACAATAATAAAATCAAGTTCATGCCAAAAGGTGTAAGGATATAAAATGGGTATAAAATATATATATAATAATAGCAATAATAAGATAACAAAACAGGGCACAGAAGTCCATGCGGCCCAAGGGGAGTGAGTCCATGCGGCTGGGTCCATACAGGTTCATGCGGCTGGGACTGCACGCTCATGCGGCTCAGGGAGCCCAAGACGCATGCGGCTGGAAATGCGTGTTCATGCGGACGAAGGGGAGTCAGCTTATGCGGCTGCGAAGGGAGCAATCGCCATACGGCCGGAGTTCAACAGCATATGCGGCTAAGATCAGACGAAGTCCTATACGGCTGAGCAAGGGCGATACATATGCGGCTGGGTGCGAAGGAACTCATGCGGCTGGAAGCTAGCCGCATGAAGTCCACGCGACTCAAGATAACAGGGGCTCATGCGGCTGAGTCTGAGCAAAGCTATGCGGCTGGATCCGGGTCAAGTCTTATGCGGCCAGCGGGATGAGAAATCTTATGCGGCTCAAAGACTATGCGGCTCAATTACTTGCCGCATGAAGATTCATACGGTCAAGTACTCAAGCAAGCCTTATGCTGCTAGGAAGGACTTTCCATGCGGCTGAACTCGAATGGGTCTCATGCGGCTGGAAAGGCCATGCGGCCAGAGACTTGCCACATGAGGATTCATGCAGTCAAGTACTGCTCTTCTTCTCCACTTGTCCGAGAAGAGGAGCCAAGCAACCATGGCTTCCAAACTACACAAAACCTTCATTCGGAGCCCAAATCGGAACTTCCATAGGTCAAAATGGGGTAGAACGAAATTCTCTACAACATGGAACCATCAAAACTAGGAAATAACAAGATTAAGTAGATCAAAACCGAAGAAATCCGAAAATAAAGTAATTATAAATCTACAAGAATCTAGCCATGGAAAGTGAAAATGCCAAGTTCTAAAGTATGCTAAAATGCTGTAAGGAAGAGAATGAAGCAATAAAATTGGAGTTCCTCCATGAAGCAAGTTGTACTTGCCTAGAGCTCACTCTCTCTCTCTCTGGTAGGTAAGGAAGTAATGGTGGAGAAGATGATAAATGAAGAGAGAGAAACGAGAAGGGTTAATAAATGGTGGTGGTGGTGGTAGGTAGGGGGTTCATCCTTTGGTCCATGATGAACCAAAGTAAATCCCAAACCGAACCAAGCCAACCCGAACCAAGAATAATCCAAGCCATGAAGAAAACTAAGCAAGGAATTATGAAATACAAGATAAAATACGTATACGTATTCCAAGAATACGAAATACGAACACAGGTATTACAGGCCCGGCCGGCCGTCGACCTAGGCTGTACCGGAGGAGGGGCCAGGAGAGACCAGAGCGGGGGGAACAGATATATATATATATATATTAACAATGTTACCTTTAATGATAAAAGAGGGTAATGAGTACATCCGACCTCATGGTAACAAAGACAAAGAAAGAAAATAAAGTAATAACTCTACTCTAAAGCCCAATGAGGAATAGTCGGAAGATGACGACAACTCGAAAGCGACTTCCGAAACTGTCGCTTCACCTCCCGAACCAAAAAATCTGACCCAGCACCATGCCCCTCGTACCGATGCTTGTTCTTGTTCTTCCAAAGCACCCAAATGATCGCACCAGCCAAAGATCTCCGATGATGACTGCCCTGACCCCTCCACCACATTTGAAGAAAGACTAGAAAGTCACTATACATCCGTGCCTTGAATAAACCCCGAAAAGCAGACCAAACCGTCATAGCAAGGTCCCCGTGGAAAAATATATGCTGAAGGGTCTCCCCATGCCCTACCTGACAGCAATGACACCTGGAAGCCAGATGAAAGCCAATATTCTGAATAATGTCATCAGTAGGAAGCCGGTTGTGACAGACCCGCCACATCAGAATGCTCTACTTCGCCGGAATACACTTGCCCCATATATTAGAAAAAAGTGATGATGTAGGGTGAGAAATCCGACAACATCTCCAAGCCGCAGCCACCGTGAAAGAACCTTTCCGCTCACCCTAAACCAGTGAATCAGGAGCCGAAGTACAAGTCAGATTAGCCTCTCTGAGCTGCTCCGCTGCCTCTACTCCAAACTGCTCCAAAAACAAAGGCAGATCCCATCTAGTGGTTGTCCAAAAAGATCGGATAAGCGGACCACCATTATCAGAATTTCTTGCCCTAGAATCTCTGATCTTTCTTCCCCTATCCGAAAGAGGCTGAACAGTCACCGTACGTTGGGAAGAACCACCCTTCTCTCGGCCAATCTAGCCGACCTCCGCAGCTCCCCAGTATCCAATCGCTGAAAAACCGTCGAATCAGCACCCTCCCCCCTAACCCGATCCACCATGCTGGCCAAAAAATGTCCCGTCCAATCGTGAGCATCAGACTCCCTCGCCTGTGTACGATTCCGCACCCGAGTCCGTCTCTCCGATCCGTGCCTGGTCCAGACGTCACTCCTTTAGCCGATAGAATAGCAACACTATCCAACCGAGGACCCCCCGGAATCTAAGCTTCGTACCTCGCTGATCCCTCACTACGCCCAAGTCTAAACGAGATATACGGTTCCGCCAATTTCCTCCCCCATAAAATCCGTCACCAAATATGAGAGCACTTGGAAGTCATAAACGCATCACATGGATGATGCTTACGAAAATATTTTAATTTAAGAAGCTCTACCCAAAGGCCCTTTCCATGCCTCAACTACCACCAAAGCTTCATAGAAAAGGCAACCATAGTATCATTCAGGCACTTGATCTTGAGGCCTCCTTCGGACTTAGTCCGAGTAACGAACCGCCACGCCAGCCAACTCCTCTTAGCCACCCCATCCTTGCTACCCCAGAAGAAAGCCGCAAACATCATCTCAATCGTCCTGAGAACTGCCCGGGGAGGACAACATGCGACCAATGTATACATAGGGATAGATGAAAGTACATTCTTAATAAGGACCAACTTACCCCCAGGAGAAAGAATCTTGCTCTGCCAACCCGTTAGCTTCGAACGGATTTTATCCAGCAAATAACTAAACATCCCCGCATTTCTTCTCCTGCATGTTAACGGGCAACCCAAATAAGAAAACGACAAAGTACCGGTACTAAATCCAAAGAGAGTAGAAATAGTTCGAGCACGATCCTCACCCAATTGTGTCGCAATATAAAAGGCCGATTTGGAATAATTAATCTTCTGTCCAGAAACAGCCTCAGAGCTATGCAATACTTGCTGGAGAGCACGCAATCCAGCAATATCACCCAAAGTGAAAATAAGAACATCATCTGCATAAGTCAAGTGCGAGATACGCGGTCCCCCAATCGGAGTGTGAAATAAAGATAACCTATTGGTGTCTTGAAGAAGCTTGAGGTTCCGAGATAGTACCTCCGCAGCAATAATGAAGAGAGCCAGGGAGAGAGGATCCCCCTGCCGGATCCCTCTAGATGCCTAGAAAAAAGCAGTAAGAGCGCTATTAAGTAGAACCGCATACCGGGTATCTGCCAGGAGATGATAAATAATATCACAAAAGACCTCATTAAAACCAAATCTCTGAAGAACCCTCAGGAGGAAATGCCAATTGACTCTGTCATAGGCCTTCTGTATGTCCAGCTTAATTGCAACATTTCCACCATGGTTAGGTTCCTTCATAGAAGCCACCATATCCTGAGCAATAATGATATTGTCCACAATCTCTCTCCCCTTAACAAAAGCACTTTGCTCTGGAGAAATAATTTTGGGAAGATATTCCCGCAACCTGCAAGCAATGATCTTAGAAATAATTTTGTTACAGAAATTACAAAGGCTAATAGGACGGAAATCAGAAAGGTTCCTCGGGTGCTCGACTTTAGTAATAAAAAATAAGAAGGTATCCGAAACGGATACCGGAAGGCGTGCACCCAAGAAAAATGAACCAACGACTTCCTCCACGTCAGCAGCAATAATATCCCAACAAACTGAGAAGAATCTCCCTGAAAAGCCATCCGGTCCGGCACCACTAGTCGGGCCCATACCCTGAACAATCTTCAACAACTCCGCTCTATCAGGACAACAAACAAGATCAGAATTGTCCTCCATAGAAATGATGCTAGGGATGACATCAAGGAAGACGTCCTCATCTGAAATAGGCTCCGCTCTAAACAGGTTCGAGAAGAATAAAGCCGCCTCCGTCGCTACCTCCTCAGTAGACCCAGTTTCTGATCTATCAGCCCGAATAATTTTCTGAATACCTGTCTTTCTTTGCCTGCTCCTGGTGCACTCATGGAAAAAACGAGTATTCTTATCTCCTTCCAGATCCCATCTCAATCTTGCTTTTTGCTTCTAGAAAGACTACTCAACCTGGACCTTTTGCTTCAATCTGGCAACGGCCTCCATCCAGGAAGCCCTCCCCCTCTCCGAAGGATGTAGCTCATAATCCTGCTCCGCCGCCAAGGCAGCGTCCTCGGCCTGACGGACCTCATGGAAAACGTCTCCAAAAGTAGCTCTGCTCCAACCAGCCAGAACATGCCCCGTTGTCCTCAAGCGCATGCCCAACCGCTCCAGCGCATCATAATGCCAGCATTAATTCCACGCTCGAGCCATAATCGTAAGAAAATCTAGATGAGAAGTCCAAAAGTCAAGAAAACGAAAGCCTCTACGCAGAGGGGAAGAAGCTGGCTGGCAGGATATCAAAAGAGGAGAATGATCGAATTCTGCCCGATTAAGATGCTCGTAAGAAACCTGAACTCCACAGCCAACTACCCGTCACGAGTAGCCTATCAAGACGGGATCCCTGACGATCAAGCCCTGTCTGCCCGTTCACCCAGGTATAGATGCTACCTCTGAAACCAACATCGGAGAGCCCGGCAGCCAACTAAAAGTCGAGGAAGTCCGCAATGGCCCTCGTGTCAGGAGGTCGACCTCCAAATTTCTCATTCGGAGAAGCAATGATATTGAAGTCCCCGCCCACCGCCCAGGGCAAGGCAATGTCCCTGGCTTGGACATCCAGAAGGTGCCTCCACAGACTCCTCCTCCCCTGTCGTATCCCTGCACCATGTACAATCGACAACCGTACCGGCATCGAAAAACAACTCAGAGAAAGCTGCACCGTGATAGCCTGGTCACAGGAGCAATACAATTGATCCCAAGACCCGACTTACAGAAAATCCAAATATTGCCCTTATCATTGCAAAAGCTGTCATCAAAACCTAACCTCAGTTGATAAGAAAGACGCTTAGAGGATATCACCTTGGGTTCAATAATGGCAAGAACCTGAATAGAGTTGGTCCGACACAAGGACCTGAGACGGGATAAAGTAGCTCTGTTCGCCGTCCCCCGAACATTCTAAATAAGGAATTTAACCATGGACCCTCTGTGGGTCCCGCCTAACCTGGGAAGCATGTGATCGAAGAAGTCGATCCGACTGAGGTGCCATCGACTTCCTCCGCCTACCAGCCACCTTTTTAAATGGAACCATCTTCCAGTCTTCTTCACGTCCCTCGGAGAATGAGGTGGAGGATCTAACCTCGGGCAGTGAGACCATATCATCACCCGGAGATGGATCATATCCCCTGACGGATCAAGGACCGTGACCAGCCTCCTCCCACACCACCAAGCTACGATCTTTAGTGTCAGAATCTGCCGCTATAACTCCCTGTCCCAGCTGGCTATGAATAATAATAGGAAGATCCGATATATCGATAGAACCAATACCCCGCTCAGGGCCCATCTACCCATCCAAGCGAGAGCCTGGAGCGCTGCGTCCCTCCATCATGGGCCGCCCGTCATCCGACTATAAAGCCAGCTGGCCCGAAGATGACTCCCCCACGTGTCAGGATGGTGGAACGGAATTCGCACGATTATCATTTCTCCCGCACAATCTGGGCTGCGTGGTCCCCGTACTATCATCACGCCCCTCGACGCGCCTCCACACCTGCCGTGTCCCCTTCCCTTTCTCACGTCTAGACCGTCTGCTCCGACAACCCCTGCTAGTCCTACGGCCCCCACCAGGTCGTCCTTTTCATGCACTACGCATGGAGAGAGGCCGTCGGGGATGGGCGGTCAATCAGCAACTCCCACGGAAGAAGGCTCCACTCGATGTCGACCACAAGCACTCTCAACGTGACCATGATAGCCACAAGAAACACAGTAGAGAGCGCTCCGCTCATAGACAACTGGCTGCGAGCGAACACCATCAGGCAGCTGGAAGAATACCTCATGTTAAAGTGGTTTGCTGACGTCCACTTCAACCAAAATCCTGGCTACCCCCGGCCTAGAAAAGGACGCCATAGCCCGATCAGTACTGAGCAGAGTGTCGAGACCAGATGCAATGGAGAGAACCGCATTAGTATCAAACATGCAGTAGGGAAGCCCGGGGAAGGCCATCCAGATAGGAACCCGAGGGTCCTCTCTCAACGGCAAAAAGTCCACCGACGACCTGAATATCATCATCGGAACCCGGCCAACGAACCAACAGTCCTTAGACCGCAGCCGAAGAAAATCACTCTCGACATGTGGTCGTATAAGAACGTGTCGATCATCGATTGCCTTCACGTCAATCAACCCCCTGAAACCCCGCGAATCGAAGGCCTTTCTAATAGCCTCAACCGGGAATCTCCACCGAGCAAACTTGCCAATAAGGTCTAGCCCACACGGCGCCGTGAGGGCTTCCATATCTGACTGAGAAAAAACAACCACCTTTCGTCCATCGGAAACAATGGCTGGTCGGAAGTCCACCCTCGGCAATCCACCCGTCGACGCCGACGCGGATCCGTCCACCACCGCAGTGAAGGTCCGCGTCGTGCCACCCGTCCCTCCACTTGCCACCTTCGATGTGGTCGCCACCGCTGTCGGAGGTTACACCCTCAAAGCCACCTTGTCACGGAGCGGAGAACCCCTCAGAACAGGGACAACCCCCCTCCCCCGCAACCCGAACGTCGACATTGCCCGGAAGGCCGGAACCCCCTGCCGAAACTGCCAACCGTTCCGCGCCACAGGGAGCGCCTCCAGCAGGCGGGACGCTCCCATGGATGACGTCATACGGCATACTCCTGCCAAGGTGGCCGAGAACCCCCGTCGATGAACCTGGGACGGAGCCCCCCGCCGTATCCAGCACAGCGCCGGCAGAGTTCGCCGGTAGGTCATCCCCAGGGACGGCGACCATGATCCGGCCATGGAGGCCAGAGGCCCCCGCCGTCGAAGCAGAATCAGGTGGGGCGGAGACCCCCGCCGATTCCAGCATAACGTCGGCCGATGCACTGATCGCCGGCAGGTCGCCCCCAGGGACGGAGACACCCGCCAGGAGAAGGACAGGGTGGCCAGGGGCCCCCGCCGTCGAACCATCCCGGGGGGGCGGAGCCCCCCGCCGAGCCCATCATCCGAGAATCAAATTGCCTTCTCCGCAATTCCCGGATGCCCTAACGAGCGCGATGATATATCATATATATATATATTTATTTATTTATATATATATATATATATATATATTTATATATATATATATATATATATATATGTTGGGGAAGTAGATAAGAGATTCACTAATTTAAACTTTTTGGACTTATTGAATTTCTATCATGAGATATCGGATTTAGATATATGAATATAGTTGGAATTCAAAAAAATTTGAGTAAAATTTTTGGAAGATAATTATCAAATTAAAAGAAAGAAAAGTAAAATATGTTTCAAGAAATTAAAGATTTTCTGGAATAAACTTTTAGAAGAAATAATAAAATAGATGAAGGTGATTACGAGGGAAGCAAATTTGAATTTTGAATATTAAGTTATTGTTTAAAAGTGATTGAAGAAGTTATTGTCTATTCATGAGGTGGCACATTTATATGATAAATATTAGTGTTAATCGAATCTTGACATGAATGGGTTGTCAAGCATGTGACCATTTTCTAAACTATATCTATTGATTATTTTTGTTATCTAAAACGTCTGTTTATCATTGAAATTCATTTCCGACTCCTTGCTTGAAATTTAATCCTAGTTTTGGATTTAGAAACTCTAGTATCTTTCCGATCCTACCTACCCTACTTATTCCTAAATTTCGGGGACAAAGTTCTTGTAAGTTGGATAAGATGTAAACCCCATAAATTTTTATTATAATTTTTTTAAAATTAATTTATTTTAAAATTGATTTATTTTTGGTATTTCTACGTCAAATGCGAATACCTATATGTGAAGCATATATATTTTTTTATATATTAAGTTTATTATTATAGATTTTCTTCATATCGAAAATAAGTATAGTTTTCAAAAATAGTATAAGTAAATAATTTTATTTGCTTAAAGTTATAAAATGAGTCGCGTCGAGATTTGCCAAACTTTATTTTATTATAAAAAGGCTATTTTAATTGTTGTAAAAGCATAAGTAAAAAATTTAGAAAAAAATATTTTATGTAAATATATTATTTGCATGCGAGGTACATAAAAATAAATTCATGTATATTTTGATTTTTGAAATTATTTATGATTATATTTTTTAATTTATAAAAAGATAAATTAGAATTTGTTTGATTTATTGTTTGATTGATTATGGTGATTTAAATTTGGAATTGATTTTATAGATTTATTTCAAATTTTTTTAATGATATGAATTATCTAGATTTAAATTGGACTTGGATTTGATCGAATTAGTTTTAATTCGACTTAAATTAATTGTGTGAATTATCTAGTAGGGGTTTAGAATTCCTAATCTTTATCAAATCAGGAGTCTCCACCTCCTATATAAGGAGAGCCCCTCCCTTTTTTCTACAATTTCCAATAAACCAAAAAATTTCTACCAAAGTGTCGTATTACCGTGTCGCAGTCCAAATTCCTCCGTGACGGCCTCGGGTCCGACCACGGGTGTCTTTCCACTATTATATTTATATATGTACATTATCCATCACCTTCGTGTCCGACAAACTCGGACACGAATCCAGTATACAAACCCCCGCTCGTGTCGGATACATCCCCACACGACCATCTAAACCCTAACCCTAAGCTAATCCTTTGCCACCCTAATGACAGCTACCCCCTGTTCAATCCATCTCCGTCGCCTCCTTCGTACTCCGACCGAGCGACCACCCGCAGCCAGCGTCTTTCTTTGCCGCTCAACACCGCCTATACGTGAACCACCACCATATGCTGCTGCCAACTCCTTCACGACCAAACATTGACACCGACTACCACCATGTCACCACCACCACCATGGCACCACCGCCACCTTACAAACTCGAACCCTGCCCGAGTCGTTAATAGACGCATGCCCTAAAACCCCTCGCTTGAACCCTCACCATCATTGTCATCCGTTCCTCCACCACCACCAAAGCAGCAGCACCACCATCACCGGTGCCCAACGCTGACGACCCCCAAAAACACATCCACATTCACAAAAATACCAAAAATAGGAAAAACAATTCCTGACCTGAGTCCCCGTACGCCGCCCCGCGCAGTCTCCTTTCCCAGTGAGCTTTATTATGACCGTGCAAGCCGACCACCGCGACCACGTCTGCCACCGCCTTGTTTGCCATGAAATATAAAAGAGCAGAACAATTATCGAAGGACTGGACTTTTACTTCACGTTACAAACTCGCTTGTACAAAGAAAGCCTTGGGACGAAAGCCTAGGTACAACAGTCTAAGTACAATTGTTTATTTTAGATTCTGGGGGGTGACGATAGAGGCTCGGGAAAGCTATGGCAGCTCTGCCTTACTCCTTGGACGATCGGTATGCAGCCTTGGCTCCAGAAGATTGCTTGGCGTTTAAGAAATGCTCTCTTTGCTCTCTCTCTCTCTCTGCTTTTTCTCTCCAAGTATTCTAATGCTCTCTCTAATCTCGAAAAGGGGTCCTTTTGCAAGGGAATGGCACATTGCTATTTATAAGAAGGGAATACAATCATTAGGGTTTGCAATGATTGCCCCTTAGAGTGGCGGCGGCCTGTTGATTGATCAATCTGGGCCATTAATCTTGAGTGTGATGAATCTGGGCCATTTAGTGTAGATTGCACCAAATCCTATCAGTAATTAATGCTGATTGGAATAAATCTCCGTGATGATGATTTGCTGATGTCTGCGAATCTGAATGAATAAGTTTAGTTCATTCTCCTGCCACGTGTCCCAGATTATTAGGATTTGACCCAATCTTTGATTGCAGTAAATCTGGAAAATTGATTGACTTTATGACACGTGTCCTGGGAGTCACTGAGCCGCATAAGGATTGAGCCGCATAAGGGTTGAGCCGCATATGTTAAACCCCTAAATTTTTACTATATTTTTTATATATATTAAATTTGGTAGTGATTTAAAAATTTCGTATTGTACGTCGCATAGTCGTATTGTACGTCGCGCACGAAATTTTATTTTTCGTAGTCGCTCGACGAGTGCGAATATGTGCGAGCGTACATATTTTGAGAAAAACATTTTTTTACTTTTTATAGTTTCAAAATAATATATGTAATATTTAATTTAGCTATCAAAATTTTATAAATTTATGATTTTATTTATGAAAGGCCTTTTATTTGGAATAAATAATATTATTCATGCATACATATATTTCATAAATATTTGCAAGTTTAATTTAAATAAAAATATAATTTTCGAGATTTATTATTCAAAAAGATATTTAAAAATATTTATTATTTGAGAAATTTTGACTTACCCCCCACTTGCAATACCCATATTAAGGGTGCACCCCATAGTTTTGCATTAATGAAGAAATACCCCCATTTTGGACGGAAACCGTCAAAAAATTGAATTTTGGACGAAAATGCCCTTGGGTTCTTCCTTCTTCTTTGTTTTTTTTCCCCTCCTCCTCCCCCTTCCCCCCCGCTCCCCGCCATCGCCTCCGCTCCCCTCCCCCTCCCTGCCTCCGCCGCCGCCGCCGTCGCTCCTGCCGCCGCTGCAACTGCCGCCGCCGCCGCTATCGCTGCTATTGCCGCCGCCCGCCGGAGGTGGGGAGGGGGGACAGTGAAGGCGGTGGCAGTG
Organism: Iris pallida; assembly: GCA_029216955.1. Lineage (NCBI taxonomy): Eukaryota > Viridiplantae > Streptophyta > Magnoliopsida > Asparagales > Iridaceae > Iris > Iris pallida. The sequence goes on along the minus strand of JANAVB010013397.1, from coordinate 3,559,971 downwards.
GCTGGGAGGGGGGGAGCGGTAGCGGGGAGGGGGGCGGGGGCGGTGGCGGCGGGAGGGAGGGGGGAAGAAAAAACAAAGCGGAAGGAAAAATCCAAGGGCATTTTCGTCCAAATTTTAATTTTTTGACGGTTTCCGTCCAAAATAGGAGTATTTTTTCATTAATGTAAAACTGTGGGGTGCACCCTTAATATGGGTAATGCAAGTGGGGGATAAGTCAAAATTTTTCTTATTATTTTTGTAATTATTATTATTGGTATTTTGAAAAATATATTTGGAAGTTATGGTGGCCATTTAAATCTTGATTTGATTTATTGGATTTATTTAAATAGTTAAATATTCAAAATTTATTTATCTTATTTGATTTTGAGCTAAAAATTTAAATAGATTTAAATTGGATTTAATTGATTTGATTTTAAACTAAGAGAATTTGATTTGATTTGATTTAAATTAGATTTGGATTTGGATTTGGATTTGGATTTGATTGCTTTTAAATTAAATTAGGAAATATCTAAATTAGGTTTAAAGGAATCCTAATTCTTATGTAATTGGGAATTTCCATATCCTATAAATAGGCAAGTACTCCTCCATATTATTTTTACCACAAATCATCTTTCAAACCATCCTTGTCAAAATTTCTCTCTTTTTTCGTCATAAATTCAGCCTCAATTTTCAAAGGTTGTAGAAACTTCGAATGACCATAACTCCCAACTCCGGACTCCGTTTGACCTCCAATTTTTTTGTTGGAATCGTATTGAGGTATATTTTCTGAATATAAATTTTATTTTCATAAATTTGGAACTTATTTTTTTGGAAAATTTGTGGAGTGTCAGTGGTCCAAAATCTGACACGTTTTAGTGTTTTTGTGATTCTGGGAGAACCAGGAATCAGAATCATGATCCGTTTGAAGTTTTAGAATACTGACAGAAAAACACACATCATATATTTTTTCCATAAATTTTTCAGAATATTTTATTTTTGGTTTTTATTTTAGAAGTTTGTCACATCGTCTGAGTTATCTTGTGTAGCCCTGTGACTATTCTGTACCCAACGGGATTGTCGGTTTCACCAGCAAGGACCTCAGGCAAGACACCTTGTCATTTGCTGTTTAAATTATTTTAGCTCATATTTCATGCATGTTCATTATTTTCTTTATGCAAAATAAACTATGATACATGGCATAACCTGTTAGAACTTACTGTTCATTTATATTCTGCTATGTATTATTTTTTTTTACACATTAAACCTAGATTTAAAGGACCACCTTTGTGTGTTGCATTCATGGCCTTGACACGTTGTTCCACGAAGTTGTGTGTCGTATGTAGAACACGGAAGTGCGTGATTGGCTGGCCACCAATACGTACAAGCCGTGCGATAGGAATAACCGCTAACAGAGGATTGCATGCTAGTTTAACTTAGCGGTTATAGAGTTAGCATTGGGCGGAAAGAACATGATTGGAAGTTGACTACCACCCTATCTATCGTAGACTCGCTCGCTACTGAGGAACGATAGGTAGACTATATGCTATAGACTCGCTTGATACTGAGGAATAGTATATGGTGTTGTGACTCGCTACTGAGGTACTGTACTGCATTGGTATTTTCCTGACTTGACCGGTAGTCATGCGACCATGAATTGTTCTTAAACTACATTCACTTAGAACGGTTAGGCTACCCTTATCCGTTAGGTATGAGTACCTTTGGTTTGGGTACTTGTATCTGACCGTGGCTTGGAACAATAACTTATCGCAGATTAGTTCGTCACATCTTGTCCTTGTTTGGTTGTAGGTGTGACTTACTACTTCGACGAGAAGGTATTGAACCTTGTTGGGGTCCGGATACAATATTGGATTCTTAGCATGGAAAGATACGTCGCCGTGAATTAGTTTACCATCTCCTGTCCTTGTTTGGTTGGGGGGATGGTACGCTCGTTCAGTAAGTGCGTATTAGACCATGTTATAAATTCAATTGACTTATTTATTTGAGCAATATTTATTCAGTTTATATGGCATAATATTATGTGTCTTGTTACGTCCCTCTGAGGACCTGGTTATCTCTCCAGGTGTGTGCTATTGTCTTTCGCAGGTGTTCTAGCTCTAGCCGTGTTCCTCGCTATCTCTTCGAGGATGATTGTATTTGGATCGTCTTCGCTTCGCTCACCAAATTCATTTCTTTACTCATGTATTTTTTCCTTTACTTGTTGGTAGTGGATTTGTCTCCGCCCAACTATATGTATCAATGATAATTCATTATCATTATGTGACATCTTTTATTCTTATATTTCGTGGATGAGATTAGATTACTCTTGGTTTACTGCATTTTACAGCTTATGTATTCATACGAGGTTTCCATATATTGGAGTATACTTCGTATGTATACAGCTGGCATGTCTATGTACCTAGTCCTACGTATTTTGGGACTGGGGCGTTACATGTTTTTGTGGTGGTCCATGCAGGTCGAGTTTGTCACTTCGGTTACGTTACTGTACCGATGTGAACCTGCAACATAGGATTAGAATTATAGGAATCTCATCCATACAGCTTGACCTCTTTCTTTGGCTTCAAATTCCGAACCCTCGTTCGACTTCCTTGATTTGCATCATGCTTGATTCCTTTCTACCGTTGATTCTTATTTTCGTGCTTAGTGTCAACTAGGAAGATGACAATACTGGTATATGCTCATAGATCAAACACATGGCTAGAATGGTTATATTGGCAATTGGAATACATTTAAGACTCTAATTGAGTTAAAGGGTTCTTTTTAGTGTGATTTAATGATTGTAATTGGTAAAGTAGGGTATTACCACAGAAAGTTTTAATCTTTAGATTTCTAAATAGTAAACACCAAAAGATTGATACTACAGGAAGGAGAAAAAATATAGCTAGAATCTTTATACCATTGGTTCAAGATATTGATTAGAATTTTGAGTTGTGATATTTATGATTTATTGGGTTATAGTTATACACCTTTGAACAGTTATAAATTTGAATTTTAAAATGATCTTAGCTTTTAAAAATGGCCATAGAAATTATTTAAATTTGAGTTGTACAACTTGCGATTTTTGTGTTTAGTAAATTTTGAATTCTAAGTGGAAGTAATGATGGTGAATTATGGTTTAAAATATTTGAAAGTTATAAAAACGATTTTTAAGAAATTTTTTTTTTTAAATGGTGTCCTATGATTGAGGATTTACAAATCTATTTAGATTTTTGGTAAAAAAAAGATTTTGACTGATAAGATTATTTAAAAATTTAGTTTAATGAGGGACTGCTAATATTAAAATTTTAGGGAGAATTTCGAAGGTTATGATGGAAAGTTATTTTGATTGATTAAAGGAAGTTACCATTTAAAAGTTGTGATTTTGTTGGAATAACTTAGCATGAATAGAAGTTAAAATTGATGAGAGCATTGAGCTTAATTTTTGAGATTGCTTTTAATATGCTAAGAGTTTTATTATGAGTTATTTGAAAATTATAGAGTGTTAAATTTTTGATTGATTGTGAAATTTTATGGATTCGTAAATTATGAACTCTTGAGTTAAATAGTTGAATTACACGTTAAATTTTGGAAAAGGTTAGTAGTAACGTGATAAAGTTTGCTTTGAGATTTATGAAAGTGATTTAAATTTTGGTCATGATTAAATTGAACGACTTACAGTGAATACAAATTTTGGGTGGTTATTTTTGAAAATTTTATTTAGAGACTTTTGGAGAAAATTTGAGCAAAATATTAATGATAGGCTACAATGGTAGCCCTAATGAGTTAGAAGTATTCCACACTAATTGCCATGTCACTCATGACCATGATAGTAGTATATACACAAGTGTTGTTAGTCATCTACCCAGCTATGTGACTGTATTTTCACCTCGACTTACTCGACCTTCCTTCAATTCTAGATCTTTTAATTGCGACCTTCTAACCCATTTGCAATTTGAATAATGAGTTAATGGTTCCTTAATTGTATTCATCTAGGAGACTATCTTATCTCCGGAATTGTGTTTCTAAATTATTTTTAATGGATTCTTTAATTAATTTTATTTTACGCTTTAACTTGATCTTCTTTATTTTGTGCATTAATTATCACCTCGTGAACTCCCACTTTCTATTTTTGATCTTCTAGCGTCCCCTACCGTGACTTGTATATTTGGAGTACAACACTACACTTTTCCTTCCAGCAAATTTCATATGTAAGACCTAGACAAGTCCACCTTCATGTAGATGTATCATGTCCCACTAAAATACGTCTCCTTGTACACTATTTTCATGATAGGACCTTCTGGTCAAAATGGCCAAACTATAATCTCTACCATGACACCAAAATACTTTCCGACTTCAATTAAGAGATCCAACCTTGACTCAATCCCTTAACCCGATAGGTGAATTTTGTTCTACTTAGTTCCTTAAATGCTTAAATTTGTGCTTTATCTTGATTGCTTAACCCATTGTCTCATCCCATTACTAGTTTAACTCTTGTAAGTTGGGTAGAATACCTCACGGCCCAACAAAGCCTTTCTCCTTGTGACCCATGTGGATAAGTTTGCTTAGCCTATAAGTTCAGAGGACCCTAACTTAGCTAGTCAACCAAGACAACTGTATAGGCCCGAACTTCGGGTGAGCCTTGATCTTAAAAGATCTGGGACTATTTAAAATTTCCTTCATCAGTACCTCCCTTGCTCATATTTTGACTATCTCGCGCTGCTAACGTAGCTTCAATTTTGCAAGCTTATTTCGTTATCAAGCTTAATCATGACATATTTTATTGGGTGCACCTACTAACATATTGTCTAATCAGAACCGGTGCATGATGGTCTGATCAACCTATTGCACTTTGGTTCGCTTATCACGTATTATCCTACGTGGATGGGGACACAGCTAAACTTGTCCTCTAGAGTCCCATCCGCGACTGCCTTGACAACTTCTTTTGAATTATTTGGTCGCCTTTGAACCACGTATTCGTATTCGATAACGCCTCCTTTGAACTCTATATTGCGTTCGCCTTCACCTATTTTAGAAGGACGAAAGCGTCGTACTAAAACTCCTCTAACTGTCCTATCACCATGACCATTACCACCCAATGTAACCATATCTTTGTCTTGAACTACTCGACCTTTCCTTCGACACTAAATTTACAATATTGACGTTCTAATCACTTGAATTGTAAGAGTTATTACAATCGTCTCTTAATCATGCCCTCGACCTAGACTACGACCATATAAACTTTCTTAAACCCTCCTATCTACCGTTGTGCCTTCTCACCTCCTCCTAATTCTTAATTCCGAGGACGAAATTCTTTTAAGTTGGGTAGGATGTAAAATCCCTAAATTTTTACTATATTTTTTATATATATTAAATTTGGTAGTGATTTAAAAATTTTGTATTGTACGTCGCATAGTCGTATTGTACGTCGCGCACGACATTTTATTTTTCGTAGTCGGTCGACGAGTGCGAATATGTGCGAGCGTACATATTTTGAGAAAAACATTTTTTACATTTTATAGTTTCAAAATAATATATGTAATATTTAATTTAGCTATCAAAATTTCGTAAATTTATGATTTTATTTATGAAAGGCCTTTTATTTGGAATAAATAATATTATTCATGCATACATATATTTCATAAATATTTGCTAGTTTAATTTAAATAAAAATATAATTTTCGAGATTTATTATTCAAAAAGATATTTAAAAATATTTATTATTTTCGAAATTATTATTATTGGTATTTTGAAAAATATATTTGGAAGTTATGGTGGCCATTTAAATGTTGATTTGATTTATTGGATTTATTTAAATAGTTAAATATTCAAAATTTATTTATCTTATTTGATTTTGAGCTAAAAATTTAAATAGATTTAAATTGGATTTAATTGATTTGATTTTAAACTAAGAGAATTTGATTTGATTTGATTTAAATTAGATTTGGATTTGGATTTGGATTTGGATTTGGATTTGATTGCTTTTAAATTAAATTAGGAAATATCTTAATTGGGTTTAAAGGAATCCTAATTCTTATGTAATTGGGAATTTTCATATCCTATAAATAGGCAAGTACTCCTCCATATTATTTTCACCACAAATCATCTTTCAAACCATCCTTGTCAAAATTTCTCTTTTTTTTCGTCATAAATTCAGCCTCAATTTTCAATGGTTGTAGCAACTTCGAATGACCATAACTCCCAACTCCGGACTCCGTTTGACCTCCAATTTTTTTTGTTGGAATCGTATTGAGGTATATTTTCTGAATATAAATTTTATTTTCATAAATTCGGAACTTAATTTTCTGGAAAATTTGTGGAGTGTCAGTGGTCCGAAATCTGACACGTTTTAGTGTTTTTGAGATTCTGGGAGAACCAGGAATCAGAATCATGATCCGTTTGAAGTTTCAGAATACTGACAGAAAAACACACATCATATATTTTTTCCATAAATTTTTCAGAATATTTTATTTTTGGTTTTTATTTTAGAAATTTGTCACATCGTCTGAGTTATCTTGTGTAGCCCTGTGACTATTCTGTACCCAACGGGATTGTCGATTTCACCAGCAAGGACCTCAGGCAAGACACCTTATCATTTGCTGTTTAAATAATTTTAGCTCATATTTCATGCATGTTCATTATTTTCTTTATGCAAAATAAACTATGATACATGGCATAACCTGTTAGAACTTACTGTTCATTTACATTCTGCTATGCATTATTTTTTTTACATATTAAACCTAGATTTAAGGGACCACCTTTGTGTGTTGCATTCATGGCCTTGACACGTAGTACCACGAAATTGTGTGTCACATGTAGAACACGGAAGTACGTGATTGGCTGGCCACCAATACGTACAAGCCGTACGATAGGAATAACCGCTAATAGAGGATTGCATGCTAGTTTGACTTAGCCGTTATAGAGTTAGCATTGGACGGGAAGAACATGATTGGAAGTTGACTACCACCCTATCTATCGTAGGCTCGCTCGCTACTGAGGAACGATAGGTAGACTATATGCTATAGACTCGCTTGATACTGAGGAATAGTATATGGTGTTGTGACTCGCTACTGAGGTACTGTACTGCATTGGTATTTTCCTGACTTGACCGGTAGTCATGCGACCATAAATTGTTCTTAAACTACATTCACTTAGAACGGTTAGGCTACCCTTATCCGTTAGGTATGAGTACCTTTGGTTTGGGTACTTGTATCTGACCGTGGCTTGGAACAATAACTTGTCGCGGATTTGTTCGTCACATCTTGTCCTTGTTTGGTTGTAGGTGTGACTTACTACTTCGACGAGAAGGTATTGAACCTTGTTGGGGTCCGGATACCATATTGGATTCTTAGCATGGAAAGATACGTCGCCGTGAATTAGTTTACCATCTCCTGTCCTTGTTTGGTTGGAGGGATGGTACGTTCGTTCAGTAGGTGCGTATTAGACCATGTTATAAATTCAATTGACTTATTTATTTGAGCAATATTTATTCAGTTTATATGGCATGATATTATGTGTCTTGTTACGTCCCTCTGAGGACCTGGTTATCTCTCCAAGTGTGTGTTATTGTCTTTCGCAGGTATTCTAGCTCTAGCCGTGTTCCTCGCTATCTCTTCGAGGATGATTGCATTTGGATCGTCTTCGCTTCGCTCGCCAAATTTATTTCTTTACTTATGTATTTTTTCCTTTACTTGTTGGTAGTGGATTTGTCTCCGCCCAACTATATGTATCAATGATAATTCATTATCATTATGTGACATCTTTTATTCTTATATTTCGTGGATGAGATTAGATTACTCTTGGTTTACTGCATTTTGCAGCTTTTGTATTCATACGAGGTTTCCATATATTGGAGTATACTTCGTATGTATACAGCTGGCATGTCTATGTACCTAGTCCTACGTATTTTGGGACTGGGGCGTTACAGCCTAAGCCTGGCCACGTGTTAGGACTGCTTGGGGAGTGGCCCCCGAACCTTCGAACCATATGATAATCTGGACCTCATAATGGGTAGTGAACCGCATGGAGATGATCCTTGTAAGCCGTATGGAGAAGCCTCTGCTTGAGTCGCATGGAGATGGTCTTCTTGAGTCGCATGAAGATGGTCCTCTTGAGCGCATAGGGCTGTTTCGATCTGGGCCGCATAGGGCAACTTTGGCCTGAGCCGCATGGGGAGTCTCCGTTCGAGCCACATATGACTGTCCACGTGTCTAGGCTGTGTGGCATTTTCTAGATCTCGGGGGGTTGTGCCAGAGATTTTCTTTGATTTCCTAGGATTCTGTCATTATGACAGAGTCATATTTACAAGCCACGTGTCTTCTCTTCTGATCCGCATGGAACATCTTGAGCCGCATAGTCCCTCGTGCCGCATGAATCTTTGAGCCGCATGGGCTATCTGAGCCGCATGGGGTTACCTGGCCGCATGGATCTTTCTTTATTATTTTCCATGCTTCTACGAGACCCCCTTTAAAGTTTTTAATTTGTAAAATTAAAATACTATGAATAAGAAGCATGGCTGTGTGCAAGCTCTTCTAGCCGCATATGAGGTCCTAGCCGCATAGATGTCTTGGCCGCATGGAAGTGTCAGCCGTATGAACTATCGAGCCGTAGAGTTGTTTCAGCCGCATGGCCATTTGAACCGCATGAGCTCTTTGCCACGTCATCATTGCCACGTATGGCAATCTTTTGTATTAAATGCTGTTGATTTGCTGTCAGTTTTAAAGGCCACTTTTTGGTAGGGGATCCCAGGGGTTTGGCCTTTATTTTAGGCGACTTGCCTCGGTAACCGTAGGGTCGGTCTTCTTGTATGCATGAGAATCGAAATGTCTTGCTCTTGTTTATAAATAAGGATGGGTTCAGTCGGAGAGATTTCTTTACTTCCTCTTTCGTTCCAACTATTGCTGTCTCGCTTTTCTTCCCTTATTTCCTTTCTCCGATCGTCGGTCATGGCCCCCAAATCATCCAAGGTTGTCTCTGCTGCTGCGAAGGGCAAGAAGGCGGCTTCCTCGTTAGTTGTCATGTCCGAAGTGCACCCTGATGTCCATCCTGCTCTTAATAGTAAGTGTTGTATTTGGATACTTTGAATCCTAAGAATCCATGGCTCTGTTGCATATTTATGCACAAGCCTTCACCCAAGTTCGACTATGATAAAGTCGCATATGCTGTATGGGTTGCATGACCCTCTCATATCCGAGCCGCATATGCTGTATGGGTTGCATGACCCTCTCATATCTGAGCCGCATAGGAGATGCCCTATGTTTGAGCCGCATAAGAAGGATTTGAGTCTCTGGATATAAACCGCATGAAGTCTCCTTTGAACGGAGCCGCATATGCTTCTGGCAGACTGATCCGCATAGCATTTAGCACCGTAAAAGCTCTTCTGCTTAGAACCGCATATGTTCAAATGATCCGCATAAGCTATCGAACCAATGTTATATGGAATTCCCGACTGATTTGGGCCGCATGAGGCTGTGTTGGCCGAACAACATCAGCTCCCTTGGGGCCGTGCTACCTGGAGCCCAATTGAAATTGAGCTGCATAGGGCTTCGTTTGATCCGAGCCGCATAGGCTCGTAGGAACTTGAGTTTAGTAACCATCTTTTAATCCTATTTCTTTTTGTCCTTTTCCAGTGAACCTCCCAACCAACCCAGCAGGAGAGCTTCTTGTGGGTTCAGCTCAGTTTACCGTGGACGTACGGCTCGACGGCTTGATTCAATATATAACGGATCAACTTCCCACTAATGAACCTAGGGAGAGGGTGGCTGTCATCAACAACCAGCCTTTCCACTTTCTTTGTTCTATGATGAATTCGGGAAAACTGGACGGCGAATATCTGAAACCGGCTTTTCTCATTGGGGATGCCTTTTCTATAAAGAACTCCCGATTGCTGGATGTTTCTGCGAACTGGGATTTCTCTGTAGACGAGGCGGAGATCCATATCCCCGAGATGGAGCGTCATTATCCCCTCTCGTAGTTTAACATGGTACCATTGGACAGGACAATGGTGGGCTTTCTGACTCCCACCCAATCGGGAATGTTTGTGGGTAACATCCACTATAACAGGCGTACGGGTTTAGCATGTGCGGGCAAGGATTTAGTTAGTCGGAGTGTGATGGGGCTGCTCCCTGGTACTTTTATAAACGTGACTGGTCCCAACTTCACTTTCACTCGAGCTGATACCTTTCTGAATCAGCTTGCTCGCAAGGGGTCTTATTCTGTGGGCAGGTTGTCGCTGCTGAATTGGATAAACCCCATTCCTACATGGGCCAATCTTACCTCATGGATCTTGAGGAACTATAGGGAATCCCTTCGGGAAATTGACCTTTACTACGCCGTCCGGGGCACCTGTTACGGGTTGTCTATTAACAAGCCTTTGTTCATGGCCCTTTTGGAGCTGTATAACCGGCATACGGGGACTTTCTTCGCGCCCGGGGGAGAGTTGGGACTTGCTCTCCATGAAATGCATGCTGTTTCTAAGCTGCCGTGGGGAGGCGAGGCCTTTGAAGTATATACCCCGACGAACGAGGAATTCGATGACCTGGATCGACGATTTCCTGGTTTCATTGCTGTGTACCGAGAACTGCTGTGTCATCATAGCATCTGCCACCAGACTGTTATCAAGAAAGAAAATAGCTCTGAAGGGAACGCGCCCATACCACGACCTGGGTCGCATATCTTTTCAAGTTACGTCCCTCCGGTCGGGTTTCGTCTCGAGGTCCTCAAACCCCAGAGGAGGTAAAAGACATGATGTTGAAGGTCAAAAGGTCGAGGTCCACCCGTGACAGGTTCGGGAGTCGCACCAACTCCTTCAGTTATTTCCACTACAGTACCCGGAAGATGTCTGACAAAGCACACTTGGCCGGGTTTTTGATGATATGGCTACGGAATTGCGTTGTCACGGGAGGGGCGGGTTCTACTGAAAGGATCAGCCGTCACTTCATTCTCCCGGCGGTGAAGCTGGTCTTCAAAATCAGATTGGCCCTTCTTCCGGCCATGGTGTGTAGTATACACCACGGCCTCCGCACATTTTTGTCTAAGGTTATTGCTCGTGAGACGATGCTAGGTTTTGAGCGGATAGAACTTCTATACCATTACCTCATGGGGTGGTTGTTAATGCACTATCGGTCGTTGATGAGGCCAGGAACTGAAGAAGATGTTACTGCTGATGACGCCTTCCTTTTCCGATACCGTCATCAGCCTTAGGAGCATGATACCATGCCGGCCTGCCGGAGGGCGTTGGCGAGAGTTGACGGGCCTGAGTTCTTTGTCTCTCTTCCTCAATTTACCCTTAGAGAAGTGAGGGGAGTACACGTTGACGGCGTTGATCCTCCCCAACTTTTATCTGAGAAGATGCTTCTTTGGCTGCGCAACATCCGCCCTGCGCACCTGGTATATCGTTACCGAAATAACGTATACCTGGAGCCTTATCTGCCTAGTAGATTTTCTCGTCAATTCGGGTATAGTCAATTGTTCCTTGATTGTCCTAGCGCTTGCCTGAGCTTTGAGGGCAGCGTACACGATGGCATCCGGGCTTGGCATTATTACAATGCGGTCCATACCCGGGCTAGCTTCTCGGTCCCCGATGCTAAGGCGGCAGGGGATATTTTGTACGTGGCGGCCCATTATCATGTTGCAGCGAGCAAGCCTCCTGTCGACTTTGATATAAGTACTAGCTTTATTGTTGGCACTGGCTTGGCTGAGAAGCCAGAGGGATCCAAGAAGAGGAAGAGAGGGGCGAACAGGGTTCCTGCGCCGGACTCAGAGTCCACTACGGCGGACGAGGAGGAAGATGAGCAAGACGCCGATGACTCGTCGCATTCTTCGGACGAGGAAGTTGGGAATCACCCCCTATTATGCCAGATGAAAGGGTGGCGGGTCAGCCGCCTACTTGGTCTGACGAGGTGGTGGAGGATCAAAAATCTGTTGTGCCTGGCCCTTCGCGTAAGCAAAGCAGGCACGTGATTACCGCTGATGGCCGAACCTACTCCACAAAGCACGCTGCGGTAAGACATTGCAGGCTATTTATTGATGATGTTGACGTTGTTTCTGAGGGGATTTAAGTTTCAACAACCTCCTTTTTTCTTCCTCTATGTTATGACCTAATCGTTTTTTCCTTTTGCTCTTTATAGGCGTCAGATGAGTTCGCTTCTCGGGACCCAATTTTCGAGGTTGATCCGGTCCTGTCCTATTTGGTCAGTGATGTGTACACTGCTATCATTGCTGCTGGGGTTCTTCCGGAGGCGGTCGAGGAGTCTAACCTTGCTGGGACCTCAACTCAAGGGAATAGGGGTTTTACTGCGCCCGTCCCTGAGACATATAAACTCCAACAAGATGACACTGTCTTGGCTGGCTTCCTTTCAGGGATGGCCGTGACAGAGAAACTAATTGAATTCGGATCAGAAGCTGCGGGTGGGAAAATTACGCCAGCTGTGAAAGAGCCGTAGCCTCCATGCTCTTCCCCTGGTAATACAAGTCAAACCTTAACTTGTGGAGAAGCCTATTTACTCCGTCATCCTATCCTTCGGGTTATGTCGATTAATGGTTGCTTTGGACGTTCAGGTCCCAACCCTTTATTGCCGGTGACGGACATTGCTGGGGTGGACCCTACCGGAGGGGATCTGACGGAAGCACGCGTGCCTCCTCCTTGCATTGAGGGGCCTCTATCTGGGTCAAGTTCGAGAGCCCAGGTAGCAGTACAGCTAGGGCAAGGGACGATGCTTCCTGTGCCCTCTTCTGCGAATATAGTTTCGGGGGTTAACCTTTCCGCCCTGCCGAGCATCCAGGCTCTTCGGGCGACGGAAGAGGAGCTAGCCGCTATTCAAGCATCTTTCCGCACGGAATTTGCTTCCTTGGTGGCGGGGGCGGCAACTTCTGAGGCTACTCCTTCGGTACTGCTTGCTACACTCCCTTTGACGCCGTCCTCTACAGAGGTTTTGGATGAAGTGTCCCAGGATGTGGTCGACAGTTTCCACCGCCACCTGAAGAGGGGGATCGAGGCAGCTGTAGAAAAGGGGACTCCCTTTACTCTGGCCCGTCAATGCGCCGGTGGCCAGATCAATATCCTTAGGACACTCCATGGTGGAGGGGAACTGGTTACGCTTCTGGACCCTAAATTGTTAGAGGCGGATTGGGTCATGACAGTTTTGTAAAGTAATCATTATTAATATTATTATTATTACTACTATTATTATTAGAGTTAATTTATGAGTTTTAAAATTAATTTCAAAATTAATTCAGGGTTTTTGATTTGCGGACCAGACTCGAGCCCGGACCCGATTTCCGAAACCCAGACCCGGTCCCAGCCTATTCTTTTGAATTCAGTTTTCTTAAAAATATATATATATATACTATTGAGTTGGTCCACCCGTGGACCAACTCCCCTCTTTCCCCTCACCCACGTTCTTTTCCCCACACTCTTCTCACCCTAAAATCACTCACACCACAGCACCTCACTCTCCCATTACTCCTTATAACTTCTCATACACAAACCACCACCACAACCCCATCTCTCTTTCTCTTTCTATTTTCTCCAGAGAAGCCAAACTCTCCCCCAAACTTTCCTTCACTCCAGCACCCTTTCCCGAACAAACCACCGAGCTCACGTCGGCCACTCGCCCCGACACCCCAGCGCCCCTTCGCCTCTGCGCCCGACCCCTGGACCCCCGGCTTCCCACGCCCGACGCCGACGCCCCGCCCCGCGCGAGCGTCCAGTGCCTCCCGGCCGCCCCAGTGGCTCCGATCAGCGTAACCCGCGCGTGCCCAGCCCCGGCGTGCCTCCCCGTGCCCCCGTGTGCGCGTTTTCTGACGGGCCACTTTCGCCCGTGGCCGCCCCTCTCGGTCAGCGCCGAGCTTTGCCGAGCCAGCGAACCCCCGCCTTCTCCTTGGTTTACCCGAGATTCGGGCGTGCCCTGGCCGAATTTTAGGTCTGTCGTACTTTTCGGTGACCCGCAGTTCCGCAGATCCGAGTCCAGCGCTGTTCCGAGCTTTTCCAGCTCCTATCCGGCAGAGTCTCGGGTTTTTCGTTGCAATTCGGATCCCTTTATTTCAATAAACTTGCATTTGAGAGCTCTAGCCGAGCAACCCAAGGTATAACCCCTGTCCCGTCCTATTTTCTTTTGGTCTGTGATGAGATTGGTCCCCGATTCCCTCCCGGGAATTCGGTTTATAGTGACGTCGTAGTTTCGGAACGTTCGGAAATGGTTTTCTGGATAATTTGGTTTTTTGGATATATTTCCGAACTGTGCTGTGGTTTTTGGAACTCCCGAATTCCTTTCGGGTCGTTCCGAATTAATATTGAGAATAATCGTGGTTATTTTTTATATATGTATTTTGGGATTCCCTGGTTTAGGATTTGCAGGAAAATATTGCCACATTTTTCCCAGTTTTTGGGTTGACCAAAAATAGAAAAAATGCTGCCGAATTTTCCGTAAAATTTAATTATATTTTAAAAATGATTTTAAAATAGATTTCGGAAAATATTAGTATTTTTGGGATTTTTGGGCGACGACCGTATCGGTCAATGGGCCCCGGCTAAGTGCAAACGAAACCGGCATCGCCCGGACGTTGAGGCATTAGCCTATATGACGATTGGACCATATCTGAGACTCATTAAATATTTAATTTATTATTATTTAATTTACTCATAATTAAATTATAGGAAGTTGAGAACTAACGACCGTTTTGTCTTATTTCAATTTATGTAAATAAATTGTAATGGGCATAAGCCCAGCTGGTTGTTGGCTCTGTGACTCGTAATTTAGTAGCGTAGGCTTTCTGTTGATTTGCTAGTTTTGCGATTTCTTTTAGCATACGCGTAAATCGAAATAGATAATTATTCTCATATAAAAATTAATAAAGTTTTCTCACATTAAAATTTACAAGTTTTAATATTTAATAACGATCCTGTATTTCTCATTAAAATAAGAAATTTAGTTTCATATGTATAAATACGAAAATACAAAGTTTTAATCAAATTAATTTGGTAACTACAAGATTTTCCAAAATACAAGTTTAAACGATCTTTCCCTCGTTATTAATTCAACGCACCAATAATCGCATTTTTGGTTCGTGTTTAATAAATAAAGAATAAAATTGATTAGGACACAATTAGAGATTTCAACTAGTATAGTTAGCTTGGTAACCCTGGATTCTGAGTCAATTTCTCGAATGTAGGAATTCGAGGACGATCCTAATTTCTATCTCGAAGTCTCCAACTTTCCAGTCCAGTCCATTTTGAGCCAAGTACAGTTTGTGTTAGTTTACAGTTATTTTAATAATCGTTTTACTGCAAGTTTAAACTACGATGCAAATACGAAACTCTCTCTGAGAGCACTGACTGATTGACTGTTGGGTACTGGGGGAATAGAGTAATGTTTATGACCACATCCACTGTAACTTAGAACTGTATTAGCTTACCCCTCTCTCACACGGGGATAAGCCATATCGTATCAATAGGATACTACTGTAACAACCCAAGCCGGTCATATTCATTGCCTATTCAAATCACACTGTTTTACTGCTAGAAAACTGTTTACTTCAAACTGTTTAAAAGTGCATGATTCTATTATTTATTTTAACTGTTTAAATTAGCATGAATTGTACTTTGCTCCCTCATGACTGAAGATACATTTTTAGGGGACATTGAGGATGCTGAGCTGTTATACAGCAGCTACTACGACCCTGTTCTGTACCCCGTAGTACTGCCAGAGTCCCCATTGGAGAACGCCGGAACCGAGGCCGATGAGCCGAATGCTTAGATAGATTCTCCATGATCGTTATTAAATATTAAAACTTGTAAATTTTAATGTGAAAAAAGATTATTAATTTTTATATGAGAATAATTATCTATTTCGATTTACGCGTATGCTAAAAGAACTCGCAAAACCAGCAAATCAACAGAAAGCCTATATGACAGAAAGCCCGACGCCGGCGCCCCGCACCGCATGAGCGTCCAGCGCCTCCTGGCCGCCCCAGCGGCTCCGATCCGTGCGACCCACGTGCGCCAGCCCCGACGCGCCTCCCCGCGCCCCCGTGCGTGCATTTTTCGGCGGGCCACTTCCGCCCGTGGCTGCCCTCCCGGTCAGCGCCGAGCTTCGCCGAGCCAGCGAACCCCCGCATTCTCCTTCATTTTCCTGAGATTCGGGCGTGCCCTGTTCGGATTTCAGGTCTGTCCCGCTTTCCGGTGACCCGCAGTTCCGCGGATCCGAGTCCAGCGCTGTTCCGAGCTTTTCCAGCTCCTGTCGGGCAGAGTCTCGGGTTTTCTGTTGTAATTCGGACCCCTTTATTTCTATAAACTTGCATCTGAGAGCTCTAGCCGAGCAACCCAAGGTATAACCCCTGTCCCGTCATATTTTCTTTTGGTCTGTAATGAGATTGGTCCCCGATTCCCTTTCGGGAATTTGGTTTTTAGCGACGTCGAAGTTTGGGAACGTTCGGAAATGGTTTTCTGGATAATTTGGTTTTTCGGATATATTTCCGAACTGTGCTGTGGTTTTTGGAACTCCCAAATTCGTTTCGTGTCGTTCTGAATTAATATTGAGAATAATCGTGGTTATTTTTATATATGTATTTTAGGATTCCCTGGTTTAGGATTTGCCAAAAAATATTGGCACATTTTTCCCAGTTTTTGGGTTGACCAAAAATAGAGGAAATGCTGCCGGATTTTCCAAAAAATAGAGGAAATGCTTCTGGAGCCTAAATTGTTAGAGGCTGATCGTCTCGTGGCCCAGTTTCGCAGGCTGCAGCAAGCTGATTTACCCGCGGCAATAAACTAAGAGCGCAATTTCTTTGTTACCGCGGTGGAAAAGGTGATGATTGCCCGGGAGTCGCTCAAGCCGGCTATATTGAAGGACCGCCGGGATCTGACTCGATTGTACGATCAATGGAGCCGTCGAACTGAAGACTGCAAGACTCGGGAAGCGGATGCCTTCCGTGGGGTAACCAACACCCGGGAACAGATCCTAGAGCTCCAAAGAAAGCTGGCCTTTCTGGAGGCCGAGCTCGAAGCTGCTCGTACTGAGAAAGAGATTGCCATTCAGGAGGCTGACAAGTTTAATAAGGCTTCTGCCAATGTAGAACTCGCCCTGAAGAAGATAGAGAACGACTGGCAGGCGTATATGTATTTGAATGACGCAGAGCAATTGTCCCAAGAGGCCGAGCGCCGAGCTAAACAGAGGCTTGAGCGGGGGACTGCATTGGTGAGAAACCGCCTCTTGGAGTTGTGTAATGCCGAACTATAGTCGGCCTTTTCTTCCTTCGTTTCTGTTTTCTTTTTCTTTTTTTCTTTTTTTTTTGAGAGGGACGTGGTCCCGAAACATGTAATACTTTTTTTCTTCCTTCAAATAAAGAGTACCTTCCATTCTACCCTTCATTTATATTGATTGTTGTGCCTGTGATATGATGGTGGTGTTTGCCCCGCACGGGGGACTGGTTTGTAGGCCCGTCATCCATGGCATACCTTTGTTTTAGGTACAGATAACAAATTTGGTTAGAATATCTGGAACAGTCATGGCAAAGTGGTCATGGTTGCTCTCGGTATCGAGAAAAAGAATGCCGTAGAGCAGCTGGGCTCCCAGGGCATGATGAGAGATGGTGGGCTTGTGCTAAGAAACTTAGCAGATGATATTTATAGGCCTATTATCTTTGGCGTACCCTGGCTTAGGATACGGATAATAGGATGAAAGGGAACCAACATATTTGCTCAGAGGTAATGAGGACATGGCAAGCATGAGAGTTTTATCGTGGAATCTTCCTACTCAGAGGTAATGAGGACATGGTAGGAGTGAATTCACGGAGGATATTTGTGGTCAACAGAGGACATTTATGGAACTATTATCCTTGTCGTACTCCGGTTGTGGGTACAGATAATAGGTTGAAAGGGAATCGACATACTTACTCAGAGGTAATGAGGACATGGCAAGTATGAAGGTTTCTTCGACGGAGCCTTCCCACTCAGAGGTAATGAGGACATGGCAGGAGTGGGCTCAATGAAGAGAGGGTACATAGAACGACTCAGAGGTAATAAGGAAATGGAAGTTCTATATAGGGGGTGATTTGTTTTTGGCGGAAGTGAAACGACTCAGAGGTAATAAGGACATAGCCGTTTTGGAAATTTGTGGATCGGTTACCCTTTTTGTGCACTGGGAGTGCGGGTATTAGATCATGAGGGAGGATCTCTTCCAGGAAGAAAGTTCAGAGGTATGATCATACATGACTTACTATATGAAAGAGTGATCGGGATATGAGTTCAGAGGCACCATCGGGTATATGACTCGATAATCTGGAATGTTGAAATGTGAGTTCAGCAGTACCAGCGGGTACATGACTCGATAATCTGGAATGTTAAAATGTGAGTTCAGCGGTACCAACGGGTACATGACTCGATAATCTGGAATGTTGAAATGTGAGTTCAGCGGTACCAGCGGGTACGTGACTCGATAATCTGGAATATTTGTGGATGTGAGTTCAGCGGCACCAGCGGGTACATAACTCGATAATCTGAAATATTTGTGGATGTGAGTTCAGCGGCACCAGCGGGCACATGACTCGATGATTTTGGAAAATGTCGTTTAGACATAATATTTCTTCAGGAACTTGCCGTTGACGGACAACATGAGCAAGTCTCCATTTTGTTTTGCGAGGCGGTAAGCACCGTTGGAGAATACAGCCTCGATGATAAATGGGCCTTCCCATTTTGGCTGGAACTTGCCGGCGGTCTTGTGAGTCATGACCATCGGCCTCCGGACTGCCAGAACGAGATCGCCTACTTGGAATATTCTGATTTTAACCTTCTTGTTGAAGGCTCTAGAGATGCGCGCTTGGTATAGCTCGATCCTTTACTGAGCTAGGAGGCTCTTCTCATCTAAGGCCTCTAACTCTTGTAGTCGGCGTCGGTAGTTACCATCCGTCGTCAATTGATAAGTGCGGGCGACGCGGAGTGAGGGTATTTGAGTCTCTAATGGGAGAACTGCCTAACTCCCGTACACCAGGGAGAATAGTGTGTTCCCGGTAGCTGTTCGGACTGTAGTACGGTACGCCCATAAGAATTCGCCAAGCTTCTCATTCCAGTCGCATTTGTTGGACGATACGAACTTCTTGAGTAAGTTGATGATGGTTTTGTTGAATGCCTCTGCCAACCCGTTTGCTGTTGGGTTGTACGATGTCGAAGCAATATTCTGGATGCGGTACTTGTCGCAGAACCGATAGAAGGCGTGGCTTGCAAACTGCAGACCATTGTCGTAGATGATCCTTTGGGGCAGTCCAAAGCGATAGATGACGTGATGCTTGAGGAAGCTGATCACGTTCGAAGTTTTAACTTCTGCAAGCAGGACAGCTTCCGTCCATTTGGAGAAGTAATCTGTGATTGCGAGTATGAAGCGATGTCCTCGGAAGGAAGGTGGAGTAATTGGGCCAATAATATCCATCCCCCATGCTTCGAAGGGCCAAGAGGCCACCGTCGGATGTAGAAATTCGGATGGCTGGTGAATGAAGTCCTCGTAGACTTGGCAGGCTTTGCACCTTCTTGCATAGTCTATCGCATCCGCTACTATCGTGGGCCAGTAATAGCCTATTCGGCGAAGACGGTCTTGCAATTTAGGGCCAGGCCGATGGGCCCCGCAGACATCGTCATGAGCTTCTCGCACGGCTTCTTTGGCTTCTGCGTTTGACAGACACCGAAGCAATAATCCATCATAGGATCGGCGATACAGCATTTTCGTCTCTGTATCGTAGAAGAATCTGAGGGAACGCCGCCTGATGGAGGTGGCTTCCTTTGGGTTCTCGGGCAGGATGTCGTAGATGACGAAGTCGATGAATGGTTGTCTCCAATCTGGGCATCATCGATCGTCTAGGCGGAATAACTCGCCACGAATTGAACGTTGTTCTTGGGACAGACCAGTTCGTGGCCTATCACATCTACCGATTGATGAGTATGATTTGGCATATAAATACATATTAATATGTTAATTTTTCTACCTATCTAAATACATATTAATATATTGTTAATGTAAAAATTTTCAAAATCCCAATATTTCTGGTTTTCTGCTTTCCAGTTTAAATTCGTAATTTAAATATAAATTTCATGTTATTAGTTTTGTCTACATAATTGCACATATATGATATCTGCAGAGTTTCAATTTTTAGAGAAATTGGTTAAGTTATGTTAAATTTGTAAAATCTGAGACTGCATTATGTTAATATTTGTAGCACTTGTCTTCCGAAATTTTTTTTTATTTTAGAGAGCATTTTTTTTATTTTATTTTGTTTATTATTATCATTTATATGATGGTTTGAATCGTAGGTAATTAGGAATTTGAATTGGGATCACAAGGGTGCGTACCTAAGCCTATAGCTTAAGTATAGTAAAAGTAGGACATATATGGTCTCTAGAGTCCCCATACAGCCTTTAGGGTATTATTTTACCATTTTGGAATTTCCAGGATTTATTGGAGATTTTTAGATAATTTTTATATATTATTTCATTATTTTCTTATGCTTCTAGGATTTTCTGTGAGAGCACCCGAGGGTATTTTTGAGGCCAAGTAATTTATTTGGGCTCTAGAACCCCTATATTATTTTCTAGATTTTTCTAGGAATTTTTAGGAATTTTCTGGAATTTATTTGGAATTTTTAGGATTTTTCCTGATTTTTATTTATTTTTCTGTTATTAAAAACCTATTTACTAAAATTAATTATACAGTCAGCCGCCGGCGGGGCCCACCCGTCAGCCGCTCCAGCGGGAGGGCGCGGGCCCCACGTGGCAGTGAAGGGCGGAGTGGAGCTCGGTCTCCGAGCCGCGGGGGATTTTAATCCGAGTCGGCTGAGCTATTCCTAAGCCGAGCCGAACTCGGATTATTCTCAACCATTCGTTTAAGCGCGGGGTGGACGAGATCACGACACGTGTCCCTTAGCCGCTCGAAGCCAGCCACCGACTTCCTATATATATATATTAGTTGTATAGGTTTTTCCGAAAACCCTATATTATTTCCAGCAGCTTTTAGTGGGAGAGTTTGATTGGGATCTTCGACTTCGCGGAGCGATTGCCGTTGATCCAGGCGTCCGTTTTGCGCGCCGTTTATTTATTGGAAGCGTATTGAGGTTGGGTTTCTGATTATATAATTTATTTTCTGGTATTTTGATCTCGAATTTCTGGATAATTAATTGAGTGTCGGTTGTCCAAAAATCAACACGTCGCACGGTTTTTGAGATTCCGAGCGATCCCGAACTCCGTTTTGCGATCCGTTTGAAGTTTTGGAAAGCTGACACAGAGCCCTACAACATATAAATTTTCCAGAAATTCAGAGTTTCATCTAGTATTTTATTTTGTTCATAGAAATCAGATTTGGTCAACGGTCCATCGATTTGGTCATAGTTAGCCATAATGGCGATAACTTTTGACCAAGTCGTGATTTTGTGGCACGGTCGATTCCAGTGCACTCATGGTGCTGAAATCTACCATGTTGCACACTCAAACTTGGAATTCATAATGTTTGACTAGTTAGTCAACTGTATGTCTCGGTTTGCGTGCCACGGGTCCCGAATTTGGAACCGTGAATTTCCTTGGCCAAATTTTTGTGTGTAGATTGTTATTTCAGAATTAAATAGGTTAAAATAGGATTTTAGATGATTTATTCTAGAATTAGAATAGTATTAATTGATTTAACCCATTAGCCACTTTCTAGGATTTTTAGAGTGGGAATTGTATATCTAACTTGTGGTTGTTTGTGCGATGGGGTTCGTGGGTTGATGGCTTGATTTGATAGCTTCTAGGCCGGAGTTCATATTGTCTTCAACTTGTGAAATCAATCCGTCCAAGAGTTCAGGCAAGTACTTGTTGACACCTTCATGTACATTTACTTTATATTGTCGTATTTCACTTATATATGCTGTCTTTCGTGTCTTGACTGTTACACACACGAGAATTGAGTGTTTGACTATTGATTATGTTTTCTCATTGTTATTGTGATCGTGTTTTCGTGATTGTGAGGTATGGATATTGGAGGGGTACAATTACTAGGCACGTGGACAAAGCCCAGATGGTATTGTTGGCAACTCTCCCGTTTACGGGGGCGGGCCTTATAACCTCATCGTTCGCCCAAGCCATCCATGTGTAGGAACGTTGTACTTCTCATGACATGTGCACTATTATGGTTTATATTAGTTTCTTTGTCTTTTCATTCTCGCTACCTTCTTATGTCATTTATCATATTGCATATTTCCTTGTTCATATTGTTCGTGTTTTCCATTGATCATTAATTCACATGTTTAGTGTTATATTGCTTTATATTGTACTTGTATCATGTTGGTTTAGACTTGTACTTGTTCCAATCCTGACTGGATAATCATTTTTCAGTTGTAGACGACGTGATCTGTCCAGAGGTTTACGGTGAGTATGTTGGAGACACTGACGTCACTGGCGTACCCGGTTCCAGCACTGATGCGAATTAGCATATTTTCTTCCTTATGGATTCGTATTAGTTAGTAGTTATAGTTATGGAGTTAGTTGTCTATTTTATTTTCTATTATCCGGGTTTGTTCCCGAGACTTTCTGAGTTGTAGTGGATTTTTATATTTATAATATAGAGACTATTAAATATTTTGGTGATTATTACTGGCTTAGTTGTGGATGATATATATGCGTGTTGTGCTTGTTGTGGACCATTGTTATCATAGACAGCGTACTACCGCCGATGCTGCGGCGTAGGCTGGACTTGGCCACGTACTCGCATCCCGAAAAGCGGGAGCGGGTCGTGACAAGTTTTTATGGTGGCCCATGCAGGTCCAATTTCGCAAAAGACTGCGAACTCGTGGTAGTACTTATGTTAGTCGTACTACTACGAGCCTGCGAATAGATTTGAAGTTAGGAGGTTATATCATCCACAAATAGGATTTCCAACCTTATGAGTCTATTTTATCTTAGGATCTTATTGTCTCTTAAATTGCATCTTGTTTGATTCCGTCCGTGATTTCTTCGATATGTTTGTATCTACCGTTCTAACCATATCCTTTCTTTCCTTTTAGTTTGCAATGGTTGAGACAAGGCGCAGTGCGATCCGTAGGGGGAAAAGGGTAGCTAACCCTTTTGCTACTTCCGAACCCGAGGGATCGAAAGCAGAGAGTACCGAGTTCTTAGAGCTTTCCTTAGTTTTAGTTATTATGCATGCTTAGTTAGTTGTTAGTCCCCTTATGTTCCTAGCCATTATCTCTCTGTGACTTAGCTTAAGAAATTATTGCTTGTAAGAGTTAGGTATTATACTATACTAATTGTGATGTTTTGATTTTTGAGGACAAAAATCTTTTAAGGGAGATAGTTTGTAGCACTTGTCTCCCGAAAGTTTTTTTTATTTTAGAGAGCATTTTTTTTATTTTATTTTGTTTATTATTATCATTTATATGATGGTTTGAATCGTAGGTAATTAGGAATTTGAATTGGGATCACAAGGGTGCGTACCTAAGCCTATACCTTAAGTATAGTAAAAGTAGGACATATATGGTCTCTAGAGTCCCCATACAGCCTTTAGGGTATTATTTTACCATTTTAGAATTTCCAGGATTTATTGGAGATTTTTAGATAATTTTTATATATTATTTCATTATTTTCTTATGCTTCTAGGATTTTCTGTGAGAGCACCCGAGGGTATTTTTGAGGCCAAGTAATTTATTTGGGCTCTAGAACCCCTATATTATTTTCTAGATTTTTCTAGGAATTTTTAGGAATTTTCTGGAATTTATTTGGAATTTTTAGGATTTTTCCTGATTTTTATTTATTTTTCTGTTATTAAAAACCTATTTACTAAAATTAATTATACAGTCAGCCGCCGGCGGGGCCCACCCGTCAGCCGCTCCAGCGGGAGGGCGCGGGCCCCACGTGGCAGTGAAGGGCGGAGTGGAGCTCGGTCTCCGAGCCGCGGGGGATTTTAATCCGAGTCGGCTGAGCTATTCCTAAGCCGAGCCGAACTCGGATTATTCTCAACCATTCGTTTAAGCTCGGGGTGGACGAGATCACGACACGTGTCCCTTAGCCGCTCGAAGCCAGCCACCGACTTCCTATATATATATATTAGTTGTATAGGTTTTTCCGAAAACCCTATATTATTTCCAGCAGCTTTTAGTGGGAGAGTTTGATTGGGATCTTCGACTTCGCGGAGCGATTGCCGTTGATCCAGGCGTCCGTTTTGCGCGCCATTTTTTTTATTGGAAGCGTATTGAGGTTAGTTTCTGATTATATAATTTATTTTCTGGTATTTTGATCTCGAATTTCTGGATAATTAATTGAGTGTCGGTTGTCCAAAAATCAACACGTCGTACGGTTTTCGAGATTTCGAGCGATCCCGAACTCCGTTTTGCGATCCGTTTGAAGTTTTGGAAAGCTGACACAGAGCCCTACAACATATAAACTTTCCAGAAATTCAGAGTTTCATCTAGTATTTTATTTTGTTCATAGAAGTCAGATTTGGTCAACGGTCCATCGATTTGGTCATAGTTAGCCATAATGGCGATAACTTTTGACCAAGTCGTGATTTTGCGGCACGGTCGATTCCAGTGCACTCATGGCACTGAAATCTACCATATTGCACACTCAAACTTGGAATTCATAATGTTTGACTAGTTAGTCAACTGTATGTCTCGGTTTGCGTGCCACGGGTCCCGAATTTGGAACCGTGAATTTTCTTGGCCAAATTTTTGTGTGTAGATTGTTATTTCAGAATTAAATAGGTTAAAATAGGATTTTAGATGATTTATTCCATAATTAGAATAGTATTAATTGATTTAACCCATTAGCCACTTTCTAGGATTTTTAGAGTGGGAATTGTATATCTAACTTGTGGTTGTTTGTGCGACGGGGTTCGTGGGTTGATGGCTTGATTTGATAGCTTCTAGGCCGGAGTTCATATTGTCTTCAACTTGTGAAATCAATCCGTCCAAGAGTTCAGGCAAGTACTTGTTGACACCTTCATGTGCATTTACTTTATATTGTCGTATTTCACTTATACATGCTATCTTTCGTGTCTTGACTGTTACACACACGAGAATTGAGTGTTTGACTATTGATTATGTTTTCTCATTGTTATCGTGATCGTGTTTTCGTGATTGTGAGGTATGGATATTGGAGGGGTACAATTACTAGGCACGTGGACAAAGCCCAGATGGTATTGTTGGCAACTCTTCCGTTTACGGGGGCGGGCCTTATAACCTCATCGTTCGCCCAAGCCATCCATGTGTAGGAACGTTGTACTTCTCATGACACGTGCACTATTATGGTTTATATTAGTTTCTTTGTCTTTTCATTCTCGCTACCTTCTTATGTCATTTATCATATTGCATATTTCCTTGTTCATATTGTTCGTGTTTTCCATTGATCATTAATTCACATGTTTAGTGTTATATTGCTTTATATTGTACTTGTATCATGTTGGTTTAGACTTGTACTTGTTCCAATCCTGACTGGATAACCATTTTTCAGTTGTAGACGACGTGATCTGTCCAGAGGTTTACGGTGAGTATGTTGGAGACACTGACGTCACTGGCGTACCCGGTTCCAGCACTGATGCGAATTAGCATATTTTCTTCCTTATGGATTCGTATTAGTTAGTAGTTATAGTTATGGAGTTAGTTGTCTATTTTATTTTCTATTATCCGGGTTTGTTCCCGAGACTTTCTGAGTTGTAGTGGATTTTTATATTTATAATATAGAGACTATTAAATATTTTGGTGATTATTACTGGCTTAGTTGTGGATGATATATATGCGTGTTGTGCTTGTTGTGGACCATTGTTATCATAGACAGCGTACTACCGCCGATGCTGCGGCGTAGGCTGGACTTGGCCACGTACTCGTATCCCGAAAAGCGGGAGCGGGTCGTGACAATATTACACTGGTTTAAATGTTAGCTTATTTTCAGATTTTGTATGTAAATGCTGAACTAAAACTGGGTTTAACCTTTCAATACTAAGTTATAACCCTGTACAAGGATACACACACCCTAACTTAGTATACGCTGTCATGTAACCTAACCTTTCCTCCCTATGTTATGATCACATACTTGTATAGATATATATAGAGCTTAGGCATACATGTTATAATATATGTATATACATAACTAAATCTCTACCTCTTATAGATGTTTTTGGTTAGCCATGCATGTTATGATTAAATAGGTTGTGTATTGTAGGTTGTTAACCCATATGCCATGAGTAGTATAACAGGATAGCTCATATACAATTTTATGTATATTTCACATACACCCATACACACACAAACCACATAACATTACATAGTGCTAGTTTTTCCTCTCTAACGCTCTCTCTGTATATATATATATTATGATTTGGATTTCAATGCAAGTGATTTTCAATTCCTTAATTTTTGAATTTGATTTTCTGTACCCTTTTTCAGATAATTGGTAGTTGTCTTTATTTTGTTTTGATAAGTACCAGTTTTATATAGGATGGTAGACCGCCTTACAGTTTTGATGGTTTGTTGTTTCTGTAACTTCCCTAGTTTAGCACCCTAAATTGCTTGTATGTTTTGATACCCTATGACCGTTTCGGTTAGCATGACTAGTATACCTAGATGTGACTTTTACTACCACCGTATGCTATGACCCTGTATGTCGTCCTTTTGATCACATGATTTGTTTTAATCTGGGACTTTGATTGTGAGGGTTTGACCTAGAGAGAGTATGGACATTTTAATTTCGAGGATGAAATTTTTCTAAGGTGGGTAGAGTTGTAGCACCCAGTTTCCCAAATGAGGGTAATTTTAAAATTTCGTATTTATAATTATTTTAATAATAATATTTAATTCATGATATGATTTTTGGTGATTTTAAATCATTTTAAAATTATTTAAATCAATGACTTGTGGTTTTGACGTTTTGCTAGTGAAACCCTAGAGACTGTTTGACCTAGAGCCTAACCATGTGATTATGATATTTTAAAGTCATTTTTGGCCTAAGAATATTTTTGCATTTGACCTCTTTGAATTATTTTGATATTATTTTATTATTTATGATATTGTTTTGGGGTTATTTGAGTTGGGTTCGAATTTCAACTCAATCCGACTTGAAACGGGGACCCGGGGGTAGTTTGACTCTAGTCGGACCCACACACTAGTTAGGCATGGCCCACATGATATTAATTTTAGTCCACATGATAGAAATATTTTAGTTAGAGGTTAGACTAATTATTATGGATAAGGTTAGTGTGATTAGAGACTTTAGAATGACTAATTTAGCCCCAACCAATTAGCCCTTTCCTAATACTCATAGAATAGGTTAGTGGGGGCATTTTGGACCTTACCATAATAGGACAAATAGCCCCATATGGCCAGCCACTTTGGGAGAGGATAGACTCAAGTTCATTTCATTATTCTCATCCACACTCTCTCTCTTGTTCTTCCCCAAATTCCTAGAGAGCAATCCCTAGCAATTTCTCCACCAAATCATTCTATTTCACCACCAAATCTTCTTCTTTCCTTCTCCATTCTAGCCAAGGAGGAAGCTACCCAAGTTTGGGAGGATTCGGAGCTCGTTTGTGTTCTTTTGGAATCTCTACGTGTCGGTGTCGCTCCGGGAAGGCTTTTCTTCGATTCGATCTACCGGGAGGTATAAATCCCTTCTCCTTTTTATTTCCTCATGCATATAGGTCTATTTTGTACCCATAGGAATGACCCCATAGTTGTATCTCCATTTGTGTCCATTTTGTGTCCATTTGGAGGTCATAGGAGTGTCCTTTGTGTTGTGGTTGTGTCCATGTAGGAAAATCCCAAATTTGGACACACTATGTGTTGTTGTTATGTATGAATGCATTATTACATGTTTAATCTCATATTTTTGTATTGGAGATGTGTTCTATAGTGTCTCATATATACATATTAGTGTAGAGAGTGAGTTCTTGATATATTATGTTATATACTTGTGCTCTTTTGTCTCAAACTACCTAAATCCGTCATGATTTTTATCCACGTTTTTAATTTCAGCCCTAACTTAGAAATATCATAACTTCTAGCTCAAAGCTCGGTTTAATCTCTCGTTTTTTTTGAAAGAAGCGTATTGAAGTTAGCTTTCCAAAAACATGTATTAATAGGCCTAATTCATTCTGTAACTTTCTGGAAAATTATTTGAGTGTCAGCTGTACGAAAGACAAACGCGTTCTCGGTGTTTTTGCGATTTCGGAGGTTTTCGGAAACGAAAACGCGATCTGTTTAAAGTTTCGGAAAGCTAACACATAGATCTATAACATACTTTAATCCTAAATTTTAATTCATACTGAGATGGTACAGTATTGATTATTAGTAGGAGTTACTATTCGACATATGCATTTTGTGCACCCTTGTGTGTAATATAATGTTCTATTTGATTTTAACCCATGTTAATGTATATACATTATGTAATTAAATAGAGAATACAAGCATGAGTAAATGGTTAAATAAATGATGTATGAGGTGTAAGTATCCTATCTAATGTAAGCATGTATAAGTATGGCTTGTAATGAATATGTAGGTTCCATAGTATATAATATATGGTGCATATAGTGGTGCAAGAGAATAATGAATGATGAATGAATGCAAGCATGAATGTAATGTAATAATAGATGTAATGTATACAATATACAAGTTAATGTGATGTAATGTAATTCTATGTTAACACAAATCCTATATTACCTCATGTATCCCCTTACACTTTGTTGACACTATCACACTTGACACATTGTTCACATACACTTTGACACTCTTTGATATGTATACACTATGTATGCCCATTTAACCATCACTTGCCCCTTTGCCATGTTCACATACACACATATAGCCTCTTAAATAAGTATTTATGAATATAGTTAACTTAGCTATGTATGTATATTATATATATGTTAGCATATTGTGTTGTAATATATAAGTTTATATAACCATTTGAAATGCCATGATTATAGACCTAATATTGAATACCAATATATGCATGTGTATATATGTGTAGACATATATAGCTTAAAGTAATAGATTACCTAGTGTATATCCAATATGAATTCTTGCCTATTTGAGTATTGAATAATTGCATGCTATATAGAGTTGGGTGTATGTTGGCTTGTATAGCCTTGTATTGATGTGTGCTTGTTAGGATAGTCTTGGTTAGGCCTAGTAAGACTTACTGGGTTAGGACATGACCTAGTTTGACCTAGTTTGACTAATACAGTTGACCAGAGTTGACCAAGGGTTGACTTTGGCCTAGTTTGACCTAGATTCATGTAGAATGCATTGTAGTTCTTTATATTACCCTTCTGGACATGTTGTGACTTGTGCTGTTCTAATTAGGAGCCAGACACCTTGTAACCTGTGTTGCTTTAAATAGGACTCTGTGGCTTCAGTTGGACCCCCTATACTTATCAGCTGTTCAGGTTATCAGGCGAGTACATTCTCTTATAGTTCTCTCATTTATTTGTCAATTACTGTATTTCAGTTCTAGTTAGTTGTATACGATTCTCTGTTACAACACGTGTGGATATTACTGGATTCATGTATACGACACATATTTATTTTCTGGCCTCTATTACTGGTATCATCATTTTTGGCTTCTATTACTGGAATCACCTGCTGGAATCATTTACTGGAATCATTTACTGGAATCGTTTACTGGTATCATTATATTTTGGCTGGACTCATCTTGAATCATTGTGTCGAAATTCTGGATTCATTTGCTGGGAGGAAAAATACTACAGTAAGACATGTAGACATACCCCATTACTGGAATCACCCCTACTGGAATCTACTGGAATGATAGCCATCTTTCGCCTGATCAGTGAGAGGTGTGCCGGATTACCCACAGCCGTTTACATGTCGATCTCGGTATTTTAAAACACACTGCTAGAGTATAGACTGGACTCACCCTGGAATCATTGATCACTATAACTGGAATCGTCCCTTACTGGATTCATCTTGTACTGGACTTACATTGGAGTTACACTGGTCTACATTGTTGTCTGGACTTCATATCATATTATCCTGGTTCAGCTAGTTCTATTTTTACAGACTTCATTGCTATGATTCTTCTCTTGTTTAGTTATTTACTTTTCTTGCACCTTATCTGTCTTTCTTACCATCACCTGAATATAAACTGCCATTTTCATCAATACAACTGCCTATAACTGCTTTATAGTTCTCTGTCATTTACTTGGGTTTTCTAGATGAGATGTGCCCGTTCCTGTCCTGACTGGACCTGTTGATAAATTTTACAGATAGCTTGGAGGTTGCCTGCTAGCCTAGAGGAGAAACCTTAGAGGTTGTTTAGATAGTTATTTCATTTGTCTGGAGTTGTATTTACTTTGTAGATTACTGTATTTGAGTTTTGAGATGTATTTATTGGTTTTTGTATCTTAGACACTTAGACTTCTATCTCCCGTATCTCTTTGAATTTTATGTTTTATCTAACCTTATCATGCTCTACCTTAAATGTGATTGAGACTGTATCTGCTTAGCATTATATTATCAGATGATGTGACCTAGGACAGCGTTCTACCGTCGACACTGCGGCGTAGGCTGGGCGCTGTTACGTTCTCGTACCATAACAGTGGGTGCGGGTCGTGACAGACACTGCTAGGGAGGTGGCTAGGCCTGCTAAGGCATCGGCTTCGATATTTCGGAGTCTGGGGACGTGTTCGATGAAGAACCCTTTTAACGATAAGATAATGTCGATCGCTATCTGGTGATAGGGGATCATGTCTTCGTGGCGAACTTCGTATGAGCCCCGGATCTGATTGAGGATTAACTGAGAATCGCCATATGCTTCAAGATATTCTACCCCCAGCTCTCTTGCAAGTTGGAGGCCAATGACTAAAGCGTTGTACTCGACCACATTGTTAGAGCAGGGTTTTATGAGAGAGTAAGCGCGATTGATCACCAATCAGGAAGAGGAGACCAGCACCACACCGACTTCGACGACGATGTTGCCCTTGGGCCCAGTTCTCGAAGCACCGTCGAAGAACATTCGCCATATATCATCATGAGAGGTTGCATGCGAGTCGACGACCTTATCTGGGATTTCTTCATATATTCTGGTCGACTCCGATCCCGGGTGGGCTGCCAAAAAGTCTGCCAGGGCTTGACCTTTGACAGCCTTTTGCGGGACGAAGATCATATGATAAGGGGACAGCAATATTGCCCATAAAGCGAGGCGAGAGCTGAGTGCCCCTGGTTTAGTCATGAGGACCCTGAGAGGGTTGACTCGTTAGATCACATATATTGTTTGTCCAGTGACATAGTACCGCGTCTTCTGAATAGCGAACACCAGGGCAAGGCATTCCTTCTCCACAGCGGTTTACCGGTGCTCTGGTCCAATCATCATTCGACTGAGGTAATATATGGCTTGCTCATAGCCTGCATCGTTGTTTTGTGCCAGCAGAGCCCCGTGGAATGTTCCATTGCTCCTACGTAGAGCATGAATGGTTTTCCAGCAACCGAAGCCACCAAGACTGGAGGGTTCGACAAATATTCTTTGATGCTGTCGAAGGCCCGCTGACATTCTTCATCCCATACGAACGAGGTGCCTTTCTTCATGAGGTGGGTGAATGGTCGACATCGTCCGGAGAGGTTAGAAATGAACCTCCTGATGTAAGCTAGCCTCCCTTGAAGGCCTCTAAGTTCACAAAGATTTCTTGGGGGACCCATCTCCATAATTGCCTTTGTCTTCTCAAGGTCTACATGGATACCCTGGGCGGTGATGATGAAAACCAAGAACTTCCTGCTGGATACGACTAGGAAGGACTTCATAGGGTTCATTTTTAAATTGTGTGCTCTCATCAGGTCGAATACCGTCCTCAGATCCTGCAGATGGTCTCCCTTGCAGCGACTCTTGACGACAATGTCATCAACATAGCATTCTACCATCTTGCGTAAGTGGTCTCTGAAGATGATGCTCATGGCTCTTTCATATGTAGCGCCGGTATTCTTCAAACCGAAAGGCATGACTGTGTAGCAGTATGTGCCAATCGGTGTTCGGAATGACGTATGCTCTTCGTCGTCCAGAGACATCTTGATTTGGTTGTACCCCGAGAAGCCATCCATGAATAGCATACATTCAAGCCGCATGTGTTGTCAATCATGATGTCTGTGATAGGGAGAGGAAATTCATCTTTGGGGCATGCCTCGTTCAGATTGCGGAAGTCGATGCAGATTCGAATCTTTCCATTCTTCTTGAGGACTGGTACTATATTGGCGACCCAATCTGGATGTTGGTCCTCACGAATGAAGCTGCTGACTATTAGTTTGTTGACTTCGGCTTCGATCGCATCCATGATGTCTGGGCGGAAGCGTCGCTGTTGTTGCTTGACTGGCTTTGCATCAGACCGAATGTTAAGTTTATGAAGAGCAATATCGGGATTTAACCCCGGCATGTCTTCATAGCTCCAGGCGAACACATCAATATATTCTTTGACAAGTTCCAACAGCGATTCTCGCTCTTCGTCTGTTAGGCTTTTACTGACGAAGATCAGTTTTAGAAAAGATTCACTGCCGAGATCTACTTGTATGACCTCATCTTCGGTAGGAGGTTCTCTCTGTTCGAATCGCTTTTCCCATTGTGCATCCAGCTGTTGCGCCCACGGCTCTAGCTCGAGGATCTCAAGGATGTCTTCATCTTCTTCATAAGCGTCGGCGAATACCATGTTGACTGACAGGACTTGTCTGAATACATCTCCGATGCTGGTATCTGAGTCAGAAGTTGGTAACCTGGTCGAATGTGAATGCCAGTCACATTCTTCATCTAAACTCTCAGGGGTCATCGTGGTTGTTACATACCCTAATCTGAATCGAGTCTTGTTATAGTAGTCCCGTGGTTTGCCTGCCGGGACCGGTGGCTTCAAAGGTAATCGTCGTCCAATACCGTAGTTTAAACCTGGCGTCGTCTCCAGATCATACCCCTGTTTCTGCATGAGATATTTAGATTGGGGGCTATAAAGATACAGAGGCAGTCTCCCGGCATCTGATCCAAGGTCGACTTCTTCTACGGTGAAGGGATGCAGATCGTCTTTCCGGTCGAAGATGATTGGATGGTCCCCTCCCTCGATTATACGGTAAGCGTCTTCTGCTGGAGTAAACTGGATTACGGTGTACACATTTGTCACCTGGGTGTGTAGGTGAGTGCCTATACCGTGTTCCATAGCATACATTGTACAAAGCTTTTTAAGCTCGAGGTAGTTCAATGATAACCCTTTATTGATGAAGTAAGGTATCTTTTCTAGGGGGATTACATCATCTGCAGAGGGAACATCAGTGTGGGCAGCCACATACTTGGCTAACTCCGGTTCTTCTTCGTCTACCCCCTGTATAAACGAAGACTGAGAGGATGACCTGGGCATCTTGATCGTCAGTGGTTCAGCTGGTGGAGCAGAGCGTGGAGTTGTTGGAAGACTAGCAACCCCGAGCTTGGTACTCGATGCCGGGCAGGGAGTGGTTGGTTTGCTAGAAGTTCCCGGCCTTACATCGGGGTGACGACCCTTCTTGGAAAGGCGTATCGTCATTGGCTTGTCGGAGGGATTGAGCTTCTCCGTTTGCGACTGGCCGACTCTCGGTAGCCTGATTGTAAGTGGCTCCGTTGAGGGTCTTAGCATTTGGCCAGACCTTGGCAGCCGGATTATCATCTGCTCTTCTTGTGCCGAGAGGCTGATTGCGTCCTTACGCAGGGTGGCGGTAAGGGGTGCAGACTTGCCAGGTTTGTGAGCTTGGAGGTGGATCATCAGAGGTTCTTCTGATCCTGTGGCTGTCTCGGTATGAGCTTGTGCATCTCCTTAACCAAGATGCTTCTTCGTCTTTTCGTACAGACAGGAGTCTGAGTAGTAGGATTCGACCCCTTTGAAGGGATCGATATCAGCAAACTCCGTCCTCACGAAGCCGTGTTTGTCGACATATTTGAAGCACTGGTGCAGCGTGGAAGACACGATCATATAATCGTGTATCCAAGGGCGCCCCAAGAGGATGTTGTAAGAAGTGTCTGCATCTATGACGTAGTAGGTGACTTCTGATTGGAGATCGCCAATCTGACACTTCAGATGAATCTTTTCAATTGGGTAGCTCCTGCCCGAATTGAAACCGCTGATGGCGGTGCTTGTAGGCGTCAGGCGATGCATTGGGATGCGAGAATGATATAGCAGACCCTTCGGGATAATGCTTATGGAAGAGCCATGATCAATGTGAGCCAGGAGCAATGTGCATCCGATCCACCTTTACGTCGCCAATATATCCAGTATAGTATAATGGGCGATCGTGCAGATTGGTTTTGATGAGCATGTCCTGCAGAGTGAAGACGATATTGGGCATTGCTCCCGTACAGGCACTGTCTTGGAGATCTGCAGGCGGGTTCTCTCCCGTGAGGTTGACCTGAGCCAGGTACGCGTCGACATTTTGGAGTGCATCACTCAAAGCCGCACGAACATCCTTGAAGAGTCTCAGAAGCTCGTATAATGACAACTTGGCCGGTTTGTTGGCCAATTGCGCTAAGATGTCGAAGTTGTAGGCCTTTTCTAGCCCTTGTGATGCCTCGTTTCGGAGGGATTTATCAAAGCGAGTCTCCTTCGGCCTAGGCTTGTCGGTCGTCGGAGGCTGAGCTGGTCCCGGAGCATCAGTTGTAGCGGGCTGATGATCTTCAGCCGGGTTATCAGCCACAGGTTAGGATTGTGCCCGAGATCGCGTGACGACGGCTGTAGCTTCTTCGATGTCTGCCGAGATTGTGCGGCAGGACCTGACTTTTCCAACCTTTTTCTTACAAATGGAAGATGATGTAGGCCGAGTGACTTCCGATACCTAGTCTGGATGGATCCACATGACCTCCCCTCGTGATGTGGTGAGGGGTACTAGACCAGCAGCCTGATTTTGGGGAGGTGGAAGATTAGCAATCTTCATTGTCACCAGAGGGATGGGGACCACACCGTCTTGAGTTTCCGTCGGAGGGAAGTTGCCGAATTGTACTGAACCATATTGGCTGCCACCGTTACCTCTTCGAAATTGATGGCTAGTGCATTCGAATCAATGAGATTTTGGATGTACCGTTTTAGTTGGTAGCTGTCGTGTGTGGCATGGTAGACGTAGCGATGGTAATGGCAGTACTTTGGGTTCTCCATGTCCGCCTGCCGTAGTTCCCGTCTTGGTGGAGGAAGCTGAATTCTGTCTCCTTGTATGAGCATGTCCAAGATGGGCTTGACGTGACCGTCTTCGAAGGAGTAAGTGATTTGCGGCCAATGTTTGTCTGCCGGCTTTGGCTCAGGTTTCTGTGCTGTGTCGGCCACCATAGCCTGCTTACCCCTGCTGTCCCGATTGTTGGAGGGGCTACCCCCATTATCGTTGTTAGGATGCTTGCCCTTGTTCTCTTCGTCCGAGATGTGCAGTCCCAATTGGCGAGCCTTCTTTAATCGTTCTTCGGCGCTTGTGGCACTGATGATGAACGTCTTCCAGTCCTTGAATTGACTTTCGCCCATCCGAGACTGATTGTTGGGAGCAATCTCTTTTGACATATCTCAATCAAGGAGGAATCCGGATTTCCATATGGCAACTTTATTGCGGTTTGGCGAAACCGCTCGATATAGTTCCTCGTCAGCTCTTTCTCTCCTTGGACGACGTCCATGATGGTGGACATTGTGATGTCCTGCCCTACTTCGTAGAACCTCTCCAAGAACATGCACTTGAAGCCAGCGAAGGAGTGGATGAAGTTGTCTGGCAGGTTGCGATACCATTCAAAGGCGACCCCTTCCAATGCCCCGATGAATAATCGTGTGAGAATAGCATCATCATGGGGCAGGTGGTCGGTGGTGACCTCGAAGTAAGTAATGTACCGACTTGCTGAGGTCTTGCCATCATAAGGATTGATATTGAACGGCTTATATCTTGGTGGGAAGGGGACATCCCTCCATGCAGCAGGGTATGGTTGCCGTATTCTGAGGTCTTGAGAATTTTCTCGAGCGTGAAACATGGCTCGGAGCTCCTGGACCTCTCTTCTTGCTTCACGGGCTTCTGTCACCCTCATTTCCCGTATTTCTCGTATTTCGTATTTATACTCGTATCTGGATTTTTGGCATGTATTTTTTTATTTTTTTTTATTTTTTTTAATTTTTCTCAGCCTGTGGAATTTCGGTATTTCTCGTATTTGGGTTTTCGGCTTGGCTCGGTTTTATTGGGTTGGTTCGGTTTGGTTTATGTATTGGAGCACCTTAGCTTATGCTACCCCCCATCCCCACCACTACTCCCCCTCTTTATATCCCCACCTACCACTCTCTCTCCTCATAACTTCCACCATTAATTTCCTTCTTCTTCTTCTTCTCCTTCCTCTACACAACTCTCCTAACCCTAGACAAGTGCATCTTGCCACTATATGAGAACCCTCTTTTCCTTGTCCATTTGATAGATTAGGACATGGTGATCAACATTAGAACTTGGGTTTTTGTGATTTGGAGCCTCCATTGTTATAGATCTAAGTTATATCTATTTTTGGATTTTGTATAGTTTGAGCTACTTAAGTTGGATTTTATGGGTTTTTGATGTTTCCATGTGGAAGAGCATTCAATTCCACCCTGGTTAGAACTTTGGAAATCTGGATTTGGAGTTCAGATGGCCAAGTTATGAGGTTTTGAAGTTTTGGAGCCATTGGAGCTTCTTCTCAGCCATGGAGAAGAAGACCCAGACCCTGCGTGCGTGTTTTTATGCGTACGCAGCTCTCTGCTTGCGTGCTTTTGCACGTACACAGCTCCCTGTAGCGTGCGTGACTTTTCACGCAGCTGCTTCCTTGAGCGTGCGTGACTTTTCACGCAGCTGTTCCCTTGAGCGTGCGTGACTTTTCACGCAGCTGCTTCCTTGAGCGTACGTGACTTTTCACGTAAGCTGCTCCCTTGAGCGTGCGTGACTTTCACGTATGCTGCCCTCCTTGAGCGTGCGTGACTTTTCACGCAGCTGCTCTCTTCAGCGTGCGTGACTTTCACGTATGCTGCCCTCCTTGAGCGTGCGTGACTTTTCACGTAAGCTGCTCCCTTGAGCGTGCGTGACTTTCACGTATGCTGCCCTCCTTGAGCGTGCGTGACTTTTCACGCAGCTGCTCCCTGTAGCGT
Organism: Iris pallida; assembly: GCA_029216955.1. Lineage (NCBI taxonomy): Eukaryota > Viridiplantae > Streptophyta > Magnoliopsida > Asparagales > Iridaceae > Iris > Iris pallida. Next base: position 3,522,925 of record JANAVB010013397.1, on the reverse strand, counting down.
GCGTGACTTTTCACCTACGCTGCTCTCAGCGTGCGTGACTTTTCGTACGCTGCTCCCCTGACCCCTTGCTTAACCCGCAGGCTCTTGGAGTTTGGTCTTATTTCTTTAAGCTTGGCTTTTCTATAGTCCTGTATATTAATATTTTATTAGATATTTCATGCCCATTTTATATCCTTACGCCTTTTGTCATGAACTTGATTTTACTTAATATGTTTGGAATGACTTTTGTACATGGCATGATATGACAAGGAACTGGCATAACACGACAGTGACCCATGGTGGTTCACTCCTGACATGACCAACCTGACATGATAGTGGCCCGTCGTGGCGCACTCCTGACAAGTACCCTGACCTGATTTATCTTGATAATTTAACTTGACCTGCCTTGACACCGTGGGTGGTTCTTCTTGCTTGCTTGTTAAATCCACTTGTCCTGTCTTGCATCATAACTAGGAGGGGAGTCCTGAGTACCTCGGTCAGGAGTACCTACTAAAATGGATTAAGGCTAATAACTAGAATAACACAGTAGTCATGAGGAGATGACACAGCTACAGGCAATCCCGTTACCTGGGCGCTCTTGGGATCTGTAGCCTGCCGTCGAGTAGGGCACATTTCCAGCGCACCGTCGAGTGTTGCACCCTCTAAGTCACCTAAGGGTACATGTGTCTCCTGGACGATGTACCCACCTGAATTCAACCCTAATCTTTCGTCCTGGGTAGCCTGGATGGTATGCAGGGCTTGTGGCTGTGGAATCATCTCACTGCATCTTGTTAGTAAGTAGGCCTGTGATAACCCTAGTTAGTTAAAGTAGTAAGCCGTAGGATCTGCTTGGCCGTGATTGATTGAATGAGGTATAACCAGTCTAGTCATGTCTTGATCCCATGCAAGATTGCTTCCTGTCTTGATTACTTACATTACTTATCTTGCCGATAAATGGTGGGAAACCAAGCTCTGTTCAGATGAAGGGTTACAACCCCGGTCCTTGTTTGGTTTACGGGTTGTAACCTGGCTATCGGAATAGTTCCATGGTTATCTCGTCGTATATCATCCTGACATGTTTTCGTAAATTCTAGTTTTAATATTAATTTCTTGTGCTGATTGCTGGCTTTTGTTCTTATTTCGTGGCCCCCTTCTGGCACTTGCACTTTCTGGGGTTGACCCAGCTGGTTTTGTGTGGCCAGATTTCGGAGCAGCTTCCGAGGATCTACCAAGCTTCCAGCCCAATGGTGAACACTAGACGGAATCCTGTCCAAGAGTGGGTTTTCTATTTTGTTTCGCTCACTCTATTGTAAAAAAAATTATTCTTTTGAGGCGTTTAGCCGACGAGCACCTGTTAGCTCGAAGCACTTTTACTTACTGTCTGCCTACGGGCTGTAAACATGATTGACAAATCCTAGGGTTGATCATGTATGACTAAACTCTTGCTAGTCCTAATATTTTGTAACGACTAGCGTCATGATCAGCTGAATATGTAATATTTGGGATGCCTTATTATTGTATATTTAATGATCATACATCTTGCGACTTACTTACTTGTGGTGATTGAGACACTAGGCTGTTTATGACCATAAGAGACTGTTGGCTTGTAGAAAACCCTCACATATCTAGACAGCCGTGATCGTATATCGAGGTGGTTTCCATTTCAATATACGTTGCTGGCTATGTCTGCCCCCGCTCTCCAGTATTCTGGTTCTGGGGCGTGACATGGTTTAAGTGGTGGCCCATGCAGGTCTTGTAAATCAAGATGTGTGGGGGTTTACCAGATAGATGTCTCAATCAGTACTCGTCCTTGATCTCTGTTCGTATCCTCTGAATCCCTGGATTCTTGTCCTGATCCTGTGCTTATATCTTTGATCTGTCCTGGTCCTTTCCTTATTGTTCCATGTGTCATCTTTTTCAGCGGCACTGTACCTGGTCCTACTGATCGACGAGGTGAAGCACATCCCGTGGATCAACAGCAACCTGGAGATCAAGCCCAGCACTCCGGAGTCGCCTCCAGAGTGATACCTACTGGAGGAGAGTCACCAGTTCGGCCCGTCCAGCCCGCAGATCCAGATGATGGTACCTTAGTAGGCCTCATCAGAACTTTGATAGCTTCCCAGGATCGTCGAAGTGACGCCCTGCACCAGACAGTTCAAGATGCTTTGACCCGAGGCGGACATCTAGGGAACCAGGCGGCCAACAGCTTCAAGCGATTGAACCCTCCTTTCTTCGACGGCATCGAGGATGCGATTGCCGCGGATGCATGGCTTCAGGATAGCGAGGTGGTTCTGGAAGCAGCTAGGACACCCGAGAATGAGAAGGTGGCGGTGGTACGCCTGCAGTTGTTGGACTTGGCCCGCAATTGGTGGGCAGCGCAGGCCATGGGATTAGTGGCACCCATTGCTTGGGCAGTGTTTAGGGAGAGATTCCAGACAAAGTATTTTGATGTTGTGGCTCGGTACGACCTGCAGACCAGATTTACCAACTTGAAGCAAGGAGGCAGAACAGTCGACAGTTATGCATCGGAGTTTTCTAGGCTCAGTAGGTTTGCCCTCACCTTGGTGGCGACCGAGTTTGATAGGGCCCAGCGGTTCCAGCAGGGACTGCATTTGGAGATCTTGTTGGCGGTCGAGCAGTTCGAGCACCAGACGTTCGATGCAGTCTTGAGAGCAGCTAGGAGGCATGAGTACACCTCCCAGAGGATCGTGGATAGGACCGGAGGTAGGAAGCGGTCCCACAGTCAGATGCACCAATCATCAGCTCCAGCCCCGACAGCTAGGGGATTGACCATTGGAACTCCGAGACGGGCGGCCTCAGTAACGTCGGTTCAGTATTCGACCCCGACGTATCCGCAGCAGCAGAAGCAGAAGCAGACTTTCGCGATGGGATGTTCTCATTGCGGGAAGCCGGAGCATGTGGTGGCAGACTGTCGCAGGGCGCAGGGATTGTGCCTGGCTTGTGGAGCAGCAGATCATAGGATAGGGGCTTGCCCGAATAGGGGTGGTTCATCAGCATCCAACCCTTATAGCTCTTCGGTGAGAGGACCGGCCCCAGTACCAGCTCAGCAGCAGTATCAGTCTTCGAGGCCCTTGCCGCCTCAGTCTCAGGCATTCCAGCAACAACACCCCCAGCAGTATGCACAAGCCCAAGCTCAGACCCAGAATAGGCAGAGAGGTTTCCAGCAGAGGGGACCAGCAGCCAGAGGACAAGGTCAGGCCATGATGATGGCTATGGAAGAAGAAGTTGCACCAGGTGAGATAGTGGCAGGTACTATTCTCGTCAACTCCTTTCCGGCTTCGGTATTATTTGATTTTGGTGCATCGCATTCATTCATGTCTGTACGATTCGCGATACAGATAGGATTGGAGCCTGAGTCATTATCAGTGAGGCTCAATATACTTACTGGTAATGGTCTTGTGGGAGTAGATCGAGTGTTTTCTTCGTGTCGGATCGTAGTTAGCGGTAGGGAGTTTTCCGCTAGATTCATAGAGTTTCCTATGGCAGATTATGATGTAGTCCTAGGCATGGATTGGTTGAGGAACCAGTATGCTAGGATAGACTGCCATATTGGCAGAGTTGTCTTTAGTATCCCCGACGAGCCAGAGTTTTCGTTTTCCAGAGGCGCAGTGGAGCCATCTTCCCCAGCATTACGGATGGCAGTAGCAGCAGTGCAGTTACCCCGGATAGTTGAAGAGTTTCCAGATATCTTTCCAGAGGAGCTTCCAGGGATGCCGCCAGAACGGGAGATTGAGTTCACTATAGACTTGATTCCCGGGACAGCACCAGTATCAGAGCGAGTCTACAGGATGGTACCTTCAGAGTTGGAAATTTTATACAAGATGATTGAAGAACTGAGGACCAAGGGATTCATCCGTGCAAGTGGATCGCCTTGGGGAGCCCCGATGCTTCTTGTGAAAAAGAAGGATGGTACGTCCAGGCTATGTATTGATTATCGTACCTTGAATTCGGTGACATTCAAGAACAGATACCCTCTTCCGAGGATAGATGACTTGTTTGATCAGCTCAGAGGGGCTTCAGTATTTTCGAAGATTGACTTGCGGTCAGGATACCACCAGATCAGAGTCAGAGAGCAGGACATTCCGAAGACAGCATTCAGATCGAGGTATGGACATTGGGAGTTCCTTGTTATGCCCTTTGGAGCGACCAATACGTCGGCCGTATTCATGGACCTCATGAATCGTATTTTTATGCCTTACTTGGACCAATTTGTGATCGTGTTCCTAGATGACATCCTGATCTACAGCAAGAGTGAAGCAAAGCATGAGCAACATCTCAGAGTCGTCCTCCAAACGCTTAGGGAGCATCAGTTGTACGCCAAGTTCAGTAAATGCGAGTTCTGGCTCGATCACATTTCATACTTCGGTCACATCATTATCCGAGGAGGAGTGGAAGTGGATCCCCAGATGATTGTGGCTATCGAGTTATGGCCGGTACCCAGCTCAGTGGCAGAGGTTCGCAGCTTTCTTGGATTGGCCGGCTACTACCGGCAGTTCATTTCAGATTTTGTAAGGATTTCAGCGCCGATGACCCAGTTGACCCGCAAGGATGTGTCGTTTGTTTGGACAGCAGAGTGTCAGAAATCATTTGAGAAGTTGAAGCGAGGTTTGATAACGGCTCCCATTCTCACCCTTCCAGATGGGACCGGAGGATTCACAGTTTATTGCGACGCTTCAGGCAGAGGATTGGGGTGTGTCATGATGCAGCATAGGAAGGTAATATCTTATGCGTCACGTCAACTACGTGATCATGAGAAGAATTACCCGACCCACGACTTGGAATTGGCAGCGGTAGTGTTTGCTTTGAAGTTGTGGAGGCACTACTTGTACGGAGATAGAGTGGAGATCTTTACTGATCATAAGAGCCTGAAGTATATTTTCACCCAGAAGGACCTTAATATGCGGCAGAGAAGATGGCTCGAGCTACTAGTAGACTATGATGTGGATTTGCAGTATCATCCCAGGAAGGCCAACGTTGTAGTAGATGCATTGAGCAGGAGAGCCAGAGTTTATCGCCTGACGGCACAACCAGAATTATTAACAGATCTTCAGATGATGGGAATTGAGGTGGTTCTTCCAACCAGTATGGCATTGATGGCCAGCCTACAGGTTCAGTCCAGCATAGTTGAGAGAATTCGGGTGGCGCAGTCAACAGATTCCAAGATCCAGCGACTCAGAGCAGAGTGTGAAGCAGGAAGAAGGCCAGAGTTATGCATCCATGAAGACGGTACACTTCGGCACGGCACTCGTCTTTGTGTACCCAGTGGAGATATCAGACAGGAAGTCATGGCAGAAGCCCACAGTTTTTAATATTCTATTCATCCGGGTGGTACGAAGATGTACCGTGATATTCGTCAGCATTTTTGGTGGAACGGCATGAAGAGGGAGATAGCCCGGTTTGTCTCTCGGTGTTTGGTTTGCCAACAGGTTAAAGCTGAACATCAGAGGCCCGCTGGACTTCTTCAACCCTTACCGATCCCAGAATAGAAATGGGAACATGTAACCATGGATTTCGTGACCGGATTGCCCAGATCTCCGGCCGGCAGAGATGCTATTTGGGTAATTGTGGACAGGCTTACCAATGTGGCACACTTTCTCCCATTCAGAATTGGACAGTCGACGGCGCAGCTAGCGGAGATATACCTCAGGCAGATCGTCAGGCTTCACGGTGTGCCAGTCAGCATCACCTCAGACAGGGATTCAAGATTCACATCACACTTTTGGCGCAGCTTGCAGAAGAGTTTGGGGACTCGCCTTCAGTTCAGCTCAGCTTATCACCCACAGACGGATGGTCAATCAGAGCGCACAATCTAGACTCTTGAAGATATGTTGAGATCATGCACCCTTGACTTCGGTGGTTCATGGGAGAATCATCTGCACCTGGTGAAATTTTCGTACAACAACAGTTATCAGGCTATTATCCAGATGGCACCCTTCGAGGCTCTCTATGGCAGAAAGTGCAGATCCCCGCTAGCATGGGACGATGTCGGAGAGAGGCAGATGCTCGGACCCGAGTTGATTTCCCAAACAGTTGAAGTGGTCAGGAAGGTCAGAGATCACCTCCGAGTTGCCCAGGACCGCCAGCGCCATTGGGCCGATGCTTATCGGCGCCCCTTAGAATTTGCTGTCGGCGACCATATATTCCTTAGGATCTCGCCTAACTGCGGCGTCATTCACTTCGGCATGCGGGGAAAGCTTAGTCCTAGGTATATAGGACCGTTCGACATTCTAGAGCGAGTAGGAGATGTATCCTATCGTCTCGCTCTTCCGCCGTCGCTAAGTGAGGTACATGATGTATTCCATGTGTCCCAATTACGATGGTATATACCGGACCCGAGCCACATCCTAGACCATTCGAAATTGGTTGTTGGTACCAACCTTTCGTTTGAGAAGAGGCCCGTGTCTATTTTGGACCGGAGGGAAAAGATACTCAAGAACAAGACTATTCAATTAGTCCGTGTTGCTTGGGGTCATCACTCTCTGGGTGAGTCAACGTGGGAGCGTGAGGACGACATCCGATCGCGATATCCCTACCTGTTTGACTCGTGAGGTATAATGTCCTTCTTATGCCTTACGTTTTCCCTTCCTTGCTTGCATTGTATGATTGTATGATTGAACTGCTTAGTGTAACTTGCCTGTGCTTAATGTAGCTTGTCGTGACAATCTCTAGCTCCTTGATTAAATTCCGAGGACGGAATTCTTTTAAGGTGGGTAGAGTTGTCACCCTCATTTTCCGTATTTCTCGTATTTCGTATTTATACTCGTATCTGGATTTTTTGCATGTATTTTTTTATTTTTTTATTTTTTTTAATTTTTCTCAGCCTGTGGAATTTTGGTATTTCTCGTATTTGGGTTTTCGGCTTGGCTCGGTTTTATTGGGTTGGTTCGGTTTGGTTTATGTTTTGGAGCACCATAGCTTATGCTACCCCCATCCCCACCACAACTCCCCCTCTTTATGTCCCCACCTACCACTCTCTCTCCTCATAACTTCCACCATTAATTTCCTTCTTCTTCTTCTTCTCCTTCCTCTACACAACTCTCCTAACCCTAGGCAAGTGCATCTTGCCACTACATGAGAACCCTCTTTTCCTTGTCCATTTGATAGATTAGGACATGGTGATCAACATTAGAACTTGGGTTTTTGTGATTTGGAGCCTCCATTGTTGTAGATCTAAGTTATATCTATTTTCGAATTATGTATGGTTTGAGCTACTTAAGTTGGATTTTATGGGTTTTTGATGTTTCCATGTGGAAGAGCATTCAATTCCACCCTGGTTAGAACTTTGGAAATCTGGATTTGGAGTTCGGATGGCCAAGTTATGAGGTTTTGAAGTTTTGGAGCCATTGGAGCTTCTTCTCGGCCATGGAGAAGAAGACCCAGACCCTGCGTGCGTGTTTTTACGCGTACGCAGCTCTCTGCTTGCGTGATTTTGCACGTACGCAGCTCCCTGTAGCGTGCGTGACTTTTCATGCAGCTGCTTCCTTGAGCGTGCGTAACTTTTCACGCAGCTGCTCCCTTGAGCGTGCGTGACTTTTCACGCAGCTGCTTCCTTGAGCGTACGTGACTTTTCATGTAAGCTGCTCCCTTGAGGGTGCGTGACTTTCACGTATGCTGCCCTCCTTGAGCGTGCGTGACTTTTCACGCAGCTGCTCTCTTCAGCGTGCGTGACTTTCACGTATGCTGCCCTCCTTGAGCGTGCGTAACTTTTTACGTAAGCTGCTCCCTTGAGCGTGCGTGACTTTCACGTATGCTGCCCTCCTTGAGCGTGCGAGACTTTTCACGCAGCTGCTTCCTGTAGCGTGCGTGACTTTTCACCTACGCTTCTCTCAGCGTGCGTGACTTTTCGTACGCTGCTCCCCTGACCCCTTGCTTAACCCGCAGGCTCTTGGAGTTTGGTCTTATTTCTTTAAGCTTGGCTTTTCTATAGTCCTGTATATTAATATTTTATTAGATATTTCATGCCCATTTTATATCCTTACGCCTTTTGTCATGAACTTGATTTTACTTAATATGTTTGGAATAACTTTTGTACATGGCTTGATATGACAAGGAACTGGCATAACACGATTGTGACCCGTGGTGGTGCACTCCTGACATGACCAACCTGACATGATAGTGGCCCGTCGTGGTGCACTCCTGACAAGTACCCTGACCTGATTTATCTTGATAATTTAACTTGACCTGCCTTGACACCGTGGGTGGTTCTTCTTGCTTGCTTGTTAAATCCACTTATCCTGTTTTGTATCATGACTAGGAGGGGACTCCTGAGTACCACGGTCAGGAGTACCTACTAAAATGGATTAAGGCTAATAACTAGAATAACACAGTAGTCATGAAGAGATGACACAGCTACAGGCAATCCCGTTACCTGGGCGCTCTTGGGATCTGTAGCCTGCCGTCGAGTAGGGCACATTTCCAGCGCACCGTCGAGTGTTGCACCCTCTAAGTCACCTAAGGGTACATGTGTCTCCTGGACGATGTACCCACCTGAATTCAACCCTAATCTTTCGTCCTGGGTAGCCTGGATGGTCTGCAGGGCTTGTGGCTGTGGAATCATCTCACTGCATCTTGTTAGTAAGTAGGCCTGTGATAACCCTAGTTAGTTAAAGTAGTAAGCCGTAGGATCTGCTTGGCCGTGATTGATTGAATGAGGTATAACCAGTCTAGTCATGTCTTGATCCCATGCAAGATTGCTTCCTGTCTTGATTACTTACATTACTTATCTTGCCGATAAATGGTGGGAAACCAAGCTCTGTTCAGATGAAGGGTTACAACCCCGGTCCTTGTTTGGTTTACGGGTTGTAACCTGGCTATCGAAATAGTTCCATGGTTATCTCGTCGTATATCATCCTGACATGTTTTCGTAAATTCCAGTTTTAATATTAATTTCTTGTGCTGATTGCTGGCTTTTGTTCTTATTTCGTGGCCCCCTTGTGGCACTTGCTCTTTCTGGGGTTGACCCAGCTGGTTTTGTGTGGCCAGATTTCGTATCAGCTCCCGAGGATCTACCAAGCTTCCAGCCCAATGGTGAACACTAGACGAAATCCGGGCCAAGAGTGGGTTTTCTATTTTGTTTCGCTCATATTGTAAAAAAATTATTCTTTTGAGGCGTTTAGCCGACGAGCACCTGTTAGCTCGAAGCACTTTTACTTACTGTCTGCCTACGGGCTGTAAACATGATTGACAAATCCTAGGATTGATCATGTATGACTAAACTCTTGCTAGTCCTAACATTTTGTAATGACTAGCTTCATGATCAGCTGAATATGTAATATTTGGGACGCCTTATTATTGTATATTTAATGATCATACATCTTGCGACTTACTTACTTGTGGTGATTGAGACACTAGGCTGTTCATGACCATAAGAGACTGTTGGCTTGTAGAAAACCCTCACATATCTAGACAGCCATGACCGTATATCGAGGTGGTTTCCATTTCAATATACGTAGCTGGCTATGTCTGCCTCCGCTCTCCAGTATTCTGGCTCTGGGGCGTGACAGCTTCGTCCACGGCGGTGGAGGCCGTTGTTTCAGGAGGATCATTGCCCGGGTTCGGTGCCGCCGAATTTGAGTCTGCATTGACCGCGGGACCCGTGCTTGTTTGGCCAGGCGTCCCTCCTTGCAGAGTTAGAAGGGCCACTTTAATCTCGTCTACAGACTTGACCAAAGCGAGCAATATGGCTTTGAGACTATCGATGCGTTGGCGATCGCTGGAACCACCTTGGCTGTTGTCTGTTATGAATACTATCTTCACATGAGGAGAGATGGACGGAGATGTGAAGGAAGCGCCCTCCGAATCGTACCCCTGTAGTGAGAGGTCATCGGGGTATGTGGGTATGTTCTCTTCTGGTTCAGACTCGGAAGGAACAGTACCCCCAGTTTCCGAGTTTGTCTCGTCTTGGGAGTTGTAGACGTCCTCGGGGACGGCAGGGTTTGCTACGTCTGATGGGAGAGTTGTCTCCTCCGGCTAATCTTCTTGGAACATAGGATTATCATGGAGGTTCGGAGAGTGCTACCCCCAGTCCCAGCAATCCCCTGCGTTGTGGACGATGAATCTCCCACTGTAGCAGATTTCGTCTTAGAACGAGTACCTTGGAAAACTCCGTTGGTGGGCACCCGCTTAGACGACAGTCTTTTAGTCGCAGTGGTTGAAATCTTCGGGCTGGGAACATTTGTCTTCTTTTCTCTTCGATCAGCAGGGACTTTCTGAGCAGAGTTGCAGGAGACAACGGGAAGTACCTCGTCTTTTGAAGACAGCTGTTGCAGTCTTTGAAAGACGGACTGCCGGTCTTCTCGTACCGTCGTATTATTGCAGCAGCAGTTGACGATGACTTGGGTGCAGTGACGTCAGTGGGAGGACTTTTTGTACCCCGATGCATCTTCTCTTTCTTTGCGTCACGCAAGTCAGACTGGCCTGGATCGACCATGCTTACTTCCTGGATTTTGGGAGACTGTTGTGCACCTCTCTGTCCGTTTGCCACCGAGGGCTGGACTCAAGTGGTTCTGTAAAACTTCCCATCTGAGGCCTGCATAACGGTATGTGGGACGCTCAGATGATCAGAGACAGGATCAGCGGACCGAGCGTGCCAAGCTCGCGCTGCCCTAGACTTCTTCGCTCTAGTGCGTAAAGGCACGTAGTAGGAAGAGTCTAGGTGATGCTGGAGAGAGTCAGACATTTCTTCTTGGGAGCACAAGAGATCAGGACCATAAGACAGGCGGTCGAAGACAGAGCCGTGCGGGGTAGGCGTTATGCTGCCGTCCTCAACAATCTTCATGCGGCTGGCAGACGTAGACGCATAGTCTTTCTTCATGCGGCTGGAAGTCTCAACCGCATGAGTCTTCTTTATGCGGCTGGATGATCTAGCCGTATGGCCTTTCTTCATGCGGCTGGTAGATCCACCCGCATGAGCCTCCTGCATGTGGTTGGCAGATTTGGCCACAGGAGTGCTCGGCTTCTTCTCGGGGCGCATAGAGTCGCACTTTGTCCCTGTAAGTCCAGCATCGTAGTGCTTTCCTCTGCCGGACTTGGGGACAGTAGAGTTCTCTACGGCTCAAAGTGGAGCCGTATAAGAATCGCCTTTGCCGTCTTGGGTAGCAGAGAGTACCCCGTCCAGAGCTTGTGGAGGAAAAAATGATTTTGGCCTCCACTCGCAGCGAGCTTTCTTTCTGCGGGTTCGCTTCTGGATCGGACCGACACTTCCTTCAGAGAACATTTCTTCGAATGCCTGTTGGTCGAAACGGACGACCATCTTCTGTTGCGTGGAGCCAAGCTTGGCTGCATCCGACTGCATCACCAACTCCTCAGCCGTAGAGAAGTTTGTCCCCAGCAGAGCCGCCATCGTGTTTGCCATGAAATATAAAAGAGCAGAACAATTATCGGAGGACTGGACTTTTACTTCACGTTAGAAACTCGCTTGTACAAAGAAAGCCTAGGGACGAAAGCCTAGGTACTGTAGTCTAAGTACAATTGTTTATTTTAGATTCTGGGGGGTGACGACAGAGGCTCGGGAAAGCTACGGCAGCTCTGCCTTACTCCTTGGACGATCGGTATACAGCCTTGGCTCCAGAAGATTGCTTGGCGTTGAAGAAATGCTCTCTTTGCTCTCTCTCTGCTTTTTCTCTCCAAGTATTCTGATGCTCTCTCCGATCTCGAAAAGGGGTCCTCTTGCAAGGGAATGGCACCTTGCTATTTATAAGAAGGGAATGCAATCATTAGGGTTTGTAATGATTGCCCCTTAGAGTGGCGGCGGCCTGTTGATTGATCAATCTGGGCCATTAATCTTGAGTGTGATGAATCTGGGCCATTTAGTGTAGATTGCCCCAAATCCTATCAGTAATTAATGCTGATTGGAATAAATCTTCGTGATAATGATTTGCTGATGTCTGCGAATTTGAATGAATAAGTTTAATTCATTCTCCTGCCACGTATCCCAGATTATTGGGATTTGACCCAATCTTTGATTGCAGTAAATCTGAGAAATTGATTGGCTTTATGACACGTGTCTTGGGAGTCACTGAGCCGCATAAGGATTGAGCCGCATAAGGGTTGAGCCACATAAGCCTGGCCACGTGTCAGGGCTGCTTGGGAAGTGGCCCCCGAACCTTCGAACCACATGATAATCTGGACCTCATAATGGGTAGTAAACCGGATGAAGATGATCCTTGCGAGCCGCATGGAGAAGCCTCTGCTTGAGCCGCATGGAGATGGTCTTCTTGAGCCGCATGGAGATGGTCCTCTTGAGCCGCATAGGGCTGTTTCGATCTGGGCCGCATAGGGCAACTTCGGCCTGAGCCGTCTGGGGAGTCTCCGCTCGAGCCGCATATGACTATCCACGTGTCTAGGCTGCATGGCGTTTTCTGGATCTCGGGGGGTTGTGCCAGAGATTTTCTTTAATTTCCTAGGATTCTGTCATTATGACAGAGTCATAATTGCCTCTTTGTGTCAGGCCTGTCGTTTCGTTAGAGCGGTCAGCCGTCAAAGTAATTAATGCAGTATAGGGCGGAGGAAAAAAACTGTTTGCAAGCCACGTGTCTTCTCTTCTGAGCCGCATGGAACATCTTGAGCCGCATAGTCCCTCGTGCTGCATGAATCTTTGAGCCGCATAGGCCATCTGAGCCGCATGGATCTTTCTTTATTATTTTCCATGCTTCTACACGCCTAGCCGTAATCCTCCCAAGCGACAGATCTGGAACCTCGGTCCAGATCTGCCACTAACAAGCTACGTCGGTCAAAGCAGTCGTCGATGAGCCTCGAGCTTCCGTCGTCTCCTCAGCAGACGCCGTACTGACGAACTCCAGCGCTCGGCAATGAAGCCCCTCCCAGCCGTCGCCGCCCCCATCGAACACGACGGGTCTCGCTGACGACCACCACGGTGACCACCCCCTTCACCGCTCTCTTCCTATCCCAACTTCCCCTAATATCCCCGCTCTCCTCTCCCGATCGCCTACAACTCCCTCTCTCTTCCCATTAATTCCCCCCCAACGTCTCCTCACTTTATTCCTCTCTCTTTGTTTTTATGATATTTTTGTTTCCACTCCTTTTATCTCCTCGAAGGGAGAACAACAGGAATACTTGTTGATATTTTATTATCATTTCAATTATTATTATTATATTTATTGTTTTTTTCATTTCTCTTGTTTTATTTCTTTGTTATCATTATTATTATTGTTAATGATACTATTTTTTTATAATTATTAATAATGTTAATATTTTTTTTTCTAGATATAATAGTTGTATACTTTTAGAAAAAAATAGTGTATATAAATATATTATTAATACTTATTACTAATTAATTTCCTTATCAAATTTTTTTAACAATATCTGTATCACTAGTATTAAAAGCTTACAGATATATGTATCTATTTGTATAAGTAATATTTTTGTTATCTTTAGTAACTTTATTTGATAAATAAATATATAATTATTTCCAGATTATATATCAAAGACATGGTATTAGGCTTATATATATTTTCAACTTGGCTTAGAAGTTTTAAGTATACATTGCTATAGTTTTTGAGCTAAAAGTATACGGATAAATTTAAAAAAATTATACCTAAAAAAAATTTCGTATAATTTCAGTTATCTATCTAAATCATTTTCTACCGAGAAATCCTATTTTTAACAAACCTTGAGTTTTTAGTAAAATAAATTCTTTTCTATATTTTTGGGGTAATAAACTTTTTTTTACGTGTTATAGACATTTTTCTAAAATAGTATAGGTATTACTCCCGCAAATTCCCTCTTTATTGTCACTGGTCGTGACTAATCGTGCACTTCTATTTCTTGCAAACTTGGGCCTTTTACAATCAACCATGGCTATTGGACGAATCAAAATCTTGTCAGATCATCGCACCACACCAAGCGACACACCAGGAAAGATACCTTGCCATATTACTGCTTATATTATTTGCATCATTACTTTTAGTTACTGTATGTTTACTGTTCATTTACTTCTAGTTTCTACAGCTGCATCATTATTACTGTTTATGATTTTCTTTATTGTACTTCCAGTTATACATGATGCTTACATGTTAATCCTATTTTTACTGCTTATTTCTTTTATATGGACATAGAGTTAAGGGACTACCACTTGTTTAGTACAATTTCATAAACTTTGACACAGATGTGCCACGAGATGTGTGTTAGTAGCATATAGGCTCCGGACTTGCGCATTGGCTGATCGATATATATGGGACGAGCGTTAGGTCTAACAGCTAATAAATGCATATTAGGAGACTTAGCAGTTAGTAGAGGTACATGGTCATGTTTACGACTTAGATAGGTGCATAGGGTGGGAAGAACAGTTCCTTAGCGTATGGGCCATATATACACTTATCCATTTTAATCTGTGAGCTCCGCCAGAGACGCAAGTACTGATACCCTATTGTACTTTTTTCCTCTGACGTTCACGGAGCTTTATGGACGTACGTCCCTGGTGCCCAATTAGGGACAATGCCGATCCCATTATAGCTAAAGGGCCCATGCATTGAAGTTTTGTTCTTAATTGCATGAACACAGTAAAATGGTTACATGACCTTAGTTGTTGTCATGTCAGACACCGTTCCAATCATGGCATGGGACAGTAACACATCACGGAATAGTATGCCCCCTTGTCATTGTTTGGTTATAGGGGTAGCCTACTTTAAGTTGATAGGATATTGGCCCATGTTATGATTTTGACTATTTTACGTTTACTTGTGACTTTGAGACATATTTTATATTCAGTTCATGTGGCATATTTATATGTGTCTTGTTACGTCCTTCTGAGTACCTCGTGATTTCTCCAAGAGTGTGTTCCTGTGACTTTTCACAGGTACTCTAGCCAAGGTCGTGATCTTCTCCATTCCTTCGAAGATGGCTTGCTCATGGATAGTCCTTTGCTACTTTTGACAAATTATTTCTTTTTGTTATGTATTACTTCTCATTTAAAATGGTTGGTAGTGAATTTGTCTCCGTCCAACAACATAATGATAATTCATAGTTGATTTATGAGATCATTATTCTTTATTTTGTGGGTGAGATTTAGTATGCCATGGTTATACTGCATTTAACAGCTTACGTATATTTATTATACGGCTGGCATCTCTACGTATCTAGTTCTACGTATTTTTGGGACTGGGGTATTACAGTCGTTAGATTTCTCTGATTTAGCAACGTTTGGCGACATCTGAGATCACCCACCGCTAATTTAGCGACTTATATTTAGTCAATGTGTAGATGACATGACAAACTTTGCCATGTCACAAGATTATCAATGTTCTATGACATAGAGAAATATCGATATTCTTCTAGTATTAGCAATGTGCAAACATCGCTAATATGTCTCTGAACACGTTATACTTTTCAGTTTTAGTGGTGTATGCCGACATTTAGCGATGTATGATATGTATAGCGATGTTCTAATATGTTAGCGACATATTTTTGACGTCCTAAGCATCGCTGAACCTCGCTAGATGTAGCTAATTTACAAAAATGCAACGACACTGAATAACTCTCTAATATAGTGATGATTGTTTGATATAATACTCAAAAGTCCGAGTACATACACAAAAAAATAAAAATATGATACATAAACAAATCTCTAAAATAAAGAAAAAACACAGAATATAAGAAGCCAACCATGATGTCTGAATACATAAACCAACTACAATATATAAGTAGCACTCTGACATAATGATGATTGTTTGATAGAAAAAATACAAAAAACACATAACTGGACTTGAACCCATGGGGGCCAAAGGCAAACTTTCAAATGGGTCCCTCATACAAAATATTAAGAAAAAATAAGCTAAAATAAAAATAAATATGGCAAACAAATTATTGCTACCAGGAATTGAACTAAGAACCTCTAGTGTAAAAGTCTAACATGATAAACTACATAATGACTCTTTTAAGTTAAGACTGACCAATCGTACATCATGATTAGATACGTCCATGTTGGGCCTCCTTTAGTTTTTGGGCTTTGGGTCATCACCCAACCTGCCCTGGGCCAGGGTCGCCCCAAAAAAGACCCAACTAGGATCAAAATACTCACAAGTCAAAACAAGATCCAACTAGGACTAAAACATACACAAATCATGAAAACTCTATCAAAGTTGGGATAACTAGTGGGGAGGAGGATGAGGATCATCGTGAAGTAGCATTGCGGTCTGCACCATGGATTCTTATGAAAGCAATTGTCTTGATAGTGGTGGCGTGGTCATTTCTAGTGATGCCACATGCTATATCTGCTCTAATGCAAATAGTCCAGCATTGTAGGAATCTATGGCGTTGTTATAATTTAAATCACTATCATAAATCTTAAAGCAAATTTTTGTCATGTTACTACTGACCTTTTCAAAATTTTACATTTTCCATTCAACTTTCAAGCTCAAGAGCTCATAAATCATGAATCTATATGTAAAATATCCATAATCAATCATAACTTTAAAACTCTACAAAAATTAATAGCCCCTCCGATAAAAATTTCTAGTACATACAAAGCAACCTCAAAATTTTTGCTCAATATTTTAATGCACTCATCAATTATAACTTTTATTCATACTAAGTCATTCTAACACAATCATAACTTTTAAATGGTAACTTTATTTGATCAATCAAAACAACCTAATCACATCATTAATATATTTTTATTTTATTTCAAAATTTGTGATATTTGCAATCCAACATTAAACTAAATTTTCAAATAATCTTATCAGTCTTAAAATCATTTTTTTTACGAAATTTGATATCCAAATTCACAATTTTAAGAAAACCAAAATCTAAATAGATTTTTAAATCCTCGATCATATGACACAATTTAAAATAAAGAAAAATTCTCAAAAAAATTGTTTTCATAACTTTTAAATATTTTAAACCAAAAATTTAGAAATTATTACTTCTACAAAAAATTTAAAATTTTAAAAAACATACTAACCGTAACTTGTACGACTCAATTTAAATAATTCCTTCTGCCACAATTAAAATCTAAGATCATTTTTCAAACCAAATTTATAACTGTTCAAAGGTGTATAACTATAATCCAATAAATCATAAATGTAACAACTCGAAATCAAATCAATTTTATATTTGTTCAAACATGTATAACTATGACCCCATAATTCATAATATCAAAACTCAAAAATCAAAACAATTTCTATATCAATGGTATAAAGAATCTAGCTATTTTTTTCTGCAGTATCAATCCTATGGTGTTTACTATTTAGAAATCTCAAGATTAAAACTTTCCTTGGTAATATTCTACTTTACAAATTACTAATCATTAAATCACACTTAAAAAGCCTTTTTAATTCAATTAGAGTCTTGAATGTATTCTAATTGCCAATATAACCATTCTAGCCATATGTGTTTGACCTATGAGCATATACTAGTGTAGTCATCTTCCTAGTTGACTCTAAGCACGAAAATAGGAATCAATGGTAGAAAGGAATCAAGCAAGATGCAATTCAAGAAAGTCGAACGGGAGTTCGGAAATTGAAGCCAAGGGAAGAGGTCAAGCTGTATGAATGAGATTTCTAGATTCTAATCCTATATTGCAGGCTCACATCGGTACAGTAATGTAACCAAAGTGACAAACTCGATCTGCATGGGCTACCACAAAAATATGTAACACCCCAGTCCCAAAATACTTAGGATTAGGTACGTATCCATACCAGCTGCATACATACGAAGTATACTCCAATGTATAGAAACCTCATATGAATACATAATCTGTAAAATGCAGTAAACCAAGAGTAATCTAATCTCATCCACAAATTAAGAATAAAAGATATCATAAAATCAACTGTAATAAGTTTGTGTACAATACGTTGGGCGGAGACAAATCTACTACCAACAAGTAAGGAAAATATACATGAAAACTGAAATAATTTGGCGGGAGTAGCAAAGAAAGACCCTAGACACGTCATCTCCGAATGAATAGAGAAGATTGTGACCTCGACTAGAACACCTGTAATATCACAGAAGCACACACCTGGAGAGCACACACCTGGAGAGATAACCAGGTCCTCAGAGGGACGTAACAAGATACGAGAAGAACATGCCATAAATACTGAATACAAAATATGCCACAAAGAAAATAAGTGACAAGACAACAATAAGGTAATCTAACCGTACTACGGTGTTTATGCAGTTAAGAACAAACCTCCAACGCATGGATATCTGGCTCAGTAATAGTAATCTCACGTATGGTCCCATCAGGATACCAGGGACCTCAAAGCATAACATTCCTCGAATATCAGAGGCTAGCAGTATCAGTAATCTCAGGTATGGTCTCATCAGGATACCAGGGACCTCAAAGCATAACATTCCTCGAATGTCAGAGGCCAACAGTATCAGTAATAGGAAAGTGCATAAGGACATATACGTTAAGGAACTGTTCTTCCCACCCAATGCCTAACAGAGTCACATCCATGTCTCATATACCTCTACTTACTGCTAAGTCTCCTAACATACCTCTATTAGCAATTAGCCCTAACGCATGCACATGGGGGATCAGCCCATACGCAAGGACCTCTACATGTTACTCGTCTCACACATCCTTGTGGTACAACTATGTCGAGGCATATGCAATACACTACAAACGGTAGTCCCTTAACTCTAGGTTCATATGCAATCAAAGGATAGTAACAAAGTAACTAATAATCACTGAGCATGTAGTAAACCAAGAACTGTAATAGCTGGAAATAATGAACAGTGGTATGTAATAAAATACAGACTAAATGTAAACAGTATAATTGTAAGCCCTTTTTCTAAATTTTTATTTTTTTTAATTATATTTGTTTATGATTAATTTTATGGCAATTGTTAGTCATGCCAAAGCTTGTAGGTGGACTATGACCATATTAAGGTCATATGACCTTTAGATAACTTATATATGTATTATTTTGCTATTTTATATTTTTCTACAATTTTTGGATATTTTTAGGTATTTAATATTTAAGGTTTTATTATTTTTAAGGACTTTCAGGATTTATCGTAAGGTCATACGGGCGTATTTCTGGACCAAATATTTTTATTTGGGCTTTAAATGACTAAAAATATTTTCTAGAATATTTTAGAATTTTTCTGGATTTTTTTACAATTTTTGAGAATTTTATATAATTAAAACATATAGAATTTATACTTTATAGGTTTTTGGAATTTACTGCGAGTTCATACGGTAATATTTTGTATTAAAATATTTTATTTATATTCTAGACACTTAGAAATATTTTCTAGAATTTTTCTGGATTTTTTTGTAATTTATTTTGATTTATTTGTACTTAAAATGATTTTTAAATGATTTTTTGAATTAAATAAATAATTACCTAATAATCCATCTGGGGGGGCCCATCTGTCGGTGCCACTACAGTAACCGCCTCTCTCTCGTATATATATGCATTGTATATTCACAAACCCTAATTAATTATAGCCTCCTCCTTTTGGAGTTTGATCCTGGTGATTCCCTGATTTCTCGAGGCGATTGCCGTCAACTCGGACCTTATTTTTGCATGCCGTTTTTTTTGGAAGCTTATTGAGGTATAGTTTCTGAATATGTAACTTATTTTCGTAATTTCGGAACCTAAATTTCTGGAAAATTCGTAGAGTGTCGGTTGTCCGAAACTTGATACGTTTCAGTGTTTTCGAGATTTCGGGAGAACCAAAAATCAAAATCACGAACCGTTTGAAGTTTCAGAAATCTAACACCGAGCTCTACCACATATATTTTTACCAAAAATTATTTCGTTCATTTAGTATTTTAGTTTTACTATTGAACTCAGAATTGATCGGTTGATTACCGTTTTGGTCACGATTAGCCATAACGGCGATATCTTTTGACCAAAGCGTGATTTTACGGCACGGTTAATTCCAGCGCACTCGTGGTGCTGAAATCTACCAATGTACACTTTCAAAATCCAGAGTTTACAACGTTTGATTAAAAAGTCAACGGTACGCCTCAATTTGTTTGCCATGGTTTCTAAAATTGGAAACATGACTTTTGATGGCCAAAATTGCATGTTTAGATTATATTCAGATTATTATTAGGTTAAATTAGGATTTTAAGTGAATTATCCCAGAATTAATTATTATTAGATTAGTAACCCAACTAGCTACTATTCCATGAATTTAGAACTAGAACATTAGAATTGATTTATGGTTTTCGTGCACGGTTCGTGGTACGATATGTGTTATAGGTTGTCAGCTTCTAGATCGACATTTCCTTCATCCTATACTTGTGGCTATGGTTTGTGCAAGGAATCAGACAAGTACAGTATTGTATTTATGGTTTAGTTCATTATAACGTTTACTCTATGGTTTTCTTGTTTGATATCCCGTTGAGTCATTGCTTGATATTCCATTGAG
Organism: Iris pallida; assembly: GCA_029216955.1. Taxonomy (NCBI): domain Eukaryota; kingdom Viridiplantae; phylum Streptophyta; class Magnoliopsida; order Asparagales; family Iridaceae; genus Iris; species Iris pallida. The sequence goes on along the minus strand of JANAVB010013397.1, from coordinate 3,502,579 downwards.
ACACGAATGTGACACTGTAGTTATCGTATCCTTCTTAGTGTATCATTGACCGTTATCAATTGTTAGAGAGTCGGGAGGGAAAATACTCGATAATTACGTGAACAAACCCAATTATCGTTACCGAATGATAGCTAAGTCATACACACCCACGTATGAGTTAGCCGTACCAATTACTGAATGATAGCCATCGTATGATGTGCCGTATTAGTCCAGCCGTTCATGTATTAAAAGGTATTTCACACACACATAGTGGTTCCTATTTTTCTTTATCTAGTCCATTATCTTGTTAGTTCATATCTTGCTTGTTTACATCTTGCCAGTGTATATCTTGTTAGATCCCATCTTTTTAGTTTATATTTTGCTAGTTCATATCTTGATCATTCGTACCTGGCTAGTACTAGTTCTTTATATACTCTTTGTCATCATTGTTTCTCGCTTGTTCTAACTTATTTTGGACTAACAACATTAATTGCAATATGGTTGTACTCTGCTCCTTTCCTGACTGGATCGTTGTTATAGGTGAGGTTGACGTGCCTACTCTTGCGTTATGGACCATACGAGGGGGAGATAGAGACTCGAAGGCTAAACCATAGAAGACTAGTTAGTTGTGTGGTAGTTTTCTATAAATATAAAAGCTTACATTCTTCTTCAAATGTAAAACTTCTATATTTGTAAAGTTGATTTGGTTGTTGTGAATGAGCAGTTAGTATTTATGAGCACTTTATTTATTGCGGACTAGACAGCGTACTACTGCCGATACCGCGGCATAGGCTGGGCTTGGACACGTCTCGTATCCAAAAAGCGAGTACGGGTCGTGACAAGTTTTTATGGTGGCCCATGCAGGTCTGATTTCGCAAAAGATTGCGAACTTGTGGTAGTACTTATGTTAGTCGTACTACTGCAAGCCTGCGACTAGGATGCTTATTCACAATTAGGTTTAATTTGATTTTATGATAATGAATAGGACTAGGAGTCCCTTATTCAATTTGACCATTGGATAGTTAAGATTGTTAAATAGGCCATGTGATTTAGCCAATCATTTATTGAAGTCTCGGTATGGATAAATCAAAGAATTTTTCTAAGAAAATATGTTATTTTGTTTTGACATATTGGTAGGATACAAGGTGGACAGAATATACGTTTTGTAAGTTAGGACTTCGTAGAATTCAATTCCTAATTTTGATCATTTTTTTGTGCCATTTTATCTTTTGACTTCTCTAAACCTTGTTTTATTTTCAAAACTATTTTGCGATCGTTTTATTTTGAATTCCTAATCTTTGTTCAATTATCTATATGTTAATTCAAGTCATCTTCGTTCATTTTGTGATAGTTTTGTTTTCAAAACTGATACTTTTACTCAAGGACAGGTACTTATATTTTATTATCATGATCGACTTGTTTGAATTTATAGAAGTTCTTTGAAATTCTTATGGATATAGTTGAAATAATTTTCGATAACTTACAATGATAAGGCAGACGCATATTGTCCCCTTTTATTTGAATTATTGATATTGCGGGTTCACGGCACTCAGTATGCGCACTGTGGCATGACCCCTAAGTTAAAATAATTTTAAGTATGCGTAGGTTGTCAAATATTACTAAAACTATATTCTAGTTGTATTATTGATCTTTTGATTTATTATGTCAATATTGGGTAGAGTTGATAAAGTATTCGATAACATATTATACTTGAGTCATGAAACCAAGGGTTCACGGCAGCCAGATGTACACTGGCGAAGCATGGATTTCCGGTTAAAAGACTTCGGATATACTTATGATTTTTGAATATCATATCGACTATATCTTTGATTGGCATATGACTATTTTTTTCTTTCAAATTTATTTGATGTCTTGTTTCTTGTTACCACCTTCTCTACAACTAGTAGTTCTTTATTTCTCTCATATTTTTCTATTTTCGAATCGTCATCTTTTAAATCTATTTTTTCCTTCCACTATATTTCTAAAACGTATTTAGATTTTGATTCTATATGCCTGATCAATTTCCATCATTCATCACATTATTTTCTTGATTATATTCTTTGTCGTGCTTATTCATATCGATTGGTCATGTCATATTTTGATGATATTCTTGGTTGTGCCTATTTGTATCTTTTGAAATTTCGAGGACGAAATTTTTCTAAGATGGGTAGATTTGTAAGCCCACTTTCCAAATTTTTAATTTTTTTAATTATATTTGTTTATGATTAATTTATTGTAATTGTGAGTCATGCCAAAGCTTGTAGGTGGGATATGACCATATTAAGGTCAAATGACCTCTAGATAACTTATATATGTATTATTTAGCTATTTTATATTTTTCTACAATTTTTGGATATTTTTAGGTATTTAATATTTAAGGTTTTATTGTTTTTAAGGACTTTCTGGATTTACCGTAAGGTCATACAGGGGTATTTCTGGACCAAATATTTTTAGTTGGGCTTTAAATGACTAAAAATATTTTCTAGAATATTTTAGAATTTTTCTAGATTTTTTAGAATTTTTGGAAATTTTTATATAATTAAAACATATAGAATTTATACGTTATAGGTTTTTGGAATTTACTGCGAGGTCACACGATGATATTTTGTGTTAAAATATTTTATTTATATTCTAGACACTTAGAAATATTTTCTAGAATTTTCTAGAATTTTTCTGGATTTTTTTACAAATTATTTTATTTTATTTGGACTTAAAATGATTTTTAAATGATTTTCTGAATTAAATAAATAATTACCCAATAATCCACCCGGGGGACCCACCTGTCGGCGTCCGCTACAGTAACCGCCTCTCTCTCGTATATATATGCATTGTATATTCACAAACCCTAATTAATTATAGCCTCCTCCTTTTAGAGTTTGATCCCGGTGATTCCCCTACTTTCCGAGGCGATTGCCGTCAACTCGTGTCACGACCTGTTCCCAATTTTGGGATACGAGTACGTGGCCAAGTCCAGCCTACGCTGCAGCATCGGCGGTAGTACGCTGTCTATGATAACAATGGTCCATAACAAGCACAACACGCATATATATCATCCACAACTAAGCCAGTAAAAATCACTAAAATATCCAATAGTCTCAATATTATAAATATGAAAAATCCACTACAACTCAGAAAGTCTCGGGAACAAACCCGAATAACAGAAAATAAAATAGACAACTAACTCCATAACTATAACTACTAACTAATGCGAATCCATAAGGAAGAAAATATGCTAATTCGCATCAGTGCTGGAACCGGGTACGCTAGTGACGTCAGGGTCGCCAACATGCTCACCGTAGACCTCGGGGCAAATCTCTTCGTCTAAAGCTGAAAAATTGTTATCCAGTCAGGATTGGAGCAAGATCACCATAACACTACATTACACAATATAGTATACAAGCATGAAGGAAAGATAAAAGGAATTTAACTGAAGATAAGTATGGGCATGACATTGTATGATAAGAAAGTACCTTTGAGACGTGATAACAATATGAAGATAGACTTGACATACCACTAAGACATGATGACAATAAGAAGGTAGACTTGACGAAAGAAGAACAATAGACAATAGAGCAACAATAATCAAGTCACGTGTACTGTGTGTTTTAGAATACCAACTTTCAGCATGCGGACGGCTTGGGATATCCGTCAGTCATACGTGTGGTGCATGACTGATATTATGCAATCAATGTATAGGGGTCTGTATTCAATTCGTTGACCACATGCTTACTTGTTGTATTCCCCCGCCCGACTCACTCATAATACATGTCCACTACGATAAACATTAACAATACGATAAACTGTAAATAATAGGAAACAATGAGTAAGGCATGAACATGTATGTAACCAACCGATTCTAACTCTCGTGCACAATAGTAATCATGAACAATGACAATCATGAACCCTAATGGAGTAATAGTAAAAAGACGACACGAAGATACATGCAGTATAAAATAAAGGAAACATAGATCATAGTGATACTTGCCTGCTCCGATGATGATAAAGTCACAAGTCAAGACGTCGTAGCCCGATCTACCCCGACACAAAAACAATCAAAAGTTAGATCAACGATTCCCACTCTAAAAATCCTAGAAAGTGGCTAATGGGTTAAATCAATTAATATTATTCTAATCCTGGAATAAATCATCTGAAATCCTATTTTAACCTATTTAATTCTGGAATAACAATCTACACACAACTATTTGGCCAAAGAAATTCACGGTTCCAAATTCGGGACTCGTGGCACGCAAACCGAGACATACTGTTGACTAACTAGTCAAACATTATGAATTCAAAGTTTGAGTGTGAAACATGATAGATTTCAGCATCATAAGTGCACTGGAATCGACCATGCCGCAAAATCATGATTTGGTCAAAAGTTATCGCCATTATGGCTAACTATTACCAAATCGATGAACCGTTGACCAAATCTGACTTCTAAGAATAAAATAAAATAGTAGATGAAACTCTGAATTTCTGGAAAAGTTATATGTTGTAGAGCTCGATGTCGGCTTTCCAAAACTTCAAACGGATCGTAAAACGGAGTTCGGGATTGCTCGGAATCTCGAAAACCGTACGACGTGTTGATTTTTGGACAACCGACCCTCAAATAATTATTCAGAAATTCGAGATCAAAATACCAGAAAATAAATTATATATTCAGAAACCTAATCTCAATACGCTTCTAACAAAAAAAACGGCGCGCCAAAAGGATGTCTAGATCAACGGCAATCGCTCCGCGAAGTCGAAGATCCCAATCAAACTCTCCCACTAAAGCTGCTGAATATAAGATAGGGTTTCAGAATAACCTAAATATACTATTATATATAGGTAATAGGAGTCGGTGGCTGCGGCTTTGAGGTGGCTGGGCGGGGACACGTGTCAGCATCTGCTGCCTCCCGCCCAGATCCGACGGATGAGGAGTAAGCGGCTTGGGTTGGCGGCTCCGAGTCTGACTCGGATTACTAAAACGGCTCGGAGACCGAGCTCCACCCACCCCCTATCACTGTCACGTGGGCCCGCCCTTTCCCGCTTCAGCGGCTGACGGGTGGGCCACCCTGCGGCTGACTGGGTATATATTTTTAGAAAATAGGTTTTTAATTACAGAAAAATTAAATAAAAATCAAGAAAAATCCTAAAAAATCCAAATAAATTTCAGAAAATTCCTAAAAATTCCTAAAAATTCTAGAAAATATTTTAAGGGTTCTAGAGCCCAAATAAATTCTTTGACCTCAAAAATACCCTCGGGTGCTCTCACAGTAAATCCTAGAAGCTTAAAAATTTAATAAAATCATATATAAAATTCTCTAAAAATCTCCATAAAATCCTGAAAATTCTAAAATAATAAAATAATACCCTAGAGGCTGTCTGGGGACCCTGGGGGACCACATATGACCTAATTTTACTATACTTAAGCTATAGGCTTAGGTACACACCCATGTGATCCCAAATCAAATCTCCATTTACCTACGATTCAAACCATTTTATAAATGATAATAATAAACAAAATAAAAAAATGCTCTCTAAAATAATAAATAATTTTCGGGGGACAAGTGCTACAAACTATCCCCCTTAAAAGACTTTTGTCCTCAAAAATCAAAACATCACAAATAGCATAGTATAATACCTAACTCTTACAAGCAATAATTTCTTAATCTAAGTCACGGAGAGATAATGGCTAGGAACATAAGGGAACTAACAACTAACTAAGCATGCATAACAACTAAAACTAAAGAAGGCTATACGAACTCGGTACTCTCTGCTGTCGATCTCTCGGGTTCGGGAGTAGCAAAAGGGTTAGCTACCCTTTTTCCCTTACGGATCGCACTGCGCCTTGTCTCAACCATTGCAAACTAAAAGGAAAGAAGGATATGGTTAGAACGGTAGATGCAAACATATCGAAGAAATCATGGACGGAATCAAGCAAGATGCAAATTAGGAGACAATAAGATCCTAAGATAAAATAGACTCATAAGGTTAGAAGTCCTATTTTGTGGATGATACAACCTTCTAACTTCAACTCTATTCGCAGGCTCGCAGTAGTACAACTAACTTAAGCACTACCACGAGTTCGCAGTCGTTTGCGAAATTGGACCTGCATGGGCCACCATAAAAACTTGTCACGACCCGTTCCCAATTTTGGGATATGAGTACGTGGCCAAGTCCATCCTACGCCGCAGCATCGGCGGTAGTACGCTGTCTATGATAACAATGGTCCACAACAAGCACAACACGCATATATATCATCCACAACTAAGCTAGCAAAAATCACTAAAATATCCAATAGTCTCAATATTATAAATATAAAAAATCTACTACAACTCAGAAAGTCTCGGGAACAAACCCGAATAACAGAAAATAAAATTGACAACTAACTCTAACTATAACTACTAACTAATGCGAATCCATAAGGAAGAAAACATGCTAATTCGCATCAGTGCTGGAACCGGGTACGCCAGTGACGTCAGGGTCGCCAACATGCTCACCGTAGACCTCGGGGCAAATCTCTTCGTCTAAAGCTAAAAAATAGTTATCCAGTCAGGATTGGAGCAAGATCACCATAACACTACATTACACAATATAATATACAAGCATGAAGGAAAGATAAAAGGAATTTAACTGAAGATAAGTATGGGCATGACATTGTATGATAAGAAAGTACCTTTGAGACGTGATAACAATATGAAGGTAGACTTGACATACCACTAAGACATGATGACAATAAGAAGGTAGACTTGACGAAAGAAAAACAATAGACAATAGAGCAACAATAATCAAGTCACGTGTACTGTGTGTTTTAGTATACCAACTTTCAGCATGCGGACGGCTTGGGATATCCGTCAGTCATACGTGTGGTGCATGACTGATATTATGCAATCAATGTATAGGGGGTCTGTATTCAATTCGTTGACCACATGCTTACTTGTTGTATTTCTCTGCCCGACTCACTCACAATACATGTCCACTACGATAAACATTAACAATACGATAAATTGTAAACAATAGGAAACAATGAGTAAGGCAAGAACATGTATGTAACCAACCGATTCTAACTCTCGTGCACAATAGTAATCATGAACAATGACAATCATGAATCCTAATGGAGTAATAGTGAAAAGACGACACGAAGATACATGCAGTATAAAATAAAGAAAACATAGGTCATAGTGATACTTGCCTGCTCCGATGATGATAAAGTCACAAGTCAAGACGTCGTAGCCCGATCTACCCCGACATAAAAACAATCACAGGTTAGATCAACGATTCCCACTCTAAAATCCTAGAAAGTGGCTAACGGGTTAAATCAATTAATACCATTCTAATCCTGGAATAAATCATCTAAAATCCTATTTTAACCTATTTAATTCTGAAATAACAATCTATACACAACTATTTGGCCAAAGAAATTTACGGTTCCAAATTCGGGACTCGTGACACGTAAACCTAGACATACTGTTGACTAACTAGTCAAATATTATGAATTCAAAGTTTGAGTGTGCAACATGATAGATTTCAGCATCATGAGTGCATTGGAATCGATCGTGCTGTAAAATCATGATTTGGTCAAAAGTTATCGCCATTATGGCTAACTATGACCAAATCGATGAACTGTTGACCAAATCTGACTTCTAAGAATAAAATAAAATACTAGATGAAACTCTGAATTTCTGGAAAACTTATATGTTGTAGAGCTCGATGTCAGCTTTCCAAAACTTCAAACGGATCACAAAACGGAGTTTGGGATAGCTCAAAATCTCGAAAACCGTGCGATGTGTTGATTTTTGGACAACCGACCCTCAAATAATTATTCAGAAATTCGAGATCAAAATACCAGAAAATAAATTATATATTCAGAAACCTAACCTCAATACGCTTCTAACAAAAAAATGGCGCGCCAAAAGGATGTCTAGATCAACGGCAATCGCTCCGCGAAGTCGAAGATCCCAATCAAACTCTCCCACTAAAGCTGCTGAATATAAAATAGGGTTTCAGAATAACCTAAATATACTATTATATATATAGGTAATAGGAGTCGGTGGCTGCGGCTTTGAGGCGGCTGGGCGGGTATACGTGGCAGCATCTGCTGCCTCCCGCCCAGATCCGACGGATGAGGAGTAAGCGGCTTGGGTTGGCGGCTCCGAGTCTGACTCGGATTACTAAAACGGCTCGGAGACCGAGCTCCACCCACCCCCTATCACTGTTACGTGGGCCCGCCCTTTCCCGCTTCAGCGGCTGACGGGTGGGCCACCCTGCGGCTGACTTGGTATATATTTTTAGAAAATAGGTTTTTAATTACAGAAAAATTAAATAAAAATCAAGAAAAATCCTAAAAAAAATCCAAATAAATCCCAAAAAATTCCTAAAAATTCCTAAAAATTCTAGAAAATATTTTAAGGGTTCTAGAGCCCAAATAAATTCTTTGACCTCAAAAATACCCTCGGGTGCTCTCACAGTAAATCCTAGAAGCTTAGAAAATTAATAAAATCATATATAAAATTCTCTAAAAATCTCCAGAAAATCCTAAAAATTCTAAAATAATAAAATAATACCCTAGAGGCTGTCTGGGGACCCTGGGGACCATATATGACCTAATTTTACTATACTTAAGCTATAGGCTTAGGTACACACCCATGTGATCCCAAATCAAATCTCCATTTACCTACGACTCAAACCATTATATAAATGATAGTAATAAACAAAATAAAAATAAAAAAATGCTCTCTAAAATAATAAATAATTTTTGGGAGACAAGTGCTACAACTCGGACCTCATTTTCGTGTGCCATTTTTTTTATTGGAAGAATATTGAGGTATAGTTTCTGAATATGTAATTTATTTTCGTAATTTCAGAACCTAAATTTTTGGAAAATTCATAGAGTGTCGGTTGTCCGAAACTTGATACGTTTCAGTGTTTTTGAGATTTCGGGAGAACCAAAAATCAAAATCACGAACCGTTTGAAGTTTCTGAAAGCTAACACAGATCTCTACGATATATATTTTTACCAGAAATTATTTCATTCATTTATTTTTTTAGTTTTACTGTTGAACTCAGAATTGATCGGTTGATCACCGTTTTGGTCACGATTAGCCATAACGGCGATATCTTTTGACCAAAGCGTGATTTTGCGGCACGGTTAATTCCAGCGCACTCGTAGAGCTGAAATATACCAAGGTGCACTTTCAAAATCTAGAGTTCACAATGTTTGACTAAAAAGTCAATGGCATGTCTCAATTTGCGTGCCATAGTTTTCAAAATTGGAAACATAACTTTTGATGGCCAAAATTGCATGTTTAGATTATATTCAGATTATTATTAGGTTAAATTAGTTTTTTAAGTGAATTATTCTAGAATTAAATATTATTAGATTAGTAACCCAACTAGCCACTATTCTATGAATTTAGAACTAGAACATTAGAATTGATTTATGATTTTTGTGCACGGTTCGTGGTGCGATATATGTTATAGGTTGACAGTTTCTAGATCGGCATTCCCCTAATCCTCTACTTGTGGCTACGGTTTGTGCAAGGATTCAGGCAAGTACAATATTGTATTTATGTTTTAGTTCATTATAATGTTTACTCTATGGTTTTCTTGTTTGATATTCCATTGAGTCATTGCTTGATATTCCATTGAGACACGAATATGACACTGTAGTTATCGTATCCTCTTAGTGTATCATTGACCATTATCGAATGTTAGAGAGTCGCGAGAGGAAATACTCGGTAAATACGTGAATAAACCCAATTATCGTTACCGAATGATAGCTAAGTCATACACTCCCACATATGAGTTAGCCGTACCAATTACTGAACGATAGCCATCGTATGATATGCCGTATTAGCCCAGTCGTTCATATATTAAAAGGTATTTCACACACACATAGTGGTTCCTATTTTTCTTTATCTAGTCCATTATCTCGTTAGTTCATATCTTGCTAGTTTACATCTTGCAAGTGTATATCTTGTTAGATCCCATCTTGCTAGTTTACATTTTGCTAGTTCATATCTTGATCGATCGTACCTGGCTAGTACTAGTTCCTTATATACTCATTGTCATTATTCTTTCTCGCTTGTTCTAACTTATTTTGGACTAACAACATTAATTGCAATATGGTTGTACTCTGCTCCTTTCCTGACTGGATCGTTGTTATAGGTGAGGTTGACGTGCCTACTCTTGCGCTATGGACCATACGAGGGGGAGATAGAGACTCGAAGGCTAAACCATAGAAAACTAGTTAGTTGTGTGGTAGTTTTCTATAAATATAAAAGCTTACATATTCTTCAAATGTAAAACTTCTATATTTTGTAAAGTTGATTTAGTTGTTGTGAATGAGCAGTTAGTATTTATGAGCACTTTATTTATTGCGGGCTAGATAGCGTACTACCGCTGATATCGCGGCGTAGGCTGGGATTGGACACGTCTCGTATCCAAAAAGCGTGTGCGAGTCATGACAATAATGGCAAGGTATCTTGCCTGAGGTTATGTGCAAAAGAGAATAATCCAGTAGCTCGAACAGACAATAAAATGAAGCAAGAAAAGCCAAATCCCGTAGATGACTCTGGATGCTTAAAGTGGAAAACTGTTGTGGTATTTGTTGTAGTCGCCGTGGCGACCGTGAGGCGGGACTGCCATCCCTCCGGCGAGGCTGGGCACGCACGCCGAGGAGAGGGAGAGGATGAAGGAAGGAGGAAAGAGGAGGAGATTAGGATTTTTTTTCCTTTTTCTTTTCTCTTGAGAGTTAAATATATATATATGTATATATGCATGTGTATATATATATATAAAGGTTTAAGGAGTGGTCGGCCTAGTGTTGCTGTGATAAAGGGTCGGCCCCTCTTCTTTGTAGCAGCTGCTGCTGCTTATTCTTCTTTTTTCTGCATTCTTTTCTTTTCTTATCTTATCTACTTATATATATATATATATATATATATATATATATATATATATATATATATATATATATATATATATATATATATATATACCTCCAAAATCTCCACTAATTCAAAAGAAAATTTTAATCATATCTACCCATATATAAAATCAATTTAAACTTATGTACATATATAGTTAAATTCATTTGACAATAAAATTAACTAAATAATAATAATATCTAATGGAATAAATATGTTTATTTAGTCACCATAAATTAACTTTAGTAAAATAATAAAAATAGTCCAATGAGTGAACTTACCACACACCCTTATTTGAGTCCAAAAAATTGTACAACGTGTTGCAAAATATTTTTAATAATAAAATACCAATAATTGTACAAATATTTAAATAATTAGAAATTTTACATAAAATTCTAAAATAATTTAGGAAATATTTCTATGTACATAAAATATGTCTACATGGCCACCTTGGTCCCGTCACATGCCTACATGGGCTTAAATTTGGTTCGGGCCCAGTTCGGACTGAATTGGACAAACCGGGTCATCTAAAAATCAATATATAAAATAATATTTAATTAAAATACTTTAAATAAGTCAATTCACAATTTAGTCTGGTTTTTCTAGTTTGGACATCACCATGACTAGGCTTCCCCCGGCATGGCTAGTACACTAGTCAAGGCACACTGCTACATCTTCCGTGCCAAAAGTCATGGTAGTCTTGTGTTCCAAAATTCAACAATGGCTAAGGTCATTTCTAATAAAATAAAAAAATTATAATTTGTATAAATTAATTTTTAAGTCTTTTTAAATAACAAAAACAAAAAAATACTCCCAAAAATTTAGGAATTTTACATCCTACCCAACTTACAAGAATTTCGTCCTTGAAATTTAGGAATAATAGGATAGTTAGGGTTGGGGGATAGGAAGAGTTCGCCAATACCAAAATACAATTAAATTTGGGAGGAGGCGATAAAATGGCGTTCAACACCGCCATACAATAGAAAATTGTGGAGTCGATATATACAAAATATATCATGGTTATGGAATTGAATAAGGATCGCTAGTGAAGGTAACAAAATTTTGAATATCAAATTTTAGAGAACAGTAAGGAATTGAGTAGGCCAAAGAGAATAAATTAGACATTTAGGAGATGTGATTCCTTAAGGGAGAACTGGATACTAATCGTCTTAGTTGAGGGTTTGATTAAGTGATGATTAGAATCACTCTTGTGCGTTCAAGAGGGGTTAGAAGGGCACAATGAAATTTCTAGAATTGGGGAGAAGAAGAGTTTAAGGTAAGGATATAGCCACATGAGTTGGTCGGTGGCTATCTAAATTCGTGTTGAAATAACTGGTAGGAAAACGAAAGGTGATATCTTGCATCTATCTATCATGTACAGTGTCTGGTCTTTCTAATATAAGTAAAGTAAAAACAATAAAGAGTTCAAGGACGATGCTATCGAGTACGAATACGTGGTTCATAGGCGACAAAAATAATTCAAATGAGAGTTGTCAATGCTGTCGCGGATGAGACTCTAAGGCAGGTTTAACTATGTCTCCATCCGCATAGAATAAGATATGATAAGCGAACCAAAGTACAATAGGTTGATCAGACCATCATGCACCGGTTCTGATTAGACAATATGTTAGTGGGTGCACCCAATAAAATATGTCATGATCAAGCTTGATAATGAAATAAGCTTGCAAAACTGAAGCTACATTAGCAGAATGAGATAGTCAAAATATGCGCAAGGGAGGTACTGATGAAGAAAATTTTAAATAGTCCAAGATCTTTTAAAATCAAGGCTCGCCCGAAGTGTGGGCCTTTACAGTTGTCCTAGTGTTTGCTTGCTTATGGCTTGGTTGGCTAAATGGGTTAGAATCTTTCAGATTCCATAGTCTAAAGAATTGAGCCGAGGTTGAATCCCTATTCGTGGTCGAAAAATATATCAGTATCATGGTAAAGATTATAGTTTGGCCATTTTGACCATAAGGTCATATCAAGAAATAGAGTACAAGGAGATAGGTTTTGGTGGGACATGATATGTCTTCAGGAAGGTGGGCTCGTCTAGGTCTTACATATGAAATTTGTTGAAAAAAAAGTCTAGTGTTTTACTCCAACTATCCAAGTCACAGTAGGGGATGCCAGAATATCAAAAATAGAAAGTGGGAGTTCACAAGGTGATAATTAACGCACAAAAATAAAAAAAGATCAAGTTAAAGCACAAAATAAAATTAATTAAAGAATCCAGTAAAGATAATTTAGGAACACAACTCCGGAGAGAAGATAGTCTCCTAGACGAATACAGTTAAGGAACCATTAACTCATTATTCAAATAACAAATGGATTAGAAGGTCGCAATTAAAAGATCTAGAATTGAAGGAAGGTCGAGTAAGTCAAGGTAGAAATACAGTCACATAGCTGGGTAGATGACTAACAACACTGGTGTATATACTACTATCATGGTCATGAGTGACTTGGCAATTAGTGTAGAGTATATCTATCTTATTAAAGCTATCTTTATGGCCTACCATTAAGATTTTAACTCAAGCGTCCTCCAAAGGTTTCTTAATAAAATTTAAAAAAATAAACCACCAAAATTTGTATTCACTCCAAGCCGTTCAAATTTATCATAAAATTTTTTAAATCACTATCATAAATCTCAAAGCAAATTTTTGTCATGTTACTACTGACTTTTTCAAAATTTTACATTTTCCATTCAACTTTCAAACTCAAGAGATCATAAATCATGAATCTATATATAAAATATCCATAATCAATCATAACTTTAAAACTCTACAGAAATTAATAGCCCCTCCGATAAAAATTTCTAGCACATACAAAGCAACCTCAAAATTTTTGCTCAATATTTTAATGCACTCATCAATTATAACTTCTATTCATACTAAGTCATTCTAACATAATCACAACTTTTAAATGGTAACTTTATTTGATCAATCAAAACAACCTTATCACATCATTAATATATTTTTATTTTATTTCAAAATTTGTGATATTAGCAATCCAACATTAAACTAAATTTTCAAATAATCTTATCAGTCATAAAATCATTTTTTTTACGAAATTTGATATCCAAATTCACAATTTTAAGAAAACAAAAATCTAAATAGATTTGTAAATCATCAATCACACAATTTAAAATAAAGAAAAATTCTCAAAAAAAATTATTTTCATAACTTTCAAATATTTTAAACCAAAAATTTTGAAATCATTACTTCTACAAAAAATTTAAAATTTTAATAAACATATTAATCTTAACTTGTACGACTTAATTTAAATAATTCCTTCTGCCACAATTAAAATCTAAGATCATTTTTCAAACCAAATTTATAATTGTTCAAAAGTGTATAACTATAATCCAATAAATCATAAATGTAACAACTCGAAATCAAATCAATTTTATATTTGTTCAAAGATGTATAGCTATGACCCCATAATTCATAATATCAAAACTCAAAATCCAAACAATTTCTTAAATCAATGGTATAAAGAATCTAGTTTTTTTTTTCTTCTGCAGTATCAATCCTATGGTGTTTACTATTTAAAAATCTTAAAATTAAAACTTTCCTTGGTAATATTCTACTTTACAAATTACTAATCATTAAATCACACATAAAAAGCCTTTTTAACTCAATTAGAGTCTTGAATGTATTCCAATTGCCAATATAACCATTCTGGCCATATGTGTTTGACCTATGAGCATATACTAGTGTAGTCATCTTCCTAGTTGACTCTAAGCACAAAAATAGGAATCAATGGTAGAAAGGAATCAAGCAAGATGCAATTCAAGAAAGTCGAACGGGAGTTCGAAAATTAAAGCCAAGGGAAGAGGTCAAGCTGTATGGATGAGATTTTTAGATTCTAATCCAATATTGTAGGCTCACATCGGTACAGTAATATAACCGAAGTGACAAACGCGACCTACATGGGCCACCACAAAAACATGTAACGCCCCAGTCCCAAAATACTTAGGACTAGGTACGTATCCATGCCAGCTGCATACATACGAAGTATACTCCAATGTATGTAAATCTCGTATGAATACATAAGCTGTAAAATGAAGTAAACCTAGAGTAATCTAATCTCATCCACAAATGAAGAATAAAAGATATCATAAAATCAACTGTAATAAGTCTGTGTACAATACGTTGGACGGAGACAAATCTACTACCAACAAGTAAGGAAAATATATATGAAAACTGAAATGATTTGGCGGGAGTAGCAAAAAAAGACCCAAGACACGTCTTCTCCGAATGAATATAGAAGATAGTGACCTCGACTAGAACACCTGCAATATCACAGAAGCACACACCTGGAGAGATAACTAGGTCCTCAGAGGAACGTAACAAGATACAAGAAGAACATGCCATAAATACTGAATACAAATATGCCACAAAGAAAATAAGTGACAAGACAACAATAAGGTAATCTAACCGTACTACGGTGTTTATGCAGTTAAGAACAAACCTCCAACGCATGGGTATCTGGCTCAGTAGCAGTAATCTCAAGTATGGTCCCATCAGGATACCAGGGACCTCAAAGTATAACATTCCTCGAATGTCAGAGGCCAGCAGTATCAGTAATCTCAGGTATAGCCCCATCAGGATACCAGGGACCTCAAAGCATAACATTCCTCGAATGTTAGAGGCTAGCAGTATTAGTAATAGAAAAGTGCATAAGGACCCATACGTTAAGGAACTGTTCTTCCCACCCAATGCCTAACCGAGTCACATCCATGTCTCATATACCTCTACTAACTGCTAAGTCTCCTAACATACCTCTATTAGCAGTTAGCCCTAACGCATGCACATAGGGGATCAGCCCATACGCAAGGACCTCTACATGCTACTCGTCTCACACATCTTCGTGGTACAACTGTGTCGAGTCATATGCAATACACTACAAACGGTAGTCCCATAACTCTAGGTTCATATGCAATCAAAGGATAGTAACTAATAATCACTAAGCATGTAGTAAACCAAGAACAGTAATAGCTAGAAATAATGAACAGTGATTTGTAATAAAATGCAGACTAAATGTAAACAGTATAAAGGCAAGGTATCTTGCCTGAGGTTATGTGCAAAAGAGAATAATCTGATAGCTCGAATAGACAAATAAACGAAGTAAGAAAAGCTAAATCCTGCAGATGACTCCGGATGCTTAAAGTGAAAAACTGTTGTGGTGTTTGTTGTTGTCGTCGTGGCGACCGTGAGACGGGACTGCCATCCCTCCGGCGAGGCTGGGCACGCACGCCGAGGAGAAGGAGAGGAGGAAGGAAGGAGGAAAGATGTCACCCCCAGTTTTCAGAAACATGGGTATTTTTGTCATTTTTTATTTTAGAATATTTTTGAAATTATTTATTTATTTGTAAGATTATTTTGGGGTTATTTTAGTCGGGTTCGAATTTCAGCTCAATTCGACTTGTAACGGGGACCCGGAGTAGTTTTGACTCTAGTAGGACCCACACATTAGTTAGCTATGGCCCACATGATAGAAATATTTTAGTTAGAGGTTAGACTAATTATTATGGATAGGGTTTTGTTAGATTAGAGTTTTTAGAATGACTAAATTAGCCCCGACTTAAACCCATTCCTAATATTTAATTAAATAGGCTAGTGGGGGTATTTTAGACTTTGTAAAATAGGGGAAAATCAGCCATACATGGCCGGCCCTAGCTAGGGGTTGGAGAGAGACTCATGTCATTTCTTTCCACTTCATTTTCTTCTCTCTAGTTCTTTCCCAAATTTCTACAGAGCAATCCCTATCATTTTCTCCACCAAATCCTTCTATTTCTCCACCCAACCTTCTTCTTTCCTTCTCCATTCAAGCCAAGGAGGAAGCTACTCAAGTTTGGGCGGAGTCAGAGTTCGTTCGTGTCCATTCGGGGTTCCTACGTGTCGGTGGCGCATCTGTAAGCTTTTTCTTCGATCCTAATTACCGGGAGGTATAAATCCCTTCTCATTTGCATTTTCTCATGCATATAGGTTGACTTTTGACCCATAGGAATGACCCCCATGGTTGTCTCTCCATTTGTGTCCATTTCGTGTCCATTTGGAGACTTTTAGGTGTGTCCTATGTGTAGGTTTGTGTCCTAGTGGGAAAAACCCTATTTTAGGACACTTGTGTTTTGTTATATTGTAGAATGATTATTTTAGATATTAAATCTCAGATTTGTGTTGTTAGGAATGTGTTTTTCAATGTATCATATGGTATCATATCAATTTATTTATATTCATGTATATATATATACATCATTTGTTATGTATATATATTATATATATATTTTTTTATGTATATATTATATATATATATATATATATATATATATATATATATATATATATATATATATATATATATATATATATATTGTGTGATATATATGTGTATCTATTTTGTGTCATATATATGTGTATGGGGTGTGTAGGAATTCAGCCATAGAGAGGGGATTTAGAATGGTGGAGTGGGTGTTGGTATTGTGTGTGGTTTGAAGGTGTTTGATAGTTTGTGAGGAGTTTTGAGAGTGAAATAGAAAGAATGGGATTGAGAGTTTAGAGTGGTGGCTTGGTTTATACTGAGTGAGTTTGTAAAGAAATAGGGAATGGGGTTAGAGGGTTTGAGAGTGAGGAGGAGGGGGTTCTTGTACTGCTGAAATTAGCAGTGGCAATGGTATCAGTCCCCACAAGGGGACTGATTACTTGGTAAGGACAGTCCTCAAAGGGGACTGTCATTTACTGCTTATAGCAGGAATGGAGGGGGAAGGGATTAGCCCCATTGTTCCAGCCCCCATTGCAGCTTTGTTCAGCCTAGAACAGCCCATGGATTAGCCCCATGTTTCAGCACTGTATCAGTCCTCAACCAGCCCTCTAAAACCTGTCTATATTAGTCCTAAACTAGTTCCCCAATTCAGCCATGTAGCTGTCCTAGATTAGCCCTCATTTAGCCTAATATATAAGCCAATTCAGTCCCAAACAGTCCCCTATTTTCAGCCTAAAACAAGTCCCATACCAGCCCTATTAGCCCCATGTATCAGTCCAGTAGGACAGTACACATTCAGCCCTGTTTAGCCCTATATTTGCCTAAGTGTTAGCCCCCAATCTAGACCATAAATCAGCCCTTAACATGCCTACATAATAGTCTAAATTTTAGCCTAAATCAGTCCACATGGACAGTCCTAAACTTGTCCAAATACCAGTCCTTAAGCCTGTCCATATAGCCTCTCAATTCAGTCCCTTAAACACCCTTTGACACACCCATATTATTGTCCATAAACCACCTGGTAACAGCCACTATTTGGCCTACACAATAGTCCAATTTTGGCCACTTGATGGCTATCCTATTATGCCCAAAACCTGTCCTATTGACACCCCATACACCACTCTAAAACCATCTAATGGCTATCCATTTTAGGACCACATAACAGTCCAATATTTGCCCCTTAACAGGCTATATGCTGTCCTCTTTTGATGTCCAAGACCAGTCCATTGACACCCTATACACTATCCAGATTTCAGCCCATGTACACCCCTAAATAGCCCCTATATGCTGTCCCCAACAGTCCATATTTCAGTCCACAAAAACCAGTCCTTGCTTACTCCCAAAATCAGTCCCCAAGTGCCACACAAATCAGCCCAAACTTCAATCCATATAACAGCCCTTATACCCCTTGAAATCAATCCCTATAACCCCCTAAAATTCAGTCCACATTGCTTCATAAATCAGTCCACAATGTGATCCTATATGTGAGTGTGTTTGTGAGTTTTTGTGTGTGTGTGTGAGTCTAAATAAGTATAGCTAATAGCCTAGGTGAGAACCTATGTGTAAACCAATAGGAAAACCTATATGGGAGTTTATATATGAAGTGTTGTGTGTGAATGAACTTAGTTAGAGTGTGTGTGAGTGTTAGTTAGATGGTAAGAGGGTATATAAGTAAGGTAATGGGTAGATGACTAACATATGTCCTAAAGTAGGTTAGATACCTAGGATACCCATATTCTTGGTAGATAAACCTTAGATAGAATAGTATCTAGCTACCCTAAGGAGCCTAGGCTAGTATCTTGGATATTAGCGGGGTTTTTTTAGTATTGGACAAGGTATCGGGATTTACCTTGGAAGGGTAATTTAGGTTTTACCTAGAAGTAGGGTATTGGAGTCTAGAGTCTAAGATAGGGTTAGAACTTGGTTCCCTTAGTTGGTAATGATCAAATATAGTGCTCCTAGGTTAGTTTTAACTTCGGTTGACCATTTTGACCAAAAGTCAACAAAAGTCAACCGAGAGTCAAACTTAGCCTTTTAGTGACTAGATTTGACCAAAACCAAACCAGAGTTGACCAGTTGACTGAAAATCAACTGTTAGTCAATATTTGACTTGTTTGACCTAAGGTTAACCCAGGGTTGACTAAGTGTTGACCAGAGTTGACCAGAGTTGACTTTTTGACCAAAAGTCAACTGTAAGTTAACCTTTGACCCCGTTTGACATAGTTTGACTTGGATTGACTCCCAGTGACCTGGTACGACCTAGTATGGACTAGTATGACCTAGTATGACTCAGTCTGACCTAGATTGACCTAGTTTTGACTTAGACTTGCATTCATGACTTATATTAGTTTCCTTTTTCAGTATAAACCCTGTTTCACTCATAGTATCTTATTTTAGGTCTGTGATTACTCTGAGCGTCTGTACACCTTATCAGCTCAGGACCACAAGCGAGTACATTCACTGATAGTTTTCATTGTCCTGATATCTGCTATATCCGATTCAGTTGTAGTATCTTACTCGATTCTAGACACGATAGTTCACGGACTAGTATATGTTGGATCATGACATGGGATGTTGTTCCTAGATTTTCATGCTATATTGGCACATATTCTGTCTTATTTCAGTGTATTGGTATAGACACTGATTTCAAAAAGGGACTTGCTACCCTCTTATGGAATCCCGTGTCATGACGTGTCATGTCCTGATCCGTTGTACTATTCGGGGATGGGGGAGTTATCAGTGGTTGTGTGATCAAAATTCCTACAAGGTTCTATGGTACATATGGTTTATAGCTATACCCTCGCCTCACGATGAGTAAAGCCTTACCCTACGTTGTTCATAGCTTTCCATGGTGACCGGCCTTATCGTTCTATTGTGTACAGGGTTCATAGCCGGTCGGATGGAAAGCTTGGACATATTTTCCTAGCCGATCACATAACACACTAATAATTCAAGGCACCTTTTATGTTTGTTATCTTTGGTGACTAAGTTCTGTTCGCGAGAAGGGTTACAGCCCCGGTCCTTGTTTGGTTTAGGGGTTGTAACTCGGCTTTCGAATAGTTCCCAAGTCATCCTATATATATGTATTATCGTCCTTTTCAGTACTCATATCTTGATATATATATTTCTGTTAATTTTGTCTTGTATTTCATTATACTGTCTCTTATAGCTTTTGTCAATTCATATGGAACTGTTATTGGTGTTTGTACTTGCTCATTTTCCTGACAGAATACCGTTGACATTTTTACAGATGATTTAAAGGCTGATTGCCCAACCTATTATGGGGTCGAGTCAGATGGAGTAGACCCGGACTGTGACTTGTTGGTAGAGCCACTAGACTTTGCTCACCCTGAGTAGTGTAGTTTATTTAGATTTGCCTGGCCTGCGAGCCATCTAGTATTTTCATATTGTAGTATCTTATATATATTTTTCTGTGACTCTGGGTTGTTGTGTATAGCTCTGGACTTGTGTGTATCTCGGACTCATATCCTGTTTTTATCTATCATACTCCTTTCCATGCTATCTACCTTAGTTTGATATATGTGATTGAGACTGTATTGCAATGTCACCTCCATTTGGAGTGTATATACTGTACAGGTACCTTTAACTGTTTTAGCCATAGTATTTACAGACCCTATATACAGTGTTCTACCGTCGATACTGCGGCGTAGGCTGGACGTAACCATATGCTCGTGCCCCTAATCAGGGTGCGGGTCGTGATACGTTTTTGTGGTGGCCCATACAGGTCAGAGTCGCAATTAGTACGATCTCGTAATGGTGCTCGACTTAGAGTGCTAATTACGAGCCTGCGATTAGGACGTAGGATCTAGGGTATGATAGGAGTTACCCAATCACATTTTAGGAAATTCTTATCTTTGATTACCATGACAACTCTTCTTGCATTTGAATTCAATTGTCCTCCTTTGAAAATATCTTATCTTGTGCCATATTGACCTCTTGGGTTCAATTCGTCTTCAGGATGACATTGACTCGTTCTCAAGCAGCAGGGCCTAGTGTAGTTCCAGAGAGGTCAGATCCGGGAGGTCTTCTACCTCCGGCTACGGGAGTAGCAGTCGGGAGAGCAGTAGCCTTAGTTCCTACCCTTCAGACAGGAGTAGCAACGGCAGTTCCCGGAGGCCTTCCACCTCCAGCTGAGGGAGCTGCAGTTGAGAGAGCTGCTACGTGTCACGACCCGCACCCTAGAGTTAGGGCACGAGAACGTAACAACGCCCAGCCTACGTCGCAGTGTCGGCGGTAGAACGCTGTCCTAGGTCTCATGCATCTAACAGTATAAGGCTAAACAGTTTATACTCCCCGAATGGGGGTGACATAACAGAATGTAAACTCAATCACATCTAAGGTAGAGCATAATAGAAGATAGATAAAACATGAAATCCAAAAGAGATACAAGAGATAGAAGTCTAAGTGTCTAAGATATATAAACCCAGAAGTACATCTCAAAACTCAAATACAGTAATCCACAAGTAAATACAACTCCCGACAAATAAAATAACTATCTAAACAACCTCTACTGTGTCTCCTCTAGGCTAGCAGGCAATCCCAGGCCATCTGTAAAATTTATCAACAGGTCCAGTCAAGACAGGAGCGAGCACAATACATCTCATGCAGTTCATATCATGTCAGGAAATATAAAGCAGGCAATAGAATAAGATACATGAAACGCTGTAAGAAGATGTACATGAAAATAGAAGAGATATTTGATAACAGGAAATATATATACATGATAAGTAAGAACTGTAAGTGACTAGTAATTTAGAGTACGAGATGGCATATAATTGGCTTAGGTTGTATATGATGAACATGAAAAGTAACAGAGTGTACATGATAGGTAAATTACATGATCATTTATACTCACCCCTACCCACAATCAATACACAAGGATCTATTCAAGTTACGTTACGGACATGATGTTTTGGTTATACAAGAAACACATGAGGAAATATGAGCGTACATGAAAGAACATGAGAGTACAGGAACGTACATGTAAGAACATGAGAGAACATGAGTGTACATGAATAATGCAGAAGCAAGGAATACATGATGTACATGAAACACATGTCATAAAGTATCCGATGCGCCCGCTAAGGGGGATAACATCCCAAGAAGAGATCCATATAGTACCAATCCGTGATGATAACGTGACAGCATCAAGTAAAAGTAATCTAGAGCGAGAATATAAGTCGTGACAAGTATGAAACGATCAGAGAATGTACTCGCCTGATATCTGAATGTCCAAGGTAAAGATACTGTCCGAGGAGAGGTGTCTGGCTCCTAATTAGAATAGCACAAGTCACCACATGTCCAGAAGGGTAATATAAAGCACTACAATGTATTCTACACGAATCTAGGTCAAACTAGGCCAAAGTCAACCCTTGGTCAACTCTGGTCAACTGCACTAGTCAAACTAGGTCAAACTAGGTCATGTCCTAACCCAGTAAGTCTTACTAGGCCTAACCAAGACTATCCTAGCAAGCACACATCAATACAAGGCTATACAAGCCAACATACACCCAACTCTATATAGCATGCAATTATTCAATACTCAAATAGGCAAGAATTCACATTGGATATGCACTAGGTAATCTATTACTTTAAGCTATATATGTCTACACATATATACATATGCATATATTTGTATTCAATATTAGATCTATAATTATGGCATTTCAAATGGTTATATAACTTATATATTACAACACAATATGCTAACATATATATAATATACATACATAGCTAAGTTAACTATATTCATAAATACTTATTTAAGAGGCTATGTGTGTGTATGTGAACATGGCAAAGGGGCAAGTGAGGGTTAAATGGGCATACATAGTGTATACATATCAAAGAGTGTCAAAGTGTATGTGAATAATGTGTCAAGTGTGATAGTGTCAACATAGTGTAAGGGGGTACATGAGGTAATATAGGATTTGTGTTAACATAGAATTACATTATATCTCATTAACTTGTATATTGCATACATTACATCTATTATTACATTATATTCATGCTTGCATTCATTCATTATTCTCTTGCACCACTATATGCACCATATATTATATACTATGGAACCTACATATTCATTATAAGCCATACTTATACATGCTTACATTAGATAGGATACTTACACCTCATACATCATTTATTTAACTATTTACTCATGCATGTATTCTCTATTTAATTACATAATGTATATGCATTAACATGAGTTAAAATCAAATAGAATATTATATTATACACAATGGTGCATAAAATGCATATGTCGAATAGTAACTCCTACTAATAATCAATACTATACCATCTCAGTATGAATTAAAATTTAGGATTAAAGTATGTTATATATCTATGTGTTAGCTTTCCGAAACTTTAAACGGATCGCGTTTTCGTTTCCAAAAACTCCCGGAATCGCGAAAACACCGAGAACGCGTTTGTCTTTCGTACAGCTGACACTCAAATAATTCTCCAGAAAGTTACAGAAAGAATTAGGCCTATTAATACATGTTTTTGGAAAGCTAACTTCAATACGCTTCTTTTAAAGAAAACAGGAGATTAACCAAGCTTTGAGCTAGAAGTTATGATATTTCTAAGTTAGGGCTGAAATTAAAAACGTGGATAAAAATTATGACGGATTTAGGTAGTTTGAGACAAAAGAACACAAGTATATAACATAATATATCAAGAACTCACTCTCTACACTAATATATATATATATGAGACACTATAAAACACATCTCCAATACAAAAATATGAGATTAAATATGTAATAATTCATTCATACATAACAACAACACATAGTGTGTCCAAATTTGGGATTTTTCCACATGGACACAACCACAACACAAAGTACACTCCTATGACCTCCAAATGGATACGAAATGGACACAAATGGAGATACAACTATAGGGTCATTTCTATGGATTCAAAATAGACCTATATGCATGAGGAAATGAAAAGGAGAAGGGATTTATTCCTCCCGGTAGATCGAATCGAAGAAAAGCCTTTCCGGAGCGATACCGACACGTAGAGATTCCAAAAGGACAAGAACGAGCTCCGAATCCTTCCAAACTTGGGTAGCTTCCTCCTTGGCTAGAATGGAGAAGAAAAGAAGAAGATTTGGTGGTGAAATAGAATGATTTGGTGGAGAAATTGCTAGGGATTGCTCTCTAGGAATTTGGGGAAGAACAAGAGAGAGAGTGTGGATGAGAATAATGAAATGAACTTGAGCCTATCCTCTCCCAAAGTGGCTGGCCATATGGGACTATTTGTCCTATTATGGTAAGGTCCAAAATGCCCCCACTAACCTATTCTATGAGTATTAGGAAGGGGCTAATTGGTTGGGGCTAAATTAGTCATTCTAAAGTCTCTAATCACACTAACCTTATCCATAATAATTAGTCTAACCTCTAACTAAAATATTTCTATCATGTGGACTAAAATTAATATCATGTGGGCCATGCCTAACAAGTGTGTGGATCCCACTAGAGTCAAACTACCCCCGGGTCCCCGTTTCAAGTCGGATTGAGTTGAAATTCAAACCCGACTCAAATAACCCCAAAACAATATCATAAATAATAAAATAATATCAAAATAATTCAAAGAGGTCAAATGCAAAAATATCCTTAGGCCAAAAATGACATTAAAATATCATAATCACATGGTTAGGCTCTAGGTCAAACAGTCTCTAGGGTTTCACTAGCAAAACGTCAAAACCACAAGTCATTGATTTAAATAATTTTATAATGATTTAAAATCACCAAAAATCATATCATAAATTAAATATTATTATTAAAATAATTATAAATACGAAATTTCAAAATTACCCTCATTTGGAAAACTGGGTGCTACACCACCTCAGTCCCTGCCCTTCAGGCGGAAGCAGCAGCGACGGTTTCAGGAGGTCTTCCACCTCTAGCAGCGAGACCGTCCATGGTCGTCCCTGATATTCTTCCACCGTCGCCTCAGTTACCAACGGATACCCAGGGGATGATGGCCCTTCTGCAGCAGATGTTGCAGACTCAGAGCGCACAGGCAGAGTTGTTACGGTGGACCATGGAGAACTCCCATCAGCTGGCGATGGCAGCAGTAGAGAGGGGTGCACCGGGTACAGTTCAGGGAGCCCCAGTTCAGCAGCAGGGTCAGGGAAGGCCCGGAACGCACCTAGATTTCAGGAAGATGAGACCGAGGGAGTTCAAAGGTACCGAGGGTATCCTATATGCGGATGACTAGTTGGAGGATATCCAGCGGAGTCAAAGTTGGCAGAGATCCCGAGAGGACTTTGGGTGACGTCTGCAGCAAGCCAGTTTTTGATATAGCGCTGACTTGATACCGCACGGATCTGCGTGCATCAGGGAGGGGTTTGTCTTGGGATGACTTCAGGAAGCTCTTTAAGGAGAAGTTCTACCCGTATGTAGCCTTGACAACTTTGGAGGGGCAGTTTGCCAGTTTGGTGCAGGGGAACTCGTCGGTAAACGAGTATGCAGCGGAGTTCTTCCGCCTGAGCAGATTTGCACCTAGTCTGGTCCCGGATGAGGAGTACAAGGCCCGAAAGTTCTGAAGGGATCTTGTACATGCAGTGCACACTCGTACCTCTGGGAGGCGTGACGTGACCTTCGAGCAGATCCTGATGGAGGCGCAGATTGCAGATGAGGACTTCGGCCTCAAGCCGAAGAGGGGCAGTGACGTTCTCGCAGCTAAATCGAGTGTAGGGCCGGCAAAGCATCCATATTTCCAGTAGAGGCAGTTTCAGCAGCAGCAGCCTCAGTTGTAGTTTCAGCAGGCACCTGCGCACGCCCAGCAGCACCTGGGATAGGGCCAGAGGCAGGCTATACAGTGTGCCTTCTTTAAAAAGATGGGGCACACTCGGGAGGCTTATAGGATGAAGCTGGGAGTTTGTCTATTCTGTGGAGCTCCAGACCACCAGGTGAAGGACGGTGGTGTCCGTGCAGCCAGACAGGCAGGCTAGGACGGAGTACAGCAGGCTAGAGGAGGCCAGCAGGGGCGAGCTTTCGCCATGGCAGTTGAGCCCACTCAGGCAGTAACAGAGCAGATAGCAGGTTCCAATATTTCGAATCTTCTTTCCGTATTTGCCTTCTTATAAACTGTCTTGAACTTCGATTCTATCTGTTCTATGATCGTTGGATGAAATTTTATTCTTGTGATGTGATATTCTTTTGAGATAAGTCGTATGGGCTAGGTCGCCTCGATTATGAGATTTTAGAATCCTCTAGGGTTATGCTAGCAGGCATAGTGAGGACATATAATCGGATTATGGATGTATTTCTCGGGTGTGGGAATTTAAGGTTTTCGCTGCCAAGCATGTGGTAATACAAAAATTTTAAATAACATAATTTTAGAGGTATGTACCATAGTCGAGGACTCTGTGATTATCGTAGCCTTACTCACTAGCATGGCGAAGATTCTGAGTATCGTGATTTTGGACAGACGCATACGACTATCGATTTGCATGATTTTTTGTGGTTATTTTGTTTTAATTTTTGAGGATGATTCTTTTAAGGTGGATAGAATTATAGCACCCGGTTTCTATTGGGGAGTAATTTTAAATTTATAATTTTAGTCATTTAATTCATGCTTTAATTTTTGAGATTTAATCATTTTAAATTTTAAGCCATGACTTGTGATTTTGATATTTTACTATTGTTTGGTTTTAATTTCGAGGACGAATTTTTTTTAAGGTGGACAGATTTGTCACCCCTAGTTTTCAGAAACATGGGTATTTTTGTCATTTTTTATTTTAGAATATTTTTGAAATTATTTATTTATTTATAAGATTATTTTGGGGTTATTTGAGTCGGGTTCGAATTTCAGCTTAATCCGACTTGTAACGGGGACCCGGGGTAGTTTTGACTCTAGTGGGACCCACACATTAGTTAGCCATGGCCCACATGATAGAAATATTTTAGTTAGAGGTTAGACTAATTATTATGGATAGGGTTTGGTTAGATTAGAGTTTTTAGAATGATAAACTAGCCCCGACTTAAACCCAATCCTAATATTTAATTAAATAGGCTAGTGGCGGTATTTTAGACTTTGTAAAATAGGAGGAAATCAGCCATACATGGCCGGCCCTAGCTAGGGGTTGGAGAGAGACTCATGTCATTTCTTTCCACTTCATTTTCTTCTTTCTAGTTCTTCCCCAAATTTCTAGAGAGCAATCCCTATCATTTTCTCCACCAAATCCTTCCATTTCTCCACCCAACCTTCTTCTTTCCTTCTCCATTCAAGCCAAGGAGGAAGCTACTCAAGTTTGGGAGGAGTCGGAGTTCGTTCGTGTCCATTCGGGGTTCCTACGTGTCGGTGGCGCATCTGGAAGCTTTTTCTTTGATCCGAATTACCGGGAGGTATAATTCTCTTCTCATTTGCATTTCCTCATGCATATAGGTTGACTTTTGACCCATAGGAATGACCTCCATGGTTGTCTCTCCATTTGTGTCCATTTCGTGTCCATTTGGAGACTTTTAGGTGTGTCCTATGTGTAGGTTTGTGTCCCAGTGGAAAAAACCCTATTTTAGGACACTTGTGTTTTGTTATATTGTAGAATGATTAGTTTTAGATATTAAATCTCAGATTTGTGTTGTCAGGAATGTGTTTTTCAATGTATCATATGGTATCATATCAATTTATTTATATTCTGTATATATAATATATATATATATATATATAGATATATATATATATACTATATATATATAATATATAGATATATATATATATATATAATAGATATATCTGTTTATATATCGATATTATATATCTAGTATATAATATATAGTATATATATATTCTATATATGTTTTATATATATATATATTTTATATATATATATATATATATATATAGATATATATATATCTATAAAAGTATATATGATATATATATAGATATATATAGATACTATATATATTATATATATATATATAAAATATATATATATATAGTATATATATATATATGTATATATATTGCGTGTATATATGTGTATCTATTTTGTGTATATATATTGCGTGAAAAAAAAATATATAATATATATATGTATATATATGTATATATATGTATATATATTGCGTGATATATATGTGTATCTATTTTGTGTCATATATATGTGTATGGGGTGTGTAGGAATTCGGCCATGGAGAGGAGATTTAGAATGGTGGCGTGGGTGTTGGTATTGTGTATGGTTTAGAAGGTGTTTGAGAGTTTGTGAGGAGTTTTGAGTGTGAAATAGAAAGAATAGGATTGAGAGTTTAGAGTGGTGGCTTGGTTTATACTGAGTGAGTTAGTGAGGAAATAGGGAATGGGGTTAGAGGGTTTGAGAGTGAGGAGGAGGGGGTTCTTGTACTGTTGAAATCAGCAGTGGCAATGGGGTATCAGTCCCCACAAGGGGACTGATTACTTGGTTAGGACAGTCCTCAAAGGGGACTATCATTTACTGTTTATAGCAGGAATGGAGGGGGAAGGGATTAGCCCCATTGTTCCAGCCCCTATTGCAGCTTTGTTCAGCCTAGAACAACCCATGGATTAGCCCCATGTTTTAGCACTGTATCAGTCCTCAACCAGCCCTCTAAAATATGTCCATATTAGTCCTAAACTAGTTCTCCAATTCAGCCATGTAACTGTCCTTGATTCGCCCTCATTTAACCCAATATATCAGCCAATTCAGTCCCAAACAGTCCCCTATTTTCAGCCTAAAACAAGTCCCATACCAGCCCTATTAGCCCCATATATCAGTCCAATAGGACAGTACACATTCAGCCCTGTTTATCCCTATATTTGCCTAAGTGTTAGCCCCCAATCCAGACCATAAATCATCCCTTAACATGCCTACATAACAGTCCTAATTTCAGCCTAAATCAGTCCACATGGACAGTCGTAAACTTGTCCAAATACCAGTCCTTAAGCCTGTCCATATAGCCCCTCAATTCAGTCCCTTAAACACCCCTTGACACACCCATATAGCTGTCCCTAAACCACCAGGTAACAGCCACTATTTGGCCTACACAACAGTCCAGTTTTGGCCACTTGATGGCTGTCCTATTATGCCTAAAACCTGTCCTATTGACACCCCATACACCACTCTAAAACCATCTAATGGCAATCCATTTTAGGACCACATAACAGTCCAATATTTGCCCCTTAATAGGCTATATGTTGTCCCCTTTTGAAGTCCAAGACCAGTCCATTGACACCCTATACACTGTCCAAATTTCAGCCCATGTACACCCCCAAATAGCCCCTATATGCTGTCCCCAACAGTCCATATTTCCGTCCACAAAAACCAGTCCTTGCTCACTCCCAAAATCAGTCCCCAAGTGCCACACAAATCAGCCTAAACTTCAATCCATATAACAGCCCTTACACCCCTTGAAATCAGTCCCTATAACCCGCTAAAATTCAGTCCACATTGCTTCATAAATCAGTCCACAATGTGAGCCTATATGTGAGTGTGTGTGTGAGTTTGTGTGTGTGTGAGAGACTAAATAAGTATAGCTAATAGCCTAGGTGAGAACCTATGTGTAAACCAATAGGAAAACCTATATGGGAGTTTATATATGAAGTGTTGTGTGTGAATGAACTTAGTTAGAGTGTGTGTGAGTGTTAGTTAGATGGTAAGAGGGTATATAAGTAAGGTAATGGGTAGATGACTAACATATGTCCTAAAATAGGTTAGATATCTAGGATACCCATATTATTGGTAGATAAACCTTAGATAGGATATTATCTAGCTACCCTAAGGAGCCCAGGCTAGTATCTTGGATATTAACGGGGTTTCCTTAGTATTGGGCTTGGTATCGGGATTTACCTTGGAAGGGTAATGTAGGTTTTACCTAGAACTAGGGTATTGGAGTCTATAGTCTAAGATAGGGTTAGAACTTGGTTCCCTTGGTTGGTAATGATCGAATATAGTGCTCCTAGGCTAGTTTTGACTTCGGTTGACCATTTTGACCAAAAGTCAACAAAAGTCAACCGAGAGTCAAACTTAGCCTTTAAGCGACTAGATTTGACTAAAACCAAACCAGAGTTGACCAATTCACTGAAAATCAACTGTTAGTCAACATTTGACTTGTTTGACCTAGGGTTGACCCAGGGTTGACTCAGTGTTGACCAGAGTTGACTTTTTGACCAAAAGTCAACTAAAAGTCAACCTTTGACCCCGTTTGACCTAGTTTAACTTGGATTGACTCCCAGTGACCTGGTACGACCTAGTATGGACTAGTATGACCTAGTATGACTCAGTCTGACCTAGATTGACCTAGTTTTGACTTAGACTTGCATTCATGACTTATATTAGTTTTTTTAAGTATAAACCATGTTTGGCTCATAGTATCTTATTTTAGGTCTGTGATTACTCTGAGCGTCTGTTCACCTTATCAGCTCAGGACCATAGGCGAGTGCATTCACTGATAGTTTTTATTGTTTGGATATCTGCTATATCCGATTCAGTTGTAGTGTCTTACTCGATTCCAGACACGATAGTTAATGGACTAGTATATGTTGGATCATGACATGGAATGTTGTTCCTAAATTTTTATGGTATATTGGTACATATTCTGTCTTATTTCAGTGTATTGGTATAGACACCAATTTCAAAAAGGGACTTGCTACCCTCTTATGGAATCCCGTGTCATGACGTGTCATGTCCAGATCCATTGTACTATTCGGGGATGGGGGAGTTCTTAGTGGTTATGTGATCAAAATTCCCACAAGGTTCTATGGTACATATGGTTCATAGCTATACCCTCGCCTCACGACGGGTAAAGCCTTACCCTGCGTTGTTCATAGCTTTCCATGGTGATCGACCTTATCGTTCTATTGTATACAGGATTCATAGCCGGTCGGATGGAAAGCCTGGACATATTTTCCTAGCCGATCACATAACACACTAATAATTCAAGGCACCTTTTATATTTATTATCTTTGGTGACTATGTTCTGTTCGGAAGAAGGGTTACAGCCCCGGTCCTTGTTTCGTTTAGGGGTTCTAACTCGGCTTTCGAATAGTTTCCAAGTCATCCTATATATATGTATTATCATCCTTTTCAGTACTCACATCTTGATATATATATTTCTATTGATTTTGTCTTGTATTTCATTATACTGTCTCTTGTAGCTTTTGTCAATTCACATGGAACTGCTATTGGTGTTTGTACTTGCTCATTTTCCTGACAGGATACGGTTGACATTTTACAGATGATTTAGAGGAAGATTGCCCGACCTATTATAGGGTCGAGTCAGATGGAGTAGACCCGGACTGTGACTTGTTGGTAGAGCCACTAGACTTTGCTCACCCTGAGTAGTGTAGTTTAGTTAGATTTGCCTGGCCTGCGAGCCAGCTAGTATTTTCATATTGTAGTATCTTATATATATTTTTTCTGTGACTCTGGGTTGTTGTGTATATCTCTTGACTTGTGTGTATCTCGGACTCATTTCTTGTTTTTATCTATCATACTCATTTTCATGCTATCTACCTAAGTTTGATATATGTGATTGAGACTGTATTGCTATGTCATCTCCATTCAGAGTGTATATACTGTACATGTACCTTTAACTGTTTTAGCCATAGTATTTACAGACCCTATATACCGCGTTCTACCGTCGATACTGTGGCGTAGGCTGGACGTAACCACGTGCTCGTGCCACTAATCAGGGTGCGGGTCGTGACACGTATTTGTGGTGGCCCATGCAGGTCAGAGTCGCAATTAGTGTGATCTAGTAATGGTGCTCGACTTATAGTGCTAATTGCGAGCCTGCGATTAGGATGTAGGATCTAGGGTATGATAGGAGTTACTCAATCACATTTTAGGAAATTGTGATCTTTGATTACCATGACAACTCTTCTTGTATTTGAATTCAATTGTTCTCCTTTGAAAATATCTTATCTTGTGCCACATTGACCTCTTGGGTTCAATTCATCTTCAGGATGACAGTGACTCGTTCTTAGGCAGCAGGGCCTAGTGTACTTCCAGAGAGGTCAGATCCGGGAGGTCTTCCACCTCCGGCTACGGGAGTAGCAGTCGGAAGAGCAGTAGCCTTAGTTCCTGTCCCTCAGACAGGAGTAGCAACGGTAGTTCCCGGAGGTCTTCCACCTCCAGCTGAGGGAGCTGCATTTGAGAGAGCTGCCACCTCAGTCCCTGCCCTTCAGGCGGG
Source organism: Iris pallida (assembly GCA_029216955.1). Lineage (NCBI taxonomy): Eukaryota > Viridiplantae > Streptophyta > Magnoliopsida > Asparagales > Iridaceae > Iris > Iris pallida. The sequence goes on along the minus strand of JANAVB010013397.1, from coordinate 3,470,247 downwards.
AGCAGCAGCGACAGTTTCAGGAGGTCTTCCACCTCTAGCAGCGAGACCGTCCATGGTCGTCCCTAATATTCTTTTACCACCGCCTCAGTTACCGACATATACCCAGGAGATGATGGCCCTTCTGCAGCAGATGTTGCAGACTCATAGCGCACATGCAGAGTTGTTACGGCAGACCATGGAAAACTCCCATCAGCTGGCGATGGCAGCAGTAGAGAGGGGTGCACCGGGTACAGTTTAGGGAGCCCCAATTCAGCAGCAGGGTCAGTGAAGGCCCGGTACGTACCTAGATTTCAGGAAAATGAGACCGAAGGAGTTTAAGGGTACCGAGGGTATCCTATATACGGATGACAGGTTGGAGGATGTCCAGCGGAGTCTGGAGTTGGTATAGGTCCCGAGAGGACTTTGGGTGACGTCTGCAGCAAGCCAGTTTTTTGATATAGCGCTGACTTGGTACCGTACGGATCCGCGTGCGTCAATAAGAGGTTTGACTTGGGATCACTTCAGGAAGCTCTTTAAGGAGAAGTTCTACCCGGATGTAGCCTTGACAGTTTTGGAGGGGCAGTTTGCCAGTTTGGTGCAGAAAAACTCGTCGGTAGACGAGTATGCAGCTGAGTTCTTCCGCCTGAGCAGGTTTGTACCTAGTCTGGTCCAGGATGAGGGGTGCAAGGCCCAAAAGTTCTGGAGGGGTCTTGTACATGCAGTACACAGTCGTACCTCTGGAAGACGTGATGCGACCTTCGAACAGATCCTGATGGAGGCGCAGATTGCAGAGAAGGACTTCGGCCTCAAGCTGAAGAGGGGCAGTGACGTTCTCGGAGCTAGATCGAGTGCAGGGCCGGCAAAGTGCCCACATTTCCAGTAGAGGCAGTTTCAGCAGCAGCAGTCTCAGTTGCAGTTTCAGCAAGCACCGACGCACGTCCAGTAGCACTAGGGACAGGGCCAGAGGCAGGCCGTCCAGTGTGCCTTCTGTAAGAAGATAGGGCACACCCAGGAGGCTTGTAGCATAAAGCTGGGAGTTTGTCTATTCTGTGGAGCTCCAGACTACCAGGTGAAGGACTGTGCTGTCCGTGCAGTCAGACAGACAGGCCAGGACGGAGTGCAACAGGCTAGAGGAGGCCAGCAGGGGCGAGCTTTCGCCATGACAGTTGAGCCTACTCAGGCAGTAGCAGAGCAGATAGCAGGTTCCAATATTTCGAATCTCTTTTCCGTATTTGCCTTCTTATAAACTGTCTTGAACTTCGATTCTATCTATTATTTGATCGTTGGATGAAATTTTGTTCTTGTGATGTGATATTCTTTTGAGATAAGTCGTATGGGCTAGGTCGCCTCGATTATGAGATTTTAGAATCCTCTAGGGTCATGATAGCAGGCATAGTGAGGACATATAGTCAGATTATGGACGTATTTCTCGGGTGTGGGAATTTAAGATTTTCGCTGCCAAGCATGCGGCAATGCAAAAATTTTAAATACCATAATTCTAGAGGCATGTACCATAGTCGAGGACTCTGTGATTATCGTAGCTTTGCTCACTAGCATGACGGAGATTCTGAGTATCGTGATTTTGGACAGACGCATACGATTATCGATTTTCATGATTTTCTGTAGTTATTTTGTTTTAATTTTTGAGGATGATTCTTTTATGGTGGATAGACTTATAGCACCCGGTTTCTATTGGAGAGTAATTTTAAATTTATAATTTTAGTCATTTAATTCATTCTTTGATTTTTGAGATTTAATCATTTTAAATTTTAAGCCATGACTTGTGATTTTGATATTTTACTATTGTTTGGTTTTAATTTCAAGGACGAATTTTTTTAAGGTGGATAGATTTGTCACTCCCAGTTTTCAGAAACATGGGTATTTTTGAAAATTTTCATTTTAGAATATTTTGAAATTATTTATTTATTTATCAGATTATTTTGGGGTTATTTGAGTCGGGTTCGAATTTCAGCTCAATCCGACTTGTAACGGGGACCCGGGGTAGTTTTGACTCTAGTGGGACCCACACATTAGTTAGCCATGACCCACATGATAAAAAAATTTAGTTAGAGGTTAGACTAATTATTATGGATAGGGTTTGGTTAGATTAGAGTTTTTAGAATGATAAACTAGCCCCGACTTAAACCCATTCCTAATATTTAATTAAATAGGCTAGTGGGGGTTTTTTTGACTTTGTAAAATAGGGGGAAATCAGCCATACATGGCCGGCCCTAGCTAGGGGTTGGAGAGAGACTCATGTCATTTCTTTCCACTTCATTTTCTTCTCTCTAGTTCTTCCGCAAATTTCTAGAGAGCAATCCCTATCATTTTCTCCACCAAATCCTTCCATTTCTCCACCCAACCTTCTTCTTTCCTTATCCATTCAAGCCAAGGAGGAAGCTACTCAAGTTTGGGAGGAGACGGAGTTCGTTCGTGTCCATTCGGGGTTCCTACGTGTCGGTGGCGCATCGGAAAGCTTTTTCTTCGATCCGAATCACCGGGAGGTATAAATCCCTTCTCCTTTGCATTTTCTCATGCATGTAGGTTGACTGTTGATCCATAGGAATGACCCCCATGGTTGTCTCTCCATTTGTGTCCATTTCATGTCCATTTGGAGATTTTTAGGTGCGTCCTATGTGTAGGATTGTGTCCTAGTGGAAAAAACCCTATTTTAGGACACTTGTGTTTTGTTATATTGTAGAATGATTATTTTAGATATTAAATCTCAGAGTTGTGTTGTTAGGAATGTGTTTTTCAATGTATCATATGGTATCATATCAATTTATTTATATTCATGTATATATATATATATATATATTTTTTTTTTTTTTTATATTCATGTATATATATATATATTTTTTTTTTTTTTTATATATTCATGTATATATATATATATTCATGTATATATATATATATTTTTTATATTCATGTATATATATATATTTTTTTTTTTTTTTATATTCATGTATATATATATATATATATATATATATATATATATATATATATATTTTTTTTTTTTTTTTATATATATATATATTTTTAAAATATATATATATATATATATTTATATATATATATATATATATATATATATATATATATATATATATATATATATATATATATATATATATATTGTGTGATATATATGTGTATCTATTTTGTGTCATATATATGTGTATGGGGTGTGTAGGAATTCGGCCATGGAGAGGGGATTTAGAATGGTGGAGTGGGTGTTGGTATTATGTGTGGTTTGGAAGGTGTTTGAGAGTTTGTGAGGAGTTTTGAAAGTGAAATAGAAAGAATGGGATTGAGAGTTTAGAGTGGTGGCTTGGTTTATACTGAGTGAGTTAGTGAGGAAATAGGGAATGGGGTTAGAGGGTTTGAGAGTGAGGAGGAGGGGGTTCTTGTACTACTGAAATCAGCAGTGGCAATACGGTATCAGTTCCCACAAGGGGACGGATTACTTGGTCAGGACAGTCCCCAAACGGGACTATCATTTACTGCTTATAGCAGGAATGGAGGGGGAAAGGATTAGCCCCATTGTTCCAGCCCCCATTGTAGCTTTGTTCAGCCTAGAACAGCCCGTGGATTAGCCCCATGTTTCAGCACTATATCAGTCCTCAAGCAGCCCTCTAAAACCTGTCCATATTAGTCCTAAACTAGTTCCCCAATTCAGCCATGTAGCTGTCCTAGATTAGCCCTAATTTAGCCCAATATATCAGCCAATTCAGTCCCAAACAGTCTCCTGTTTTCAGCCTAAAACAAGTCCCATACCAGCCCTATTAGCCCCATATATCAGTCTAATAGGACAGCACACATTCTGCCCTGTTTAGCCATACATTTGCCTAAGTGTTAGCCCCCAATCCAGACCATAAATCAGCACTTAACATGCCTACATAACTGTCCTAATTTCAGCCTAAATCAGTCCACATGGACAGTCCTAAACTTGTCCAAATATCGGTCCTTAAGCCTGTCCATATAGCCTCTCAATTCAGTCCCTTAAATACCCCTTGACACACCCATATAGCTGTCCCTAAACCACTTGGTAACAGCCACTATTTGGCCTACACAACAGCCCAGTTTTGGCCACTTGATGGCTGTCCTATTATGCCCAAAACTTGTCCTATTGACACCCCCATACACCACTCTATAACCATCTAATGGCTGTCCATTTTAGGACCACATAACAATCCAATATTTGCCACTTAATAGGCTATATGCTGTCCCCTTTTGATGTCCAAGACCAGTCCATTGACACCCTATACACTATCCAGATTTCAGCCCATGTATACCCCCAAATAGCCCCTATATGCTGTCCCCAACAGTCCATATTTCAGTCCACAAAAACCAGTCCTTGCTCACTCCCAAAATCAGTCCCCAAGTGCAACACAAATCAGCCCAAACTTCAATCTATATAACAGCCCTTACACCCCTTGAAATCAGTCCCTATAACCCCCTGAAATTCAGTCCACATTGCTTCATAAATCAGTCCACAATGTGAGCCTATATGTGAGTGTGTGTGTGTGAGTTTGTGTGTGTGTGTGTGAGAGCCTAAATAAGTATAGCTAATAGCCTAGGTGAGAACCTATGTGTAAACCAATAGGAAAACCTATATGGGAGTTTATATATGAAGTGTTGTGTGTGAATGAACTTAGTTAGAGTGTGTGTGAGTGTTAGTTAGATGGTAAGAGGGTATAAAAGTAAGGTAATGAGTAGATAACTAACATATATCCTAAAATAGGTTAGATACCTAGGATACCCATATTCTTGGTAGATAAACCTTAGATAGGATAGTATCTAGCTACCCTAAGGAGCCTAGGCTAGTATCTTGGATATTAGCGGGGTTTCCTTAGTATTGGGCAAGGTATCGGAATTTACCTTGTAAGGGCAATGTAGGTTTTACCTAGAACAAGGGTATTGGAGTCTAGAGTCTAAGATAGGGTTAGAACTGGGTTCCCTTGGTTGGTAAAGATCAAATATAGTGCTCCTAGGCTAGTTTTGACTTCGGTTGACCATTTTGACCAAGAGTCAACAAAAGTCAACCGATAGTCAAACTTAGCCTTTAAGCGACTAGATTTGACCAAAACCAAACCAGAGTTGACCAGTTGACTAAAAATCAACTGTTAGTCAACATTTGACTTGTTTGACCTAGGGTTGACCCAGGGTTGACTCAGTGTTGACCAGAGTTGACTTTTTGACCAAAAGTCAACTATAAGTCAGCCTTTGACCCCGTTTGACCTAGTTTGACTTGGATTGACTCCCAGTGACCTGGTACGACCTAGTATGGACAAGTATGACCTAGTATGACTCAGTCTGACCTAGATTGACCTAGTTTCGACTTAGACTTGCATTCATGACTTATATTAGTTTTTTTTTTCAGTATAAACCCTGTTTGACTCATAGTATCTTATTTTAGGTCTGTGATTACTCTGAACGTCTGTTCACCTTATCAGCTCAGGACCACAGGCGAGTACATTCACTGATAGTTTTTATTATCTTAATATCTGCTATATCCGATTCAGTTGTAGTCTCTTAGTCGATTCCAGACACGATAGTTCACGGACTAGTATATGTTGGATCATGACATAGGATGTTGTTCCTAGATTTTTATGGTATATTGGTACATATTCTGTCTTATTTCAGTGTATTGGTATAGACATCAATTTCAAAAAGGGACTTGCTACCCTCTTATGGAATCCCGTGTCATGACGTGTCATGTCCGGATCTATTGTACTATTCGGGGATGGGGGAGTTATTAGTGGTTGTGTGATCAAAATTCTCACAAGGTTCTATGGTACATATGGTTCATAGCTATACCCTCGTCTCACGACGGGTAAAGCCTTACCCTACGTTGTTTATAGCTTTACATGGTAACCGACCTTATCGTTCTATTGTATACAGGATTCATAGCCGGCCGGATGGAAAGCCTGGACATATTTTCCTAGCCGATCACATAACACACTAATAATTTAAGGCACCTTTTATATTTATTATCTTTGGTGACTAAGTTCTGTTCGGGAGAAGGGTTACAGCCCCGGTCCTTGTTTGGTTTAGGGGTTGTAGCTCGGCTTCCGAATAGTTTCCATGTCATCCTATATATATGTATTATCGTCCTTTTCAGTACTCATATCTTGATATATATATTTCTCTTGATTTTATCTTGTATGTCATTACACTGTCTCTTATAGCTTTTGTCAATTCATATGGAACTGCTGTTGGTGTTTGTACTTGCTTATTTTTCTGACAGGATACCGTTGACATTTTTACAGATGATTTAGAGGTAGATTGCCCGACCTATTATGGGGTCGAGTCAGATGGAGTAGACCCAGACTGTGACTTGTTGGTAGAGCCACTAGACTTTGCTCACCCTGAGTAGTGTAGTTTAGTTAGATTTGCCTGGCCTGCGAGCCAGCTAGTATTTTCAGATTGTAGTATCTTATATATATTTTTCTGTGACTCTGGGTTGTTGTGTATAGCTTTGGACTTGTGTGTATCTCGAACTCATTTTCTATTTTTATCTATCATACTCCTTTCCATGCTATCTACCTTAGTTTGATATATGTGATTGAGACCGTATTGCTATGTCACCTCCATTCGGAGTATATATACAGTACAGGTACCTTTAACTGTTTTAGTCATAGTATTTACAAGCCCTATATACAGGGTGCGGTCGTGACAAAATAGGAGGAAGGAGGAGAAGATTAGGGTTTTGTTTCTTTTTCTTTTCTTTTGAGAGTTAAATATATATTTGTATATATGCATGTGTATATATATATATATATATATATATATAAAGGTTTAGGGAGTGGTCGGCCAAGTGTTGCTGTGATAAGGGGTCGGCCCCTCTTCTTTGTAGCAGCTGCTGCTGCTTATTCTTTTTTTTTGCATGCATGTGGTTGGCTCCCACATGGTGGGGCCGACCACTTAGGTTATATTTCTTTTTCTTTTTTCAAATCTTTTCTTTTCTTATCTTATCTTATATATATATATATATATATATATATATATATATATATATATATATATATATATATATATATATATATATATATATATTTTATATATATATATATATATATATCTCTAAAATCTCCACAAATTTAAAAGAAAATTTTAATCTTATCTACCCATATATAAAATCAATTTAAACTTATGTACATATATAGTTAAATTTATTTGACAATAAAATCAATTAAATAATAATAATATCTAATAAAATAAATCTGTTTATTTAGTCACCGTAAACTAACTTTAATAAAATAATAAAATAGTCCAATGGGTGAACTTACCATACACCCTTATTTGAGTCCAAAAATTTTTACAACGTGTTGCAAAATATTTTTAATAGTAAAATACCAATAATTGTACAAATATTTAAATAATTAGAAAGTGTACATAAAATTCTAAAATAATTTAGGAAATATTTCAACGTACATAAAATATGTCTACATGGCTACCTTGGTCCCATCCCATGCCTACATGGGCTTAAATTTGGTTCGGGCCCAGTTCGGACTGAATTGGACAAATCGGGTCATCTAAAAATCAATATATAAAATAATATTTTAATTAAATACTTTAAATAAGTCAATTCACAATTTGGTCTGGTTTTCCTAGTTTGGACATCACCATGGCTAGGTTCTCCCGGCATGGCTAGTACACTAGTCAAGGCATACAGCTACATCTTCCGTGCCAAAATTTATGGTAGTCTTGTGTTCCAAAATTCAACAATGGCTAAGGTCAATTCTAATGAAATAAAAAAAATCATAATTTGCATAAATTAATTTTTAAGTCTTTTTAAATAACAAAAACAAAAAAATACTCCAAAAAATTTAGGGATTTTATAGGTGGTGGTATGGTGGAGAGAGGAGGGAAAGAAATTTGGAGTTTGACTTAACAAAATGTAAAAAAATTAATTTTTAGGGACAAATTATCCAATATGCCCACGTGTTTAGTGCATGTAACCATTTATTTTAATTAAAAGTAATAATGGATATTCAGTTGCAAAGATAATGATAGTTAAGTGTCTATAATAGCATTTAAGCACAAAAGTATATGGATAGTTCATGGTATTTAAGTGAAAGTTAACCATCTTCTCACCTAAGTTGAACTTGTATATGACAAAATGTAACTACATGTGACTCCCTATACTAACCATTATCATAAGGTAGATAACAATATTTGTCAATAATTCAAATAATTTGGGGGTTGACTGTACATAAGACGTCACACTCTAATTTCAACGAGTGTATACCTCAAATTTATAGATAATGAGAGTTGAATATCTTGCAGGATGTTCAAAACTATCTTCCTATTTCTTAATCCATCATTATATATCGATAAGTATTTTTCCATTGGTTAAATGGTTCTAAAAGTGTCCATTTTAAATTGAAATCTTTCCATGTTTAGAGTAATGTGATGGAAATGATAAGCGAGATACTAATCTTTTTCCAAAATCTCCACAAGGGAAGTGGAGATAGGTTTTCAACTTGAAATGCAGTTATAACCTACAAAACTAAGAAACTATTAGGTGCTCTTACAAGTGTGTGTGTGTATATATAAGGGTCTATTTAGATTGGTGAGAGTGCATTGAATGTGGCTTGAAATTGTCATTTTTATTGCAATTGATTGTTGGTGTAAACAGTTTTAGTGTTTGGATATATCTTGCAACTCCATTGCAAGTGATTGTAATATGACATTTCATTGCAACTGATAATATCATTCTTCATTTTTCAGTTGCATGAGAAATGAATTACAAACAAATGACTATTCTCTCTACTTTTTTTTAATTCTTGCCAATACTTTTATGTTGTCATCCAAACAAAATACTTTGAAACTCCTCAATTATGGGAGGACAAAAAATTATGTATCCAAACATATTTTAAAAGGTGATACTTTCACACTTTTATTACTAGTACACTGGATTACAATACGTTAAAACTGTAGAAATGAATAATTGATTGATTTATTATTCAAGATGGAGTATATATATATATATATATATATATATATATATATATATATTTTATATATATATATATATATATATATAACTCAACACTCCTCCTCAAGATGGGGGATAGATATCAATCATCCCCATCTTGTTACAAAAGATATCAGACTTTCTAGGACCTAAACCTTTAGTTAAAAAATCATCTAATTGCTCTCATGATTTCATATAGCTCAAAGTCAAATCTCCTCTATTCAGCTGCCCCTTGATGAAAAATTGATCAATCTCCACATGTTTGGTGCGATCATGCTGAACTGGATATTATTTACAATATCAATTATTGATTTATTGTCACAATAAAGTTGTAGAGAGTCTACACTAAACGTACGCATCTCAGACAACAAGCTCTTCACCCACATCATTTTGTATATGCTAACTGACATAGTTCTGTACTCGGCATCAGCTGTAGACCTAGACACTACATCTTGTTTCTTGTTACACCAAGATACAAGATTGCCTCTAACAAAAATACAATATCCTGTAGTGGACCTGCGATCGTCCATAAAACCCGTCCAATCAGCATCACAGTAGCCTTCAACTTTCAGATGTCCAGAACTTCTGAACCATAACCCATTTACTGGGCTTCCTTTAATATACTTGAGAATTCGGCAAACTGCCTCCATATGTTGTTATCTGGGATCAAGCACATATCTACACACCACACTCACGACACAAGTAATATCGGGTCTTGTATGGAATATATATATAAGCCAAACAACTAATATTTGATATTGCTCCTTACTCACCGGATCACTACCTTCGACACACAATTTGTGATTCTGCTCGACAAGAGTAGAAGCAACCCTGCAACCCAGTATCCATGTCTCTAAAAGAAGGTCCACAGCATACTTTCGCTGAGAAAGTACTATACCTTTTCGTGACCTTATAATTTCAATTCCGATGAAGTACTTCAGCTGGATCCTTGACTTTAAATTACTCACCAAGTCTTTTCTTTAGCAGTAGCATATCCTTAATATCGTCTCCAGTAATTATAATATCATCAACATCGACTGCAAGAACAGTGATACGAGTCTTGGAGTGCCTGTAAAACACAATATGATCTTAATTGCAATGTCTATACCCCATATCACAGACTGCAAGCCTGAATCTACCAAACCATTCTCTAGCCCATACAAAGAATTCTTCAATTTGTATACCTTTCTAGTTGCTTGTGAAATAGTAAAGCCTGGTGGAATCTTCATATATATCTCCTCCTACAGTTCCCCATGAAAAAAGGCATTTTTGATATCTAACTAAGTAGTTGCCTATTGAAGTTGGCAGCACACACTACCATAATAGGTCATATTAGCGACGCCAAAAAATGTCGCTAAAATGACAAAAAGCGTCGCTAGTCGTATTTACCGACATTTTTAGTGACGTTTTCCTATGGTCGCGGAAAGCCATGTCGCTGACAGGCAAAACGTCGGTAATCATCGCCATTACCGACGCTTACCGACTCTAAATAAACGTCGCTAATCACCAACGTTCACCGACAACACGTCAAAAAATGGCAACATTTTTTTGATGTCGGTCAACGTCGGTAAATTTAGCGACGTATGCTACTTTTTACCGACGTTTACCGACTCTATAGAAGAGGGAAAATGGGTCGATAAACGTCAGTAAACTTTACTATTCCTGGTAATTTAGCGACGTTTACTGACGTTTAGCGACGCAGGTAGACGTCGGTAAACGTCGCTAAATGTCGCTAAAATGCAAAAAAAATAAAAAATAACATAATGTCCACAGAATCACATTTTCTTCCTGTAGTTTAATAAATAATAATAAATACACAGAAGCACATTTTCATCCTAGGTTCGCCGACCCCTTCGGTGGAACACTCAACACCGGTACATCACAATATACATATGTATCAACACAAACAAGAGAAAGTCTAAAAGAGTAAAATATCCAAAGTCGGTAATCGTCGATCCAAATATACAACCAATATCCACATGAATCCACAACCAATAATGAAATTCTACACAAACAAATAATCCACAACCAATAATGAAAGTCTACACAAACAAATAATCCACCACCAATACTGAAACAACATAAACAAATACTAAAAGAAGTCCTAACTTGGACTACTGCGGATCTGGAGGAGGGGCACCGCCGCGCCTCAAGGATAGGAACATCTCGTACTCCTTCCATGAAATCGTCATCGATACAGAAGGTAATGACGTCGGTGGAGTCAGAGGTACTAATGCCGACGGAGTCGACGACGATAAAGGCGCACCCGAAGGACAATAATGCTCCAACGCTGCTAGTCGTTGGTGGTAGGAATCAATGGTAGATAATAGCCTCGTACTGCTATCAACCATCGAATCATGCATCAATATCAGTCTCTCGCCCATGGACAGCTGTGATGCCTGCAGATCCATCATGCTGCGTTCTGTCGATGCTCTAAGATCAGTGACGCCCCGCTCTGTCCTTTCAGTCACATTCCTGTGCTCCATAATGCTGCGGTCGAGCGTATCCAATCGTGCTATGAGCGCAGCATCATCCGTCTGGTGCTACTCCTGGATCCGTCGTAGCAGCTCGTCACGGACAGACTCCACCATCTGCTGGACTCGGGCATACTTTTGGGAGGGCTGTGGGCCATGCACACTATCATGGGAGGCCGTAGAGGACTGTGACACAACTAGGGTGCCATAGGATCCCGTACCGTATTGGAACCTAGTTCCCACAACTGATTCAACTCATCTATTAATGACAGTAAATACACATCGATGTTCCTTTTCGGATTGTTCTGACCTGGGATAATAACGGTGAGGAACATATATGGAGTCTTCATGCACATCCGAGGTGGTAGATTGGACGGAGTGACGATCATAGGCCAACACGAATACTGGGATCCCGAAAGTCCGAATGGGGTAAAACCGTCGGAGTAGAGACCCAATCTGACATTACGCGGATCAGAAGAAAATTTTGGATACTCTCGATCAAAGTGCTTCCATGTTTCTCCATCAGATGGGTGATCCAACACTCCTTTGGTCTGTTCTCGCTTATGCCAACTCATGTTTTCTGCAGTTTCCTTTACCATAAACAACCGCTGCAACCGCAGCGTCAACGACAAGTACTAGTGCATCAAATCGTTAGGCTTCCTTGCACCGATAGACTTTCCTCTACCACTGCCCTTGTAGCGATCAGCACCATAAAATTTGCAGGTGTCTTCATCCTTGTCGTCTTTGTAGTACAACATGCACCCGTTACGACATGCATCGATTTTCTCATATCCCATCTAGAGCGATCTCACCATCCTCTTAGACCGATAAAAGTCTTTAGGCAACTTAGCACCCTCGGGCAATATTTCTATAATCAACTCCATAAGTCGGTTGTAGCAATTTTGCGATATATTAAAATCGGACTTGATGCTCAATAATCTTGTAACCACGTCGGTGAATGATCCTCACAACCATGATATAATGGAGTCCTTGCATTCTCCAACAACTCCATGAACTTTGCAGCATCGACGTTCGGTGCCTCCTCAGGTGCATCATGATTGTTCGGATCAAAACCAGGACCCGCCATGTCAAAAACCATGTTCACCAACCCATCGTTGTAAGCAGCGTGGTTGTAGACATCCACATAAGGCTCATACTCTAATGCTAACGACACAAGTTCTCTGTGTGCGCTCCATTGACAGTAATTCGGCGTGAAACCCTTCGAGTATAAATGATACGTGACTTCCACTTTTGGATGATATTTCAAGTTACGACATCCCACACATAGACACTTAATTTTGGTACCGTCCATATACTGAGGAAACGCCTTGGCAAACTGCAGGAACTGCTGAACACCCTCTATGAATTTATCCCGCACACCGTACATGTCATCAGGATGACGGTTGTACATCCACGAATGATTCCGTAGATAGTAATTCAGCTCCATATCCATTTGAGGATAATTCTGTAAGATAGATACAAGCACATTGTTGAAACACTTGTAAAAGTAATCATGATACAACAAGTGAAAATAGATATGATGTATCCTATATATTTTCTTTCCCTCTCTTTACTGTGAACCTTGGTTAACATTAATATTTCCACACTTCTTTTGGGTGAGGTTGAGGTAGATATCCTATGATGTGGAATAGTCGACTAAATGACCCGAATGAGAAGGAAGGAAGTAGGGAGGCTCACTCTATACACTCTAGGATTGACTTATTTTGTCGTTGATTTGACTTATTTTGGTAGTGTTAAATGTCAACAATATCCGATACGGTACCTCGAAGACCTAAATATGGAATATTAATGTCAATTGGTGTTTTAGAATCATAAACATGATATACTAGGTCAATTCTAGGTCTCCAAGTCATTTCTAGGTCACACTAGGACAACTGGGTCAATACCTTACCAAACTTGGTCAAACTAGGTCACACCTAGGTTTTTAGGGCCATACGTTGCCTTACCAAGGTATTCTAGTCTATACTAGGCTAATACCCTATGTACTTGTCGTACCAATATCTTATTCACATAGGTAAAACCATTACTTTGGCCTATTTACCTAATTACCTATACACTAGCCTATCCTTAACTCTAGTAAAAACCAATACCCAAACTCAATACCCCATACACTACAACATAGGTATCTCCCATACCTATGTGTCAACCCATTACCTAAACCTATAGGCTTCCTAAACCTATATATTACCTAATCACTCTAGGTAAAGCCATTACCTATACTTATAGGTAAAACAATTCCTATCTTGAAGTTACCTATACTTATTATCCTAGTCCTCATCTATACACATTATCCTAAGGCCTCGTTTGGTTTACTAATTTAAGGAACTAGGAAAGGAAAGTTGTTCCTTTCCTTTGTTTGGTAACCACAAACATGGGAATCAATTTCCTCACAAGGGGGACAATTGGAGGGAATATGGTTCCACTCATGACCCATGGAATTCATTTTCCCTCCTCCTATTCCAACATTTATTACAAAAGTTATGACAAAAGTAACCATGTGTTATTACTTATTTTACCATTAATGCTTATTTTACTATTGTTATATTTTTGCTTTCCTTTCCTACACCAACCAAACAACAGAAAGGAAATGTGACAGGAATCCTACTTTCTGATTTCCATGGAAAACACAAAGGAATACATTTCCTTTTCGTGAACCAAACGAGGCCTAATAGTGTCAAAGTGTCCACGTGTTGTCAAAGTGTCAAAGTATCAAAGTGTCACAGTATGTGTCAAAGTGTCCACTTGTGTGTCAAAGTGTCCACGTGTGTGTCAAAGGGTCATGTCTGTGTCGCATCAGAAAAAGGGAGATAGGGTTAAAGTTTACCAACACAACGTTGGGGTTGGGTCGGGGTCGCCGGGGATAGAGCAGCGGCGAAGGAGACTGGTCGGGTCGGCATCGACGAGGAATAGAGGGTGGTCGTCGGAGGGAGTGAGTCGTCGGAGGAATGGGGTCGTCGGGCAGGGGGTCGTCGCGGGCAGGGATAAGGGGAAGAGCGGGAGATTAGAAAATTTTGGGTGAAAAAGATGAAAAATCGATTGGACCAGAATCCTATATGAAATGTTTTAGCGACGTCAGTTAAAGACGTCGCTAACCGTCGCTATTTATTAAAACCTGGCTACGTCATAAAAGAGGCGTCGCGAAACGTTGTTGAATAAAAAAAATAGCGACGCTTTGCGACTAGAAAGCGACATCAGTTGTCCAAAACATAATTTGTGTCGCTAACTGTCGCTCAAACGTCGCTGATAGTAACGTTCAGCGACGTATGTATAAAACGTCGCTAAAAGCACAGAACTTAGCGACGTATTTATCTGGAGTCGCTAATTTCGTCGCCAATAAGACTTATTTTGGTAGTGACATGATACCAACACTCGCATAATTCTTATCTTTGCTACTAGAGCAAAGGTGTCATCATAATCGATGCCATAAGTTTGGTTGAAGCCTCCAACAACCAATCTAGCCTTATACTTGTCAATCTTGTCCTATGGAGTTTTCTTAACAGTATAAACTCATTTAGATCCAACAGAACGCTTTCCAGCTGGAAATGGTATCAGATCCCATATGTCATTCTTCCTTAAAGCCTGAAGTTCCTTCTTCATGGCACTCAACTGCATAGGATCATGCTTGGCCACCTTCCAGTTGTTAGGTACAAGCATTAAATGCAATGACATGTGGAATGGATGCATATGAAATGTAATGTACAATGTCAGTATCCCAACTACCAAACCTAGTTGGAGGTTTTCTAGCATTGACTCTAGAAGTTCTACAAAGTAAGACCAAAGTATTAGAAGTATCAGGGAATTTTTTTTACCATGTGACTCAGGTCGAAAAGCCAAAGAAGGACTTGGAGAAGAGGGACTCGGGATATCAGCATTTGTGGGTACTGACATAGGCACAAGAGGCTACTCATATGGCTCATGTTGCTTATATTACAGTACCTCATGCTGCAAATGTTGCTTATGTGACAGTGGCTCATGCTTCTCATGCGACAACGGCTCATGTTGCTCATGTGGATCTCCCACTGACTATCGGCTCCCACTGGCTGTACACTTCCTCCTGAGACACCATCATTTCATGGACACAGAATCATGCCAACCACGATGTCACTTTCATTCTCTCATCTCTACTAGTATCAGTAGAGACATCATCGAACAAGAAGCTCAATTTCGTCTTCTTTCCATAAATTGGTTCAAACTCCTTGAAGGTCACATCCATACTAACAAATAGTCTTCTTTTAGTGGGACACCAACACTTGTATCCTTTCTGACTTGATGAGTAACCTACAAAGATATATTTAACTGCTTGTGGATCTAGTTTGCTCACCATCAATCTGCGATCTCTCAAAAACATGTGCATCCAAACGCTCTGGGTGGAACATTAAAGACATTAGAGCCCAAGGGTATTCACATGGTGTCTTCATCCCTAATACTCTTGATGATATCATGTTGATTAGATAAGCGTCACTTTACAAGAACTTAGGCACATTCATCGTCAGCATCAATGAACTTGCCACTTCTAATAGATGCATGTTCTTACGTTCAGCCAGCCCATTCTAAGTAGGAGTGTCTGGACAAGTAGTTTGATGAAGAATTCCATGACTGGACATGAAAGTAGCAAACTCCTTATGATGTACTCGGTTCCATTATCTATTTAAAAAATCTGTTAGGGTTATATACTAAAAGCATCACTTTTGTAGTAACCTTATTTTCTTAAATTTTGAATGAGAATCATATGGGCAAATATTTGCATATTGTATTTGTTGCAAGTGTTAATGCAAATGTCTGATATTCTATATTGTAGATAATATGGTGTGTGGTGTCACACAGAAGATCATATTATCAGTTTTCTATGGAGTATATAAATAGTTCACAACCTAGATGGACTTGGACAATCTATTGGAAAGATTGTAGTGTCTGGTATTAGTCTATCTTGACTATAGGTTTACACTAGTATACTTTGTGTGTATTAAACAGGACCACTTGAGGTTGTTCTCTTTGTACTGACTACATAAGAGAACAAACACTTCTATTATTATGGATGCTGTTGACACAAAGTCACAGTCAACCAAATATTGATAACATTGACTAAATAATACTTGTGATAATTCAATACGACATACGACGACTACATCCAGTTCATGCCAGACGACAGCTTATTTTTGCAGATGCGAGTCATTTTTTGAGTCTGTACTTTTATACTTTATTGAGTCTAGAATGATTGTAAGCTGAGTTATGCTGGGCTCTTGACACTCAATCCATAACCCATCCAAATCCATAAAGCTCTACATCCAAAATTAGCCCACTGGACACTTGGACCCATTCTGTGCTCTGAAGATAGAGTTCGGGCCGAACTCTGCCTCCACACAGAGTTCGGGCCGAACTCTGTCCCCTAAAAATCAGTACCCTAATTTTTAGGGCTTGCTGGTTGCTAGTTGTCCAACGGCCAAATATTTGAAAATTCCTACCAGAATTCTGGCCGAATTCTGCCTGATAAAAACCTATAAATAGGCCAAGAATTCTCTCATTTTCCATCATCCAATCTTCTCTTCTCTTCTCTCTTAAGCTCAATATAAGCCATACCCTTCTTCATCTACTAGCCACAAGTTTCCTAAGTCTCGAGTGCTCAGCATCTCTCAGTTAGGAGTCTTGTGCAAGAGTTCAAGAAGTAACTTAGAAAATTCCAAGCATCGCCACTGCGATCTATTGTAAGAAGTTGACGTGCTCTTCTGAAGTAAAGACACGGGATGTAACTACTATTTCATAAATAGTGGATTTAATCCTGAGCTAGAGTTCTCAGGCCTGGACTAGTCCTCCACGAGGGAAACCAGGTTAAAATAGGCTGTATTTGCGTATGCTCTCTTGCTCCTTATTTATTTTCTGCATTTACTCTGATTAATTTTAGATTATGAAAGAGTTGATTTTTAATTGGTTATTATTATTACTATAACTCTATTCACCCCCCTCTAGAGTTGCCATCTGTTCTTTAATTGGTATCAGAGCTCTGTTCTCTTTACAAGGACTTACATCCTAGAGCTGATCCATGGCAACCATACAATCCTTGATTTCCAATCACGGTGAAGGACAGTCCACTCATAGGCCTTCCCTATTTGATAGAACTAACTACACGTATTGGAAAACAAGGATGAGTTTTTATCTCAAGTCCCTAGACTTTGACCTGTGGACTATCGTCACTGACGGTTACAAAAAGCCCGCCAGAATAGTTGTCAATGGCGACCTCGTTGAGAAATCACATGACAAATATTCTGACGAGGAGAAGAAACAGGCAAGTCTAGACGCGAGAGCTATTAATGCTTTTTTCTGTGCTATAGACAGAAATGAGTTCAACAGGGTATCTATATACACCACATCCTACGAAGTATGGAAGCTTCTAGAAGTGACGCATGAAGGAACCACCCAAGTCAAGGAATCAAAGATAAGCCGTCTCACTCAAGAATACGAGGCTTTCAATATGAAGCCAAACGAGACGATCACGCAAATGTTCACAAGATTCTTCGACATCATCAATCCCCTGTCTTCGCTTGGGAAGCAATATTCAAATCACGAGAAGATTCATAAGCTACTTAGGGGGCTACCAAAAATTTGGAACCCTAAGGTGACAGCCATCATAGAAGGAAATAATCTCACAACCATGTCTATGGAGACCTTGATGGGAAAGCTAATGACTCATGAGCTTGACCTCAAGGACTTCGAAGAGCCTGCTCCTAAGGCTAAGGAGATCGCACTCAAAGCTCACCGACGGAGGGCTGAACCCGAAGAGACGGATGACGACAACTCAGAAGATGATGATCAAGCCCTCATGGTTCGCAACTTCAAGAGATTCCTTCATTTCAATCGAAGAAAGAAGGAACCACAAGAAGATGAAGAAGAAGAGCCAACTTGCTACAGTTGCAAGAAGATGGGACACGTCCGAAAAGACTGTCCATTCTTAAATAAGAGCAACCGCTATGAGAAGCCACACAAGAAGACCTCCTCAAAGAAATATGCCAACACAAGCATTTGGCATGAAAGCGAAGCTAGTGACTCCGAGGAAGAAAAGAACTCTCCTCAAGATACGGCTAATATGTGCCTAATGGCGACGTCCGACAAGGTATCAAACGAAACTCTTGACGACTTCACTTTTGATGAACTTGGCGATGCTTTCACCGATTTACTTAGTGATCACAAAAAGATCATTGGTAAATACAAACATGCCAAGGACAAAATCAAAAGTCATGAAGTCGAAATACAAAGACTTTCTCTATTACTTGATAATATTAGAGACACTACACCCACGGATGTCACTGATAAGGTATCTAAGCTTAAAATAAGCTTACATGATGTCGAGGCACGTATTGAGCAACAAACACAAGAAATCATAACACTCAACACGGAGCTTGCAGAAGAAAAGAGCAGACACAAGATTTCTATTACTAAGATGCATGGTTTGAATGCTAAGATTACTGAATTGCAAGCTGTCTCTAAGAAACTAGAGACTAAATTGGGAAAATAGGTTGCTCAACCTCAAACCCAATCACATGAGACACACACAAAGCATGACATCACTCATACTAGTCAACCATGTCATCCTCATGCTGCTCATAATCATGCTTACATGTATACACATTTTCACAAAGGACACAAACCACATGCACGTAGAAATAATCATCATATGTCACAAAATCATCATAGATATAATCATCACCATGTTGCAAAAAGACACATTCAACATCACTCTACATATAGATATCATCATGCCATACCATATAGACAATATCACCATGCCACTCCACATAGTCATCATCACCATGCTTGTTTGCCATGAAATATAAAAGAACAGAATAATTATCGGAGGTCCGAACTTTTACTTCACGTTACAAACTCGCTTGTACAAAGAAAGCCTAGGGACAAAACCTAGGCACAGCAGTCTAAGTACA
The DNA here is from genome assembly GCA_029216955.1 of Iris pallida. Taxonomy (NCBI): domain Eukaryota; kingdom Viridiplantae; phylum Streptophyta; class Magnoliopsida; order Asparagales; family Iridaceae; genus Iris; species Iris pallida. Next base: position 3,450,856 of record JANAVB010013397.1, on the reverse strand, counting down.
ATTATTTATTTTAGATTCTGGGGGGTGACAATAGAGGCTGGGGAAGGCGACGGCAGCCCTGTCTTACTCCTTGGACGATCGGTATGCAGCCTTGGCTCCTGTGAAGAGATGGTTGGCATTGATGAAGAAATGCTCTTCTTGCTCTCCCTCTATTACTCTTCTGGCTTCTCTCTCTCTGTGTATTTTTTTCTCTGATTATTGGGGGAGTCTCTCTGTATATCTTTCTCTGATAGTGTATATATCCTTCATAAGGGAATGGCACCTTGCTATTTATAATAGTGGAGGCATCATTAGGGTTTGGATGATTACCCATTCTCAAAGTGGCGACGGCCTGATGTATAATCAATCTGGACCATTAGTTTAGGGTGTGAAGGATCTGGGCCATAAATGGGGATAGTATTGAATCCTGTGAATGATTAATGCTGATTGCTTTAAATCTTCATGATTGGTTGTGTCAAGCTTGGATCTCTCACCACGTGTCCCATTGGCTTGATCATGAATGATTTGACCTGATCTCATTAATTATGAGGATAACGTTAAATATGGTCATTGGGATCTGGTAAATCTCTGATTGATCTGCATCCCATAATCATCCTTGCTACCAGCTGTCAAGTCGTGGGGGCCATTGAATCTCTGCCACGTGTCTTAATGGTGGACCCTGTCAGAACCGTATGATATCCATGAACCGTATGAGACAGCATCTCAGTGAGCCGCATAGGTATAGTACTTGCGAGCCGCATAGGATAGTTTCTCGGTGAGCCGCATAGGTATAGTACTTGCGAGCCGCATGGGATGGCTTCTTGGTGAGCTACAGGAAGATGATTCTTGCCAGCCGCATGAAGCTGTTCTTCAATAGAGCTGCATGGGAGTAGCCACGTGGCAATCTCGGATCGTGTCAGAGATTTTCTCCTCTTTCCAAAGAGTCTGTCATTATGACAGTACCATTATGAAACTTCATGTCAGAGCCGTCAGCTGTCAAATCATGGCAGAGCATTGAATAGGGCCATTACTCGATGGCCAGCTGTGTGAAGGGGTCCCATCTGGACACGTGGTGTTGATCGAGCCGCATATCTCTGTCGGTCGTATGTGAGCCACATGTACTTCTGAACCGCATGCGGATGGGGGGCTCTTTGAACCGCATAGGACTGTCCCTATGTATGCCGCATGGACTCTCCTGCCCCGAGCCGCATGAGACTAAGAGTCTCTCTGAACCGCAAGGGACTGCTCCTGTATGAGCCGCATGGGGTTCTCCTGTTCCGAGCCGCATAGATCATCATTCTGATATTTTCCATGCTTCTACAAGACCCCCTTCAAAGTTTTCAATTTGCAAAATTAAAATACTTTGAATAAGAAGCATGGCCTTTGTTGACCGCATAGATGATTCAGTCGCATGGATTTATCTGGCCGTATGAACTGTTAGGCCGCATAGACTTTTTGCCACGTGTCCCAACCACGTGTGCAAATCTTCTGCATTAAATGCCCTTGATTCGTTTTTTGAATTAACGTCGCCTCTTGGGGAAGGATCCCAAGGGTCAGTTTTGTTTTGACCGAAGCGTTTTTCCTTTATTCTTTTAGACGGCACGTGAATCGAGGCATTTATTTGATTTTTTGAGCCTCCTTCACCTATAAATAGGAGTAATTTTATTCTTTGAGTGTTTCTTTACCTTCTCTCTTTTGCTCGAACTCCTTGTTGCCGACTTCCTCTTCGTCTTCTCCCATCAACGATTGCCAATGGCTCCCAAGAAGACTACTGCTGCTACGGGCAAGAAGGCCGCGTCATCGTCTGCGGCAGCGAAGGACAAGAAGGTCGCATCTTTATCGACGGCGGCGAACATGGCAGCTCCTCCGCCGGCTGACGTGCCTGTTTTTCACCCCGACGTTCACCCGCCTATTGCTGGTAGGACCATCAACATGAACTGTCATGGCTACGCCGCATATCTTATGCGCGAGCCTATATTTCCAAGTATGCTGCGTGTCCGACTCATGTTCGAGCCGCATGGAATAAGACCCAGGCCTGAGCCGCATGAAAGTTGTTGTTTGTAGCCGCATAACTACTTCATCATCAGGGCCGCATAAGCTCATCTGGACTTGCACCGCATGAGCTCTTTCAAACTGAGCCACATAAGCCTATTTTGAACTGGTCCGCATAAGATTATTTGAACTAGACCGTACAAGCTCATCCGCACTGAACCGCATAAGCCTATTTCGAACCGAACCACATAAGCTTATTCGAACTGGACCGTATGAGCTCATCCGAACTGATCTGCATATGCTCATTTCGAACCGAACCGCATAAGCTCATCCATCCTGAACCGCATAAGCCTATTTCGAACCGAACCGCATAAGCTCATTCGTATGAGCTCTTTCAAACTGAGCCGCATGAGGTTATGCTGAGCTAAGCCGCATAAGCGTCACGTAGTTTGTGTTTCGGCTATCTTTTCTTTTCTTTTTTTGACCTTGTTTCTTTTGTTTTTCTTCAGTGAATCTACCAGTAAATCCTGCGGGGGAACTTCTGGTTGGCTCGAATCAGTTTGCCTTGGGCGTACGTCGGGATGATTTAGTTCGTCAAGTATCCGAGCAACTTCTTGTTAATGAACCTTTGGAGCGACTAAATGCTATCAGGGTTCAATCCTTCTAATTCCTTAGTGACATGATGAGTTCCGGGAAGCCTAATGGGAAGCATCTGAGACCGGTCTTCCTCTTTGGAGATGCGTTGATCATAGAAAACTCCCGAGTGCTGGATGTTTCCGAGAGTTGGGATTTTGACCTGGACGAGATGCCGATTCACATCCCCATTATGAAGCGTCATTTCCCCTTTGCATGGTTCAATGTGATTGTTTTGGACAGGCAGATGCCAGACCCCCTCACTCCAACCAGACCGGGGATATTTGTTGGTAACATCCGCTACAACAAAACCACTGGGTCAGTACACGCGATCAAGGATCCGGCTAGTCGATCCGTGATGGGGTTAGTTCCGGGTACCTTTATCAACACACCCGGTCCTAACTTCTTATTCTCTCAGGTTGATACTTTCCTGAGCCAGCTTGCTCGCAAAGGGTCCTATCCTGTTGGCAGATTGGTACTGCCGAGCTGGTTACACCCCATTCCCCCGTGGGCTAACCTGACCTCATGGATTCTACGGAACTACGGGGAATTTTTGCGAGAAGTCAATCTTTATGATGCTATCCGGGGTACCAGCCACGGGTTGCCCATTAATAAGCCATTGTTCATGGCTCTTCTGGAGATGTATAATCATCGGACAGGGACTTTTTTCACCCCTATAGGGGAATTGGGGCTCGCTCTTCACGAGATGTATGCTGTCTCCAAGCTCCTCTAGGGAGACGAGCCCTTCGAAGCGTACACTCCGACGAATGAGGAGTTCCAGGATTTAGATCGACGATTCCCAGGTTTCGTCACTGTGTATCAAGAACTATTGTGTCATCATAGCACCTGTCACTGAACGGCTATCCAGAAAAATGACAGCTCGGAAGGGGACGCTCCCCATACCAAATCTTGGGTCTCATACCTTTTCAAATTCAGCGCTGCTGGCCGAGTTACTTCCCGGGATCGTCAAACTCCTAGGGAAGTAGAGGACTTGGTGTCGACTGCTAGGAGGTCGAAGTCTAAAGGTGACAAATTTGGGAGCCAGATTGACTCCGTCAGCTATTTTTATTATAGTACCCGACGGCTGTCAGAGAAGGCACTCATGGCAGGGTTTTTAATGGTACGACTGTGCAATTGTGTGGTCTCAGGAGGGGCAGGTTCTATCGAGAGGATCAGTCGCCACTTTATTCTCCCTGTCGTAAAGTTGGCCTTTGGGGTCAGGCTGGCTCTTCTTTCCGCTATGGTGTGCAGTATTCAGCATGGTCTCCGTGCCTTCTCGTCCAAGGTCATCGCTCGTGACGTGGCAATGGACTTTGAACGTATAGAACTGCCTTATCATTACTTGCTGGGATGGCTGTTATTGCATTATCAGTCTTTGATGAGGCCTGGGACGGGAGATGGCGTTACGGACGACGACGCTTTTCTTTTCAGGTACCACCATCAGCCTTGGGAATGTAGTACCATACCGACGTGTCGGAGGATGTTGGCGAGGGTGGACGGATATAATTTCTTCGTGTCCGTTCCCCGTTTTATCGACCAGGAAGTGAGGAGTGTTCATGTTGATGGCGTTGGACCTCCTCATTTCTTACCTAAAAAGATGCGTTTCTGGCTGCGTAACATTCACCCGGCGCATTTAGTTTACCGCAATCGCAACACTGTATACTTGGATCCCTTCTTGCCCAGTAGGTTTGCCCATCAATTTGGGTACAGTCAGCTATTCCTCGGGCATCCCAATTCCCACCTGGGATTTGAAGGTAGCATTCTCGATGGTATTAGAGCATGGAGCTACTATAACACTTGTCATACTCGATCTAGCTTCTCGGTTCCTGCAGCAAACGTGATAGGGGAAATCTTGCATATGGCGGCCTTATATCATGTTACGGTAAATCATCCTCCTCTCGATTTTGACCCGAGGACTAGCTTCATCGTGGGCACTCGTCTGGCGGAGAAGGCTATGGTGTCGAGGGCAAAGAAGAGAGGGGCGAATAGAGTTCCTACGCCCGATTCCGAGTCCTTCGACACAATTAAGGAAGACAACGAGCGGGACAACGAGGACTCTCTCTCTTCTGGTGACAAGGCAACGGCGGGTCAGCCTCCCATCATGGCAGATGAGATGATGACGGATCAACCGTCGGTTGTATTAGATGAGGCGGTAGACCAGTTGCCATCTGTACCAGAGGTGGTGCGGGTAGAACTACCGCCTGTCGTGCCTGGTCCCTCGCGTAAGCAAGGCAGGCGTGAGTCTACTGGCGGAGGAGTAGCCTTTTCTGTGAAGAGAGCGGCGGTTGGACCCCGTAGGCTACTTATTACGGAGAGGGCTGAGGATACAGACGATGTTCCGGAGGTAAGACCAAGTCGGAGCCATCTCTTTGTTGTAGTTTTCTTCTTTTTTGGAGATATGACCTAACCATTTTTTCTTTGTAGGCGTCTGACGAACCAGGCCCTCCTGAACCATCTACTGCCCCTGGCGTTGATCCGGCCCTTGCTGCTTTGATTAGCGACATGTGTGCCGCGGTCCTTTCTGCAAGGGCTCTCTCAGCGGCGGCTGGAAGCTCCCAGGTTGCTGAGGCCTCAGCCCGGGGTGACGAAGGTTTCCTCGGGCCCATCTCCGAGATTGCTGAACTTCAGCAAGGAGACGCTGATCTCGTTGCATCCCCTCCCGAGGGTGCACGGGCGGAGGAGTCTACTATACCTGACTCGGAGACTGTTGGTGAAGAGGCTGCGGTGGCTGTAGGCGAACCTCAGCCTCCACCCTCCTCCACTGGTAAGATAAGCCAAATATTGACTAGTGAAGGGGCTTATTTACTCTATCAACATATCCTCTGGGTCAAATCGATTCATGGTTGCCTTGGCCCTACAGGTCCTGACCCTTTACTTCCTACCGCGGATGTTCTTGGGGAAGGCTCGGCCTGCCGTGATCTGGGATAAAGGAGCGTTTCCTCTCCTTCGTCGTCTCATGTCGAGGGGCCTCCAGCCAGCCCCGGGCAGATGGGAATGGAGCTGGCGATGGTCTTTACCTCATCCTCTGCTGATCATGCGGCTCCGGAGATTGACCTCTCGACCCTTCCGAGCATTCAAGTTCTGCGAGCCGCTGAAGAGGAGTTGGCCGCTGTTCATGCGTCCTTCCGTGCAGAGTTTGTTTCTCTTGTGGAAGGAGCGGCAGATTCTGTTGCGTCTTCTTCAGCGTTGCCGGCTACACTCCCGTTGACACCGGCTTCCTCGAAGGCTCTGGACGAGGTGACACAGGATGTGGTCGACAGATTCTATCTCCACTTAAAGAGGGGTATAGACGCTGCTGTAGAACGGGGGACCCCTTTTACTCTGTCTCTGCGGTGCGCTCGGGGCCAGGTTGCAACTTTGAAGTCTCTTCCTGGCGGGATGGGATTGGCTGCGCTTCTGGAGCCTAAGTTGGCAGAGGCTGATCAGCTTGTGACCCAATTACTGGCGATACGACAGGCGGGCTTGCCTGCTGCAATTGATCTGGAGCGGGGCTTCCTCATTGCTGCTCGAGATAGGATCAAGCTCGCTCGAGATACTGCCGGGCCAGTTGTGCAGGGAGACCTTGACAAGTTCTCCGCTTCGTACGACAGGCTGGGTCGTCGAAGTCAGGCTTGTCGGGCTCGGAAAGAGTCTGCTTCTCGTGGGATCGCTGATACGAAGGAGCGGATTCTCGTACTCCAGAGGGAGTTGACTTTCTTAGAGTCGGAGCTGGAGGCTTCTCGTACGGAGCAGGAGTCGATTGCCCGGAAGGCCGAGAGGGTTTCCCGCTCTTCTGTCAACCTGGAGCGGGCCTTTAAGAGATTCGAGGATAACTAGCAAGCCCATGCTCAATTGGAGGACGAGGCGGTGCTGACTCGAGAGACGGAGCGTCGAGCTACCCAGAGGTTTGAGCGGTCGGTTGCCCTGCTGACGGACCGTCTCAGGGTATTATGTTCCCCGAAGCAGTGATCGGCTTTCTGTTTTTTCTTTTGTTGTTGTTTTCTTTTTTTCGCCTTTTTGTTTTGATTTTGTAAAGGATGCGATCCTAAATGATATAGCACCTTGAATTTTGAATGAATGAGCATGTTTCAACTCATCTTCTCTTTCTTGTACTTACAGTGTCCATGGAACTGGACTTGCTTGGGGATTATTTGTGGACCTGTTACCCTGGGCGTACCTTGGTTTTAGGTACGGATAATAAGTTTGGTCAGGATATCTGGAACAGCCATGGCAAAGTGGTCATAGGTGCTCTCGGTATTTGGGAAAAAGAATGCCGTAGAGCAGCTGGGCTCCCGGGGCATGGTGAGATGGTGGATTTATGCTAAGAAGCTTAGCAAGGGATATTTGTGGACCATCATTGGCGTACCCTGGTTCAGGATACGGATAATGGGATGAAAGGAAACCAACATATTTGCTCAGAGGTTATGAGGACATGGCAAGCATGGGGGTTTTACCGTAGAATCTTTCTGCTCAAAGGTAATGGGGACATGGCAGGGGAGACTTCACGGAAGATATTTGTGGTCAACAGTGGACATTTGTGGTCAACAGAGGACGTTTGTGGTCAACAGAGGACATTTGTGGTCAACAGAGGACATTTGTGGACCTATTATCCTTGTCGTACTCCGGTTGTGGGTACAGATAATAGGTTGAAAGGGAACCGACATACTTGCTCAGAGGTAATGTGGACATGGCAAGCATGAAGGTTTCTTCGACGGAGCCTTCCCACTCAGAGGTAATGAGGACATGGCAGGAGTGGGCTCAATGAAGAGGGGGTACATAGAATGACTCAGAGGTAGGAGAACGTGGAAGTTCTATGCGAGGCGGCAGTTTGTTTTTGGTGGAAGTGAAAATGACTCAGAGGTAATGAGGACATGGCCGTTTCGGAAATTTGTGGATCGATTACCCTTTTTGTGTACTGGGAGTACGGGTAGTGGATCATGAGGGAGGATCTCTTCCAGGAAGAAAGTTCAAAGGTATAATCATACGTGCCTTACTATCTGAAAGAGTGACCAGAATGTGAGTTCAGAGGCACCAGCAGGTATATAACTCGGTAATTTAGAATATTGAGAAAGTGTGAGTTCAGCGGCACCAGCGGGTACATGACTCGATAATCTGAAGGAAATGTGGAGGTGAGTTCAGCGGCACCAGCCGGTACATGACTCAATAATCTGGAGAGGATGTCGTTTAGACATAATATTTCTTCAGGAACTTGCCGTTGACGGGCAACATGAGCAAGTCTCTGTTTTGTTTTACGAGGCGGTAAGCACCGTTGGAGAATACTGCCTCAATGATAAATGGGCCTTCCCACTTTGGCTGGAATTTGTCGGCGATCTTGTGAGTCATGACCATCGGCCTCCGGACTGCCAGAACGAGATCGCCCACCAGGAATGTTCTTATTTTGACCTTCTTGTTGAAGGCTCCAGAGATGCGTGCTTGGTATAGCTCGATCCTTTGCTGAGCTAGGAGGCGCTTTTCATCTAAGGCCTCCAACTCCTGTAGTCGACGTCAATAGTTGTCATCCGTCGTCAATTGATACATGAGGGCGACGCGGAGTGAGGGTATTTGGGTCTCTAATGGGAGAACTGCCTCACTTCCGTATACTAGAGAGAATGGTGTGTTCCCGGTAGCTGTTCGGACTGTAGTACGGTACGCCCATAAACACTCGTCGAGCTTCTCGTTCCAGTCGCATTTGTTAGAGGAGACAAACTTCTTAAGGAGTTTGATGATTGTTTATTGAATGCCTCTGCCAACCCGTTCGCTGCCGGGTTGTACGGTATCGAAGCAATATTCTGAATACGGTGGTTATCGCAAAATCGATAGAAAGCGTGGCCTATAAACTGCGGACCATTATCATGGATGATCCTTCGGGGCAGTCCAAAGCGGTAGATGACGTGATGCTTAAGGAAGCTGATCACGTTTGAAGTCTTGACTTCTTCGAGTGGGACAGCTTCTGTCCATTTGGAGAAGTAATCAGTGATCGCAAGTATGAAGCGATGTCCTCGGGAGGAAGGTGGGGTGATTGGACCAACGATATCCATTCCCCATGCTTCGAAGGGTAAGGACGCCACTATCGGATGTAGAAATTCGGATGGTTGGTGAATGAAGTCCGCATGGACTTGGCAGGCTTTGTATTTTCTAGCATAATCTATCGCATCTGCCACCATCGTGGGCCAATAGTAGCCCATTCGACGAAGGCGGTCTTGCAGTTTTGGGCCGAGCTGGTGGGCCCCGTAGACACCATCATGAGCTTCTCGTACGGCTTCTTTGGCTTCTGCATTTGACAGACACCGAAGCAGTAATCCGTCGTAGGAGCGGCGATACAGTATTTTCGTCTCTGTATCGTAGAAGAATCTGAGAGAACGCCGTCTAATAGAGGTGACTTCCTTTGGGTTCTCGGGCCGGATGTCGTAGACGACGAAGTCGATGAATGGTTGTCTCCAATTTGGGACATCATCGATCGTCTGTGCGGAATAACTCGCCACGAATTGTACATTATTCTTGGGACAGACCAGTTCGTGGCCTATCACATCCACTAATTGGTGATCATAATTCGGAACTGCTAGGGAAGCGGCAAGATCAGCTAAGGCATCAGCTTTGATATTTCGGAGTCCGGGGACATGTTCGATGAAGAACCCCTCGAACGACAAGATGATGTCAATCGCTATTTGCTGATAAGGGATCATGTCTTCATGGCGGACCTCATATGAGCCCCGTATCTGATCGACGATTAGTTGGGAATCGCCGTATGCTTTAAGGTATTCTACCCCCAGCTCTCTTGCGAGTTGGAGGCCAACGACCAGAGCGTTGTACTCGGCCACATTGTTAGAGCAGGGCTCGGTGAGGGAATAAGCGCGGTTAATCACCAATCCGGAAGGGGAGATCAGCACTACCCCGACTTCGACGACTATATTGCCTTTAGGTCCGGTCCTCGAAGCACCGTCGAAGAACATTCGCCATATATTATCGTGAGAGGTTGCATGCGAGTCGACGACCTCATCTGGGATCTCTTCATATATTCTGGAGGACTCCGATCCTGGGTGGGATGCTAAGAAGTCCGCCAGGGCTTGACCTTTGACTGCCTTTTGTGGGACGAAGATCATATGATAAGGGGACAGCAATATTACCCATGTAGCGAGTCGAGAGCTAAGTGCCCCTGGTTTAGTCATGAGGACCCTGAGAGGGTTGACTCGTGAGATCACATGTATCGTTTGTCCGGTGACATAGTGTCGCATTTTCTGAATGGCGAACACCAGGGCAAGGCATTCCTTCTCCACAGCGGTGTATCGGTGTTCTGGCCCAATCATCATTCGGCTGAGGTAATATATGGCTTGCTCATGGCCTACGTCGTTGTTTTGTGCCAGCAGAGCCCCGAGGGAATGTTCCATTGCTCGTACATAGAGCAGGAATGGTTTTTCAGGAACCGGGGCCACCAAAACTGGAGGATTTTATAAATATTCTTTGATGCTGTCGAAAGTACGCTGGCATTCCTCGTCCCATACGAATGAGACTCCTTTCTTCATGAGGTGCGTGAACGGTCGGCATCGCCCGGAGAGGTTAGAAATGAACCTCCTGATGTAAGCTAGCCTCCCTTGGAGGCCTCTGAGTTCGCAAAGATTTCTCGGAGGACCCATCTCCATGATTGCTTTTGTCTTCTCAGGGTCTATATGGATGCCTTGTGCCATGATCATGAAGCCCAAGAACTTTTCGTTGGATACGCCCAGAAAGGACTTCGTAGGGTTCATTTTCAAATTGTGTGCTCGCATTAGGTCGAATACCGTCCTTAGATCCTGCAGATGGTCTTCCTTGCAGCGACTCTTAACGGCTATATCGTCAATATAGCACTCCACTGTCTTGCGTAAGTGGTCTCTGAAAATAATGCTCATGGCTCTTTGATATGTGGCACCAGCATTCTTTAAGCCGAAAGGCATAACTGTGTAACAGTATGTGCCAATCGGTGTTCGGAACGATGAATGCTTTTCGTCGTCAGGAGACATCTTGATTTGGTTGTACCCTGAGAAGCCGTCCATGAATGACATACGTTCGAAGCCGCAGGTATTGTCGATCATGATGTCTGTGATAGGAAGGGGGAATTCATCTTTGGGGCATGCCTCGTTCAGATTGCGGAAGTCGATGCAGATTCGAATCTTCCCATTCTTCTTGAGGACGGGTACTATATTGGCGACCCAATCGGGATGTTGCTCCTCACGAGTGAAGCCGCTGGCTATCAGTTTGTTGACTTCGGCTTCGATCGCGTCCATGATGCCTTCGTCGGAAGCGTCGCTGTTGTTGCTTGACTGGCTTCACATCTGGCCGAATGTTGAGTTTGTGAAGAGCAATGTCGGGATTTAACCCAGGCATGTCTTCATAGCTCCAGGCGAACACATCAATGTATTCTCTGACAAGTTCTAGCAGCGTCTCCCGTTCTTCGTCTGCTAGGATTCTACTGACAAAAATTGGTTTTGGAGAAGATTTGCTGCCGAGGTCAACTTGTATGACTTCATCTTCAGTAGGAGGTTCTCTTAGTTCGAATCATTTTTTCCATTGTGCATCCAATTGCTGGGCCTACGGCTCTAGCTCGAGGATCTCGGGGATGTCTTCGTCTTCTTCGTAAGCGTCGGCGAATGCCATGTTGACTGTCATGACTCGTCTGAACACATCTCCGATGCTGGTATCCGAGTCAGAAGTTGGTGATCCGGTTGAATGTGACTGCCAGTCACATTCTTTATCTGAACTCTCAGGGGTCGTAGTAGGCGTTACATACCCTAACCCGCATCGAGTTTTGCTATAGTAGTCTCGTGGTTTGCCCGCCGGGACCGGCGGCTTCAAAGGTAATCGTCGTCCAGTGCCGTAGTTCAAACCTGGCATCGTCTCCAAATCATACCCCTGTTTCTGCATGAGATATTTAGATTGGGGGCTATAAAGATACAGAGGCAGTCTTCCGGCATCTGACCCGAGGTCGGCTTCCTCTATGGTGAAGGGATGCGGGTTGTTCGTCCGGCCGAAGATGATCGGATGATCCCCTCCCTCGATTATTCGGTAAGCATCTTCTACTGGAGTAAGCTGGATCACGGTGTACACATTTGTCACTTATGTATTTAGGTGAGTGCCTATACCGTGTTCCATAGCATACATTATACATAGCTTATTGAGCTCGGTATAGTTCAAAGATAACCCTTTATTGATGAAGTAAGGTATCTTTTCTAGGGAGATTACATCATCAGCGGAGGGAAAATCAGTATGGGCAGCCACATACTTGGCTAACTCTTGTTCCTCTTCGGCTCCCCCCTGTGTGAATGAAGACTGAGAGGACGTCCTGGGAAGCTTGATTGCCAGTGGTTCAGTTGATGGAGCAGAGCGTAGAGTTGTTGGCAGACTAACGACCCCCAGTTTGGCACTTGATGTGGAGCGAGGAGTGGCTGGTTCGCTAGAAGTGTCAGACCTTGCATCGGGGTGACGACCCTTCTTGGGAAGGCGTATCGTCAGCGACTTGTCGGAGGGATTGAGCTTCCCCGTTTGGGGTTGACTGACTCTCGGCAGTCTGATTGTCAGTGGCCCCGTTGTGGGTCTCGGCACTTGGCCGGACCTTGGCAGCCGAATTATCATCTGCTCCTCTTGCGCCGAGAGGCTGATCGCGTCCTTCCGCAGAGTGGCAGTAAGGGACGCGGACTTGCCCGGTTTGCGAGCTTGGAGGTGGATCGTCAGGGGTCCTTCTGATCCCGTGGCCGTTTCGGTACTAGCTTGTTCATTTCCTTCATCAAGGTGCCTCTTCGACTTTTCGTATAGGCAGGAGTCTGAGTAGTAAGATTCGACCCCTTTGAAGGGATCTATGTCAGCAAATTTCGTCTTCACAAAGTCGTATTTGTCGACATATTTGAAGCACTGGTGTAGTGTGGAAGGCACGAATATATAATCGTGTATCCATGGGCGCCCCAAGAGGATGTTGTAAGAAGTGTCTGCATCTATTACGTAGCAGGTGACTTCGAATTGGAGGTCGCCAATTTGACACATCAGATGAATCTTCCCAATAGGGTAGCTCCTGCCCGAATTAAAATCGCTGATGGCGGTGCTTGTAGGTGTCAGGCGATGCATTGGGATGCGAAGATGATGTAGCAGACCTTTCGGGATGATGCTTATGGATGAGCCAGGATCTATGTGCATCCGATCCACCTTCACGTCGCCGATGTATCCCGTGTAATATAGCGGACGATCGTGTAGGTTGGTTTTGATGAGCATGTCCTGCGGAGTAAAGACGATGTTGGACATTGCTCCCGTACAGGCACTGTCTTGGAGATCCACGGGTGTGTCCTCCCCGGTGAGGTTGGATTGAGCCAGATAGACATCGACATTTTGGAGTGCTTCGCTTAATACAATACGAACGTCCTTGGAGAGTCTTAGGACTTCGTATAGTGACAACTTAGCCGGTGTGTTAGCCAATTGCGTTAAGATGTCAAAGTTGTAGGGCCTCTCTAGCCCTTGTGCTACCTCCTTTCGGAGGGATTTGTCGAAGCGACTCTCCCTCGGCCTAGGCTTGTCGGTCGTCGAAGGCTGAGCCGGTCCCGGAGCATCAGTTGTAGCTGGTTGATAATTTTCAGCTGGATTGTCAACCACAGGTTGGGATTGTGCTCCGGACCGCGTGACGACGGCTGTAGCTTCCTCGTTGTCTGTCGAGATTGTGTGGCAGGTCCTGACTTTTCCACTTTTTTTTGTCGGTAGAAGATAGTGTGGGCCGAGTCACTTCTGACACCAAGTCTGGATGGATCCACATGACCTCCCCTCGTGATGTGGTGAGGGGTACTAGACCGGCAGCCTGATCTCGGGGAGGTGGAAGATTGGTAATCTCCATTGTCGCTAGAGGGACGGGGACCACCCCGTCTTGAGTCTCTGTCGGAGGGAAGCTACCGAATTATACGGACACCATATTGGCCGCCACGGTTACCTCTTCGAAATCGATGGCCAGAGCGTTCGAATCGATGAGGTTTTGGATGTACCGTTTCAGCTGGTAGCAATCGTGTGTAGCATGATGGACATAGCGATGATAATGGCAGTACTTTGGATTCTCCATCTCTGCCGGCCGCGGTTCCCGTCTTGGTGGAGGGAGCTGAATCCTGTCCCTTTGTATGAGCATGTCTAAGATGGGCTTGACGTGATCGTCTTCGAAGGAGTAAGTGATTTGCGGCCATTGTTTATCTTCGGGCTTCGGCTCAGGTTTTTGTGTTGTATCGGCCACCATAGCCTGCTTTCCCTTGCTGTCCCGATTGTTGGAGGGGCTACCCCCATTATCGTTGTTGGGACGCTTGCCCTTGTTTTCTCCTTCCAAAATGTGCAATCCCAGTTGGCGAGCCTTCTTCAGTCGTTCTTCGGCGCTTGTGGCGGTGATGATGAACGTTTTCCAATCTTTGAATTGACTTTCGCCCATCCAGAGACTGATCGTTGGGAGCAGTCTCTTTTGGCAAATTTTAATTAAAGAGGAATCTGGATTTCTGGAGGACAGCTTCATGGCGGTTTGGCAGAACCGCTCAATGTAGTTCCTTGTCAATTCCTTCTCCCCTTGGACGACGTCCATGAGGGTGGACATGGTGACGTCCTGCCCTACTTCGTAGAATCTCTCCAAGAACAGGCGCTTGAAGCCGGCGAAGGAGTGGATGCAGTTGTCCGACAGATTGCAATACCAGTCAAAAGTGACTCCTTCCAATGCCCCAATGAATAATCGCGTGAGGATAGCATCATCATGGGGCAGATGGTCGGTGGTGACCTCGAAGTAAGTGATGTACCGACTTGCTGAGGTCTTGCCATCATATGGGTTGATATTGAACGGCTTATATTTTGGTGGGAGTGGAACATCCCTCCATTCGGCAGGGTATGGTTACCGCATTCTGAGGACTTGAGCGTTTTCTCGGGCATGGAATATGGCTCCGAGCTCCTGGACCTCTCTTCTTACTTCTCGGGCCTCATCTGTTGCGGTAGGGGCTGTTATTTTGGGAGGATTATTGCCCGGGTTTGGTGCTGCTGAGTTCGAGTCCACATTGATCGCGGGACCCGTGCTTGTTTGGCCAGGCGTTCCTCCTTGCAGAGTTGGAAGAGCGGCGCTGATTTCATCTACAGACTTGACCAAGGCCTGCAGTATAGCCTCCAAAGTGTCGATGCATTAGCGATCGCTGGAACCACCTTGGTTGTTGTCCGTCATGAACGCCGTCCTTACATGAGGAGTGATGGAAGAAACGGTAGAGGATGTACACTCCGAGTCGTACCCATGCACCGAGAAGTCATCGGGGTAGGTGGGAATGTTCTCTTCGGGCTCGAACTCGGAGGGAACGGTATCTCCAGCCTCGGAGCTTGCTTCGTCTTGAGAGCCACGGATGTCCTCGGGGACATCAGCGCCTGTTGTACCTGATGGGAGAGTTGTTTGTCCGAGCTCGGCTCCTTGAAACATTGGATTGTTGTGGATGTTCGGAGGAGTGCTACCCCTAGTTCCGACGACCCCCAGCGATGTAGATGATGAGTTTCCTATTGCAGCAGATTTCGTCTTTGAACGGGTGTGTTGGAATACTCCGGTGGAGGACAACCGTTTAGACGACAGTTTCTTAGCTGTAGTGGTTGATATCTTGGGGCTGGAGATGCTTGTCTTCTTTCCTCTCCCCTCGGCGGAGACTTTCTGAGCGGAATTGCAGGAGACAACAGGAGGTGCCTCGTCTTCTGAGCTCGGATGCTGTAGTCTTTGAAAGACGGACGGCCGGTCTTCCATTGCTGCCGTGTTGTTGCAACAACAGTTGATGATGATTTGGGTGCAGTGATGTCCAAGTGAGGACTCTTTGTATGTCGAGGCTCATTCTCTTTCCTTGCGCTTGTGGAGGATCACCTCACGCAGGTCAGAGGAACCACTTTGTCCGTTCGCCGCCGGGAGCTGGACTCGAGCGGTTCTATACAACTTCCCATCAGAGGCCCGTGTTATAGTCAACGGGACGCCCCGATAGTCAGAGGTTGGGATAGCTGACTGGGCTTGATGAGCCTACGCTGTCCTAGACTTCCTCCTTTTAGCACTTGCGGGTGCGTAATAGGAGGAGTCCAAGTTGAATACCACAGAGTCTGGCTTATCATCCAGAGAACCATCAGGGTCAGGACCGCATGAGAGACGGTCGAAGACTGATCGAGAGAAGCGTGGAACAGACGCTATGCGGCTAGAATTGGGTACCGTGTAGGTTGTCTGCATGCGGTTGTCTTCTGCCGTCAGATGAGTTGTTTTTATGCGGCTAGGAGTCACGACCGTGCAGGCTGGCCGCATGCGGTTGGCAATTGTGGCCGCATGGGTTTTCTGCAAGCGATTGACTTTCTTAGCTGCATGAGTTTCATCCATGTAGTTGGCAGCTGTAGTCGCATAAGCTATGCGGCTGACAGATGTGGCCGCATGAGTTTTTTTTGTACGGCTGGCGGATGTAGCCGCATGAGCTTTCTCCCTGCAGCTAATACCCTTATGCGGCTCAGATCGCATAGAGTTCCTCTTTGCCCCTGCAAGTCCAGCATCATAGTATTTTCATCTGCCGAACTTGGGGACAGCAGAGTCGTCTATGATCTGAAGTGGGGCCGCGGGAGAGTCTTCTCCGCCGTCTTGAGCAACAGAGGGTATTTCTGCAAGAGCTTCAATAGGAACAAAGGATCGGGGTCTCCACTCCTTGCGGGCCTTCTTTGTGCGGGCTCGCTTCTGGACCGGGCCAGCGCTCTTGTCGGAGAGCATTTCTTCGAACGCCTGTTGGTCGAATCGGGCGACCATCTTCTGTTGCGTGGAGCCAAGCTTAGCTACATCCATTTGCATCACCAACTCCTCAGCCGTGGAGAAGTTTGTCCCCAGCAGAGTCGCCATCGTGTTTGCCATGAAATATAAAAGAACAGAACAATTATCGGAGGACCGGACTTTTAGTTCACGTTACAAACTCGCTTGTACAAAGAAAGCCTAGGGACGAAAACCTAGGTACAGCAGTCTAAGTACAATTGTTTATTTTAGATTCTAGGGGGTGACGATAGAGGCTCGGGAAGGCGACGACAGCCCTGCCTTACTCCTTGGACGATCTGTATGAAGCCTTGGCTCCTGTGAAGAGATGGTTGGCGTTGATGAAGAAATGCTCTTCTTGCTCTCCCTCTATTACTCTTCTGGCTTCTCTCTCTCTTTCTGTGTATTTTTCTCTCTAATTATTGGGGGAGTCTCTCTGTATATCTTTCTCTGATAGTATATATATCCTTCACAAGGGAATGGCACCTTGCTATTTATAATAGTGGGGGCATCATTAGGGTTTGGATGATTACCCATTCTCAAAGTGGCGGCGGCCTGATGTATAATCAATCTGGACTATTAGTTTAAGGCGTGAAGGATCTGGGCCATAAATGGGGATAGTATTGAATCCTGTGAATGATTAATGCTGATTGCTTTAAATCTTCATGATTGGTTGTGTCAAGCTTGGATCTCTCACCACGTGTCCCATTGGCTTGATCATGAATGATATGACCTGATCTCATTAATTATGAGGATAACGTTAAATATGGTCATTGGGATCTGGTAAATCTCTGATTGATCTGCATCCCTTAATCATCCTTGCTACCAACTGTCAAGTCGTGGGGGCTATTGAATCTCTGCCACGTGTCTTAATGGTGGACCCTGGCAGAACCGCATGAGACAGCGTCTCAGTGAGCCGCATAGGTATAGTACTTGCGACCCGCATGGAATAGTTTCTCGGTGAGCCGCATAGGTATAGTACTTGCGAGCCGCATGGGATGGCTTCTTGGTGAGCTGTAGGAAGATGATTCTTGCCAGCCGCATGAAGCTGTTCTTCAATGGAGCCGCATGTGAGTAGCCACGTGGCAATCTCGGATCGTGTCAGCGATTTTTTCCTGTTCCCAAAGAGTCTGTCATTATGATAGGACCATTATGACACTTCATGTCAGAGCCGTCAGCTGTCAAATCATGGCAGAGCATTGAATAGGGCCATTACTCGATGGCCAGCTGTGTGAAGGGGTCCCATGGGGACACGTGGTGTTGATCGAGCCGCATATCTCTGTCGGTCGTATGTGAGCCGCATGTACTTCTGAACCGCATGCGGCTGGGGGGCTCTTTGAACCGCATATGACTATCCCTATGTAAGTCGCATAGACTCTACTGCCCCGAGCCGCATGAGACTAAGAGTCTCTCTGAACCGCATGGGACTGCTTCTGATGAGCCGCATGGGGTTCTTCTGTTCCGAGCCGCATAGATCATCATTCTGATATTTTTCATGCTTCTACAATGCTGAATCTACATATCACACTTCTCCTCATTATTCTGCTTATAGACATCATCAGCATGCTCCTAATGTAAATAGGAATGCTACATGTACTTATTGTGGTTTATATGGACACATTTTACCACAATGTAGGATTAAAAGATTAGTAGATAAAAAGATATATGTATGGTTTCCAAAAACTAACTCTTCAGGACCCTCAAGAACTTGGGTACCAAAGGTCACATCTACTCTTGATGTAGGTAGACCTTCCCTCCTCAACTAAGAGTAAGTAGATTCTCGATAGTGGATGCTCGTGGCATATGACGGGAGACGCACATCTTTTCGCATCACTATAGATGAAGAGAGAAGGATATGTATCCTTCGGCAATAATCTAAAAGGTTATATTATAGGTAATGGTATTATTGGTTATCCTCCCTCTCCCGTAATAAAGGATGTCTGCCTAGTGACCGAGTTAAAGCATAACCTGCTCAGCATCAGTCATCTTACTGACCATGGTTATGACATTAACTTTGGACAAAACAAATGCCTTATTTATGATAGGTCAACAGAAGACATTGCTTTTTAAGGGGTAAGAGAGGACAATATTTATATTTTCTATTTGTCTATAGATACTAACAATGCAGGTAGATGCCTATATGCTCATAAAGATGAACAGTTACTATGGCACCAGCGTCTTAGTCATGCCAATATGGATACTATATCCAGGCTATCGACCAAGAAGCTAGTTAGAGGCTTGCCCGACATCACATTCAAAAAGGACACCGTATGTGCCAAATGTGAGTTGAATAAGGCAACCAAGTCATCTTTTCATTCCATAAACTCTGTAAGCACTACTAGACCCCTGCAACTACTCCATATGGATTTATTTGGCCCTAGTAGGGTAGCCAGTCTTGGTGGAAAACTCTAGGCCTTTGTTATTGTTGATGACTTTTCAAGATTTACTTAGGTTTTCTTTCTTACTTATAAAAGTGTTTTTAAGATTTTTGTCAAGAAAGTTCAAAACAAAAAAGGCTACATGATTACTCGAATCCGAAGTGATCATGGAGGCGAGTTCGAAAATTCTGATTTTGAAAAGTTTTGTGATTCCAATGGTTTTGATCATAAGTTTTCTTGTCCAAGAACTCTCCAACAAAATGGTGTTGTGAAGCGGAAGAATAGGACTCTTGGCGATATGGCCAGAGTCATGTTGAACAATTTTTTACTTTCGAAATATTTTTGGGCTGAAGCTGTCAGTACAGCATGCCACATTTTAAATAGTGTACTTATTCGTCCTATTACGAAAAAAATACCCTATTAGATTTGGTTTGGGAGAACCCAAAATGTTTCTTACTTTAGAGTTTTTGGCTGTAGATGTTTTATCCTTAACACCAAAGACAACTTAGGCAAATTTGATGCCAAAGCTGACGATGGTATTTTCCTTGGCTATGCTGCCAAGAGTAAAGGATATAGAGTTTTTAGCAAACGCTCATTAATTGTGGAAGAGTCTACAAATGTGACTTTTGATGAAGATAACTGTGCAGCAGCTACTCTTGATGATGATGTTGAGCCATCAACGTCTACTCCAATGAACACCACAACCGAAACAAATTCTCTGGAAAGCTTGCCTAAGAAATTCTCTTTCAAGCCCTCACATCCAGAAAATTTGGTAATCGGCGAGGTTTCACGTGGAGTAACTACTAGATCATCATTAAGAGGCTCTATTGCTAGCACTGCCTTTATTTTACAAATTGAGCCTAAAAATATTTTAGAAGATTTCAATGATGAATTTTGGATTTCTGCTATGCAAGAGGAACTCAACCAATTTGAGAGGAGCCAAGTATGGAAACTTGTTCCTAGACCGGCTAATCACTCGATTATTGGTACTAAATGGATTTCTAGAAACAAAGTGAATGAAGATGGTTCAGTCACACGCAACAAAGCTCGTCTAGTAGCCCAAGGATACAACCAAGAGGATGGTATCGACTACGATGAGACATATGCTCCTGTTGCTAGATTAGAATCCATTCGGATGCTTTGTGCATTTGCAAATTTTCAAAATTTCAAATTATTTCAAATGGATGTTAAAAGTGCTTTCTTGAATGGTTTTATTAAGGCGAAAGTTTATGTAAAACAACCCCCTGGCTTTGAAAATCACAAATTTCCCGACCACGTGTTCAAGCTAAAGAAAGCGTTGTATGGCCTTAAACAAGCCCGTAGAGCTTGGTATGAACGGCTAAGCAATTTCTTGTTTGAGAAAGGTTTTTTAAAAGGGAAAATTGACACTACACTTTTCATAAAATCTTTCGAAGACACTATTCTTTTAGTACAAATATATGTAGATGATATTATTTTTGGTTCTACTGATGAAACTCTTTGTCAAGATTTTGCCTAGTGTATGCAGACCGAGTTTGAGATAAGCATGATGGGAGAACTCAACTACTTTCTCGGGCTGCAAGTCAAACAAATGTCAAATGGAACCTTCATCTGTCAGTCGAAGTACACAAAGGACATGCTGAAGAAATTTGATCTTGACAACGTCAAACCAGTCAGCACTCCTATGGCTACTTCAACCAAACTTGAACCAGATGATAGTGGCAAACCCGTAGATCAACGTAAGTATCGAGGTATGATAGGCAGTCTACTCTATCTTACTGCAAGTCGCCATGATATTATGTTTAGCGTTTGCCTGTGTGCTAGATATCAAGCAAATCCTAAGGAATCACACATGACCGCGGTTAAGCGTATCTTTCGATACCTTAAGGGTATGGTTACTGTGGGCCTATGGTATCCCAAGTCAACATCATTTGACCTTATTGGTTATTCTGATGCTGACTTTGCCGGATGCAAGGTCGACCGTAAAAGTACGAGCGGTACGTGTCATTTATTAGGAAAAACTTTAGTCTCTTGGTTTAGCAAGAAGCAGAATTCTGTCGCACTATCCACAACAGAAGCTGAATACATCGCAGCTGGGCGTTGTTGTGCACAAATTCTGTGGATGAAGCAAACCATTGAAGACTATAATTTATCTTTCATGCATATTCTAATCTTTTGTGACAACACTAGTGCTATAAACTTGACTAAGAACCCCATTTGTCACTCACGCACGAAGCACATTAAAATTCGTCACCATTTTTTGCGTGATCATCAGCAAAATGGTACGATTAACTTAGAATTTATTGACACTGATCATCAGTTAGCATATTTCTTCACAAAACCATTATCCGAAGAGCGCTTCAATTTTCTTTGTCGTGAACTTGGAATCTTAGATGAAGCTGTTATAAATTAAGATAAACCTGCGTAAATATCGAATATATCTTGATTCTATTATGATGAACTTGCTATGGGTACAAGCCGAAAGGGTCCTTCTGACAACAAGGCATAAAAGCCTAAGCGACACGGTGCACTAATCCTCAGGACTACCGCTAGCTGGGATCCGGCTCCTGCAGCTAACCCATGGCAGCTTTAAAATATTAAATTACGATATAATTCCTTGTTTATTATATGGTTCACTTTCATTTGTCACATGCTGAAATACTATTATTTCAATTTCATATTGCTGCTTCAGAATCAATTTATGTTATTCTGTTGTTTATTAATTGGGTCTTTCCTATCTTTACACTCATATCTTATATTGGTTTGTCAATTACTTAACCAATATTTTCCTGTTTCTGCCTGATTCCCATTCTGTGACAAGGATCTGGAATTCGAGCCAAATTCTGCTTCTAGCAGAGTTCGGACCGAATTCGGTTCGACTGTTCCAGAACCGGGAACAGCCCCAGCCGTTGATCAAAATGTTGATCCAATGGTCATTATTTCACCCGACCAAGAGAAACCCTTCCCCTATATTCGGTTTCTCTTTCATCTCCTTCCTTCTTACCACCTTTCCAACTTCTCAAACACAATTCTATCAAAACCCTAACCCTACTTTCTCCTATTTTGTGCTCCATTCTTCCCCAAAATCAAGGAGAAGGCTTGTTTTTCAATTCTTTTCCATAGTTCATCACTAGTTTGAGGTATAATTCCTTACTTTTTTATATCTTAATTTTTTTCATTATCTATTGTGTTATGGCCCCTCGTTTGTTCAACCGTGGGAAGAGACTTCGGACTGAGGGCACATCCTCATCGAATGCTCCTCCACGCGTTGAGCCGCCCGTTGCACCACCCGTTGCACCGGCTATTGAACAACAAATCCATCCGTTGTTCAATCCTCCACGTCCCAATGATCCAAACACTTACGACGACCGAATTTTTGTATCACTAGATGCCTCAAATGATTGGTTTAGTAATTTTCGGACACGTCCAGTATTTGCGGGATACCCCATCAACTTTACCATATTCTCATAATATGATGCACTCTTTAAAGACCTTTGTCTTGATGAACTCGTTACTTCTAATTCGGTCATTTATCATAGTGCCATTCAAATATTTTACTGTAACTTGACCCATGATGACACTCATATCTATTCATGAGTTGCGGGTATTGATATATCCTTTAATGATTTTGAATTGGCCGAATATCTTGAGCTTCAAGAGCCTAATTCTTGGGAAAAGCTTGTTGAAGCTAGATCCTTTATCTTTCCCGAAGGAATTTCACTAGAGAGCTTCAAGGACGACCTGTGTAGCCCTAACATGCGTCCTCGTAAGCTCTTGGCAAAATTTCTCAACCCTTATTTCTATGAGCTTCATCGGATCATTTTCAATACCATTCTACCCAAAGCGGGTTCTACCGATAAAGTTATTTATTTTGAGATTTCAGCATTGTACCATCTCCACTTCCATGTCCCCTTTAACCTTCCACGCACAATGATGGATTGGATGATCAACTGTAGGAAGAAACCAAGATCTTTGGTTTATGCATTATACCTTCCTACAATCTTTCGTGCGTTCCATGTACCCCATGATGAGTGTCCATTCTTACCTGTCCCTGCCTTTCTCTCTTAGGCAAGGAGTCTTCAGGCGGCCATCGGCTCACCAGTAGTGTCTGAGCATTCAGATGATGAGCCAGAGGCCCCTCCTCTCGGACAGGATCCTCCTCCTCCTCCGGCCACTCTTGAGTCACTTCAGGCCGTGCTTCGAGATCGTTTCACTTCGTTTCACTTTGGAGGACGATCGAGGGACTCAGTTGGACTATCGGACTACCTTGCAGATGAGTGCTATCAGCAACTCACTGCATGATATTCGGTATTCCATGTCTCGTCATCCTTCCATGCCCATTCCTATGGAGCGAGACCCAGGTCATGAGGGATTCCGTATCGATGACCCTTGGGTTCGTCGCTACATGGATCCGGATGCAGCTTTTATGGACCCACGTCGCTCCTTTACTGATGCTTCGGACGACGTCGGGCCCTCTCATGATCGATGATGGATATGCACCACTTGTGATGCTGCTACTGCTGATCTTAGATTATGTTTATGTATTTTGCTTTAGTTACTTTTATGTACTTGATTGGTAGTAGACTTCTTATGAGTTATGCTTTTGAGACTTTGGCAGTACTATTATCAGTTTTTATGTTATCATGACTCTTGGTTATTATCCTAATTTATATGCAGTTTCTTCTCTTTTTGGTGTGCTTGCCAGTTATCATTTATCTATCTCATATTGCTAAATGCCAAAAGGGGAAGATATGTGTATATTTTGTTCTATTTGGTTTATATGTGCTTTTGGAAGACTATTATTAACAGGCCAACAAGATTCACAACATTGTTTATGGGAGAGCTATTCTTAAGCTCGGCACAAATTATGGGGGAGCTATGTCGTTATATGTGTCCAGGTATGGATATTGAATATACAATTATTATTTTGTCAATTATCAATATGGGAGAGATTGTTGACACAAAGTCACAGTCAACCAAATATTGATAAAATTGACTAAATAATACTTGTGATAATTCAATACGACACACGACGACTACATCCAGTTCAAGCCAGACGACAGCTCATTTTTGCAGATGCGAGTCATTTTTCGAGTCTGTACTTTTATATTTTATTGAGTCTAGAATGATTGTAAGCTGAGTTATGCTGGGCTCTTGAGACTCAACCCATAACCCATCCAAATCCATAAAGCTCCACATCCAAAATCAGCCCACTGGACCCTTGGACCCATTCTGTGCTCTGGAGACAGAGTTCGGGCCGAACTCTGCCTCCACAAAGAGTTCGGGCCGAACTCTGTCCCCTAAAAATTAGCACCCTAATTTTTAGGGCTTGCTGGTTGCTAGTTGTCCAACGGCCAAATATTTGAAAATTTCTACCAGAATTCTGGCCGAATTCTGCCTGATAAAAACCTATAAATAGGCCAAGAATTCTCTCATTTTCAATCATCCAATCTTCTTTTCTCTTCTCTCTTAAGCTCAATATAAGCCATACCCTTCTTCATCTACTAGCCACAAGTTTTCTAAGTCTCGAGTGCTCAGCATCTCTCAGTTAGGAGTTTTGTACAAGAGTTCAAGAAGTAGCTTGGAAAATTCCAAGCATCGCCACTGTGATCCATTGTAAGAAGTTGACATGCTCTTCTGAAGTAAAGGCACGGGGTGTAACTACTATTTCACAAATAGTGGATTTAATCCTGAGCTAGAGTTCTCAAGCCTGGACTAGTCCTCCACGAGGGAAACCAGGTTTAAATCGGCTGTGTTTGCGTATGCTCTCTTGCTCCTTATTTATTTTTCGTATTTACTCTGATTAATTTTAGATTGTGAAAGAGTTGATTTTTAATTGGTTATTATTATTGCTATAACTCTATTCACCCCCCTCTAGAGTTGCCATCTGTTCTTCAGATGCTTGTGCTCTTAATCCGGATATAATAACGGACATGTATATGCAGTATGTATTACTTTGACTCATAAAAGAGTGAGATTCATTATGGATCAACAACCTCTATGAATTGGGTAATAACATTGTATATATGATGGGATGTTGATTATAAATGGAATCCATGTCCCGATACATCGGGTTGATGATGTCCTCTTAAGGAGCTCATAAGGATTGTCATGTAAACCTTGCAGGTGAATTATATCCGACGTGACAAATAAAGTTGAGCGGTACTACTTAAGGATAAAAGATGTCGAATCAATATAGTTGTCAGTAACTTAATTTGATCGACGGACATACGATATCTTAACATGGGGAGCCAAACGAGCATATAATAAAAGGATCCCACAAATATAATTTGGGATTAGGGAGGTAGTGCAACAATAGCTCATTAGTGGACCGAGCTATTGTTAATGGGCCTAGATTGTGTGTTCGGGCTGAACACGGGATATCCAGATCCGTTAGGAGGCCTAACCCTAATTTCACCTCATGGTCCCTGACGTAGCCTATATATATCCTCTATTCTCTGGCCGCTAGATTACTGATCAGAAATCTGAAATTTTCTCTAAATTCGTGATGCACGTAAGGAGGGAAAGAGAGGGCTGCCAAGGAGAAGAAAAGGTTGGGAGATCGTCGTCCACACGACGTCCAACTCGAGGAAGGAATACGTGTAGAAGATCTTGGGGTCGTCCGCTCGAGATTGCCAGGAATTACTTGTCTCCTTTCCGCCGCAGATATAATGCGTGAACCCTAGTTTCCGTCTATGAAGTGTTAGAACACGTATTAGATCTGTTTAACTTTCTATCGATCAATATGCACACCAAAGAAAGGGTCCTGGGAATCTCCAGTTCCATCAATTGGTATCAGAGCTCTTTGGATCTACGTATTGATTGATACGTCCATGTTGTACAATAAAACCTGTGCTGTGTAATAGTCGGTAGATGTAGATCTGTTCTAACTCGGTTTTGCAGGCATGTTAGATCCAACTATTATGGTCCAATGTATATTTTTTGATTATGTTGTTTAAACCACGAATATGTCGTGGATGTTGTTGTTGCTGTGTGTAACACCCAGTTTTCTAAAATGAGGGTAATTTTGAAATTTTGTATTTTAATTTATTTAATTATGGTATTTAAGATTTTCCATGATTTTATTAATTTTTAATCATTTTAAAACTATTTTAAAATCATGACTTATAATTTTGGTGTTTGGCTAGTGTAACCTTGGAGACTGTTGACCTAGAGCCTAGCCATGTGATTAGGATGTTTAAATTAGTACATTTTAGCCTAGAGGATATTTTGGTCATTTTAGGATTTAATTGAATTATTTATGATTTATTGGAATTTATGTGATTTTAATTATTATTTAAATAAGTGCTATGTGCTATGATGGGTTTTAGCCTAGTGAAGTCTAACCTAGAAGCTTAGACTTAACCCATGGGCTAAGTAGGATGGTTAACTTAAGTTGAGGGTAGAAATTATCAAGTTAGAAATCAAGTGGGAGTTTTAGTCATGAGAATTGATTTTTGAGAATGGGCCCTTAGAAACTTAGATGTAACATGACTTAGAGAGGAAGGCCCATGGTCCAACAAACTAAACCCTAACCCAAGCATTTATGACCAGCCACCTAGGGATCCACACTCCTATTTAATGTCTCCTCAAACATAGGGCTAGCCTCCTTAGAAAAAATAGCAAGTTGAAAATAGAGGTAAAACCCTTTCTTCCCCAATCCATAACTCCTCCATTTCAACTCCTTTTTCTTCCTAATTTCTTGCAATAGATTCTAATCTCTGTGTTTTTGATGACTATGGTGAGAAATTCCTGGGAAGGGGCAATTTGGAAGAGTTGGGTAGCTTGAGGAACAACTCACTTTGGGGCTTTTTGAGCCATTTCAAACCTATAGGTAAATCCCTATTTCTCTCCACCAAATTTTGATTTCTTTGCATGGTTAGGAAGCCCTAGGTGTCCTCTCTCTGTTGTGTAGGTTTTGTAAAGTTTTGTGTCTATTTCGTGTCCGTATCGGACACGTATCCAATAGGATACCTAGGTGTTTGTAGAAATGCCACTAAGGATTCGATTTTCGTATTTTTGAAATGTGATTGCATAGATCTGTAGATCTTCATGTGTGCATTATTTTTTGTGAAGGATGTTAGGTATTTTAGTGTCCTTTTGTGTCAGAATTTTGGGTTGGACACGCCATACACACACGTACACTGTGTCCTGTATCACGGGTTCTATTTCTCTGGACACAGGACACGTCGTGTCCTGAAATTTTGGAGGAACCTTGGGGCAATGTCTGCCACCAAGTTCCCAACATTTTGGAACTCCTCGTGGTTTGTGCACGAAGAAATCGGGCTCGCACTGGCCGCGCGCGGTCGCGCGCAGACGGCTGAGCACGTGCACAGACACTCACAAACACGTGTTCATGTCCGCAGAGGACACATCGTGGACACCCCACAGGGTATCGAATGTGTAGCCTGACACGTGGGCTACACGTGGACCAGACCACGTGGTCACATGTGTCGTGTGTCGTGTCCACGACCTCTGAGAACACGTGCACGACACTGTAAGTGCACCGTGGTCAGTTCGCATGTCGTGTGGGTGCTGGACTCGATTCGTGTCCTATCCTTGGACACGAAGACACTTTCTAGCACACCCTCACTGGTGACACTAGTTACCAACCCTTACTTTGTAATTTTTCGATGTTGGGTTGAGCCATGAGTAGTGTTGACTGATACCTGTTCAGTATCGAGTGTTTAACTCCCTGTTTTATTAATTCGATTCATATTTACATGTCATAATTCATACAATTAAATGTGTTTAGTTGCGGTTACATATGGAATCATGTTGGGGTTATCTGGGTTCATTGGTTTGAGTTGTTTCAAGCTTTTAAATCCAGCCCCACAACATTTCAAAATATTGCTGAGTTCATTCCTGTTTTAACATGATTTCAACCCAGTTTTGATGATAAACTGCCATATTAAATTGTATACATGCATACTAGTTTACATTCAGATTAGCTATGATTTGTGTTGGACCATGGATTTGAAATTGATTGGTTTTTAAGTGTATGGAACTTAGCATATATGGATGTTCATTTGTTCTCAGGTTCCTAAGAACCTGAGATAGGTTAAGCCATGAAATCTGGAACTAAATGACCATAAATGTTTGTTCCTCAACAGGAAATCTGAGGATGAATTCATTCACACATTGCATTAATATAAAACCTGAGAACCACATTGGAATTCATGACACACACATACAGTTCACATATATTCCTACACACATGCCACATCTATTTGCCTGCCACACATTGACACATAGTCACATACATACACACTGCTCTTATTTTTCCCCTACTGGAACACTACACACAGGTTTTCCTGTCACAGCTCACTCTCACACATAAATACACTCACATACACAGGAAAAACACTCACACACTGTCACAGGGTTTTTAAAACCTGAGAACAAGTTTAATTTTGTTAATGTGAATTGCTAGTTAGGTTCCATTGGTCTGAACTGTCATAATTCCAGATTTTTTAGGCTGAGAACACATTCATTCACACCACATCATGCTACATCAAAAACCTGAGATTACATTGGACTGTTTTACTGTGTGATAATAGGACTGTTTGGAACTAATGTTTTGGGTTTTTATGTCAATAGAAAATCTGGAAATTTTGGGACTGTTAAATGGTGTATTAATTTAGGGATTCATGTGTAAATACTGAAATCTGAGATTTGAGGGACTGTTTGACACTATTTTTATTCTATTACATGTATACACACATGTCCCCTACACTCACATACACATGTACACACACCTGTCCCCTCTAGCCCATTGACACACACCCTCACATTCACTCATGACACACATATACACCCACACCCTCATGTTATGACACCACACTTCTTGACACTAGTACACTCTCATGTACACACCCTATATGTATCACACACCCTCTACCTAGCACACACACACACATACACTTGAATTCATGAGTCCCTCTCTATGCCTATGCATATATGTATGTATTAACCAAGTGTGGTTTGGTGTACATTAGCCTATATGTGTTTTCTACTTATATTAATTAAATGGATCTATGGTGTACTATATATTATATATATATATATATATATATATATATATATATATATATATATATATTAAAAATATATATATATATGTGTGTGTGTGTGTGTGTGTGTGTGTGTGTGTGTGTTATGTGTATAGATATTTTGTTGGTTGTATAGACTTGGGTTAGCCTATTGGCCCATAGCCTAGTCTTCTAGCCTATGGCATGGTATCCCTAGTATGGAGTCTAGAATAGACTGTTTAGCCTTGTTAGGACCTAAAATGGTTTGTTAGACCTAGAATAGACTAGTTTGACTTATTTGACTTAGGTTTGACTTGGTTAACCTAGTTTGACTTCTAGGGTTGACCAGAGTTGACCAAGAGTTGACTTTGGTCTAGATTGACCTAGATTCATGTAGTATGCATCATAGTGCATCTTATTACCATTCTGGACTTTTTGTGACTTGTGTTGCTCTAACTAGGAGTCAGGTGCCTCATCTCGGACAGTACATTTACTTCAGACATTCAGACACCAGGCGAGTACATTCTCTGACCGTTTCATACTTGTCTGGATTTACATTCTTGCTCTAGATTACTGTACTTGATGCTGACACGATCATTATCACGGATTGGTACTATATGAATCTTCTTCTGAGATGTTATCTCCTTGTATTCACTAAATACATAGTGTGATGTGCGTTTCACTTACATATTGCATTTATTGAATACCCTTATCATTGTACACTCATTGTGCATATTGTACTCTCATTATCACATTGAGCCATTGTATAAGCCATTGTACAAGCCATTGTATAAGGTAACATAACTGAATTGGATCCTTGTGTATTGATTAGGGGAGGGAGAGTAGAAGTTCTTATGTGATCAATCCTATTGTATAAGAAATTGTATATGTCTATTGTACACTAACGTACAAAGGAGTCCCATTTTATTGTATAACCTAACCCGTTTACATAACCATATTGTGCTCTAAATCACATGTTGCTTACAGTTCTTACTTATCGTATATAGATATTTTCTATTATCAAATCTCTACTGTTTTTCATATACATTCTTCTTTCAGCGTTTCATGTACCTTACTCTATTGCATGCTTTATAATTCCTAACTTGATATGAACTGCGTGAGATGTTTTGTGCTCGCTCCCGTCCTGACTGGACCTGTTGAAAATATTACAGAGGATGAGGATGAGGCCTGCGTAGACACCTTCTATGGGACAGCTGTAGATGACTCGTGTGACCCAGATTTCTAGCCTGATCCACTAGCTTAGAGACTGAGGCTCCCTAGTCTAGGTTTTACTATTTCTGTCTTCTAAGATCAGGATTGTATATATATACTCTTTCATATTCAGTATTAGACTTGTATTGAGCTGGATGTTCTATTTTGTATAGCAGTAGACACTTAGACTCTCTCTCTGATTGTATCCTGTGGATCCTTTATTCCAGTATTTATCTATCTTTTATCTTATCATTCTGCCTTAGATGTGATTGAGACTGTATATTGCTATGTCACCTCCATTCAGAGGGTATATACTGTACAGGTACCTTTATATTGTTAGATGATTGACCTAGGACAGCGTTCTACCGCCGACACTGCGGCGTAGGCTGGGCGTTGTTACGTTCTCGTACCCTCACAGTGGGTGCGGGTCGTGACACGTTTTTAGTGGTGGCCCATGCAGGTCAAGTTTATGTAGTGGTATTCGAACTAGAGTATCACTACATCCTGCAGTAGGAGTAGAATATTTTGAGGTACTCAATCACATTAGGAAAAGCTCTTAATCTGATTCTTGTTATCAAATTCTTGGTACTTTAATACTTTCTTTTGAAATAAACTGTCCTTCCTTGACGTATCGCTTCTTTCTCAGCAATTGATACCCTTGTTTGATCTGTCTTCAGGATGGTGGAGACGCGGTTACAGCGTACCATTCATGGGGATACTGTAGAGGGGACTGCTACCTCTCAGCCAGTTCAGCAGGGTCGGGAGGCTACAGCTCCTGCCACCTCTGCTCATATTGGGACTTCAGCAGTAGCAGCAGAGGGTATGCCTCCACCCGTTCGGAGGTAGGACCAGTCATCCCAGAGGTACCATTCCAGCAACCGCCGCCTACAGAACACGTGGACGCGGTACAGATGTTTGCATACTTTCAGCAGTTTATGGAGATGCAGCAGACCCGACAGGAAAGGGGCATGGAGCTGGCCATTACGACAGTCGCAGCTCGACCAGTAGTCCAACAGTCGAAGACACCTGGGATAGAGCAGTTCCAGAAGATGAGCCCTAGAGACTTCCTGGAGACGGAGGGGATTATATATACTGACGAGTGGATCGAGCATATAGAGGAGATCTTCCGCCTGGCCCGGATACCGGCAGATCTCCAGATAGAGGCCGCAGCTAGCCGGATGCGATATCTTGCTCACACCTGGTATCAGTCAGACCCCAGGGTGGGGGTAGATGGGCAGACTTGGGAGCAGTTTAAGGGCTTCTTCAAGAAGAAATTCTTTCCAGATTCAGCACTCAGAGCCTTGGAGTCATAGTTCGAGAGCCTAGTCCAGGGAGTCTTTCAGTGGAGGAGTACACAAGGGAGTTTGGCCGCCTCGACAGCTTCGTAGAGGGCTTGAGCGAGACGACGAAGGCCCAGAGGTTTCGGAAGGGTCTGGTCAAGGAAGTCAAGTCCTTGACCATGGGCAACAGGGATGCCACTTTTGAGAAGATTTTGACGGGAGCCTTATTGGCAGAGGATGATCTTGAGCTTAGGCTCAAGAGGGGGCGAGACCCAGTTGGGGGCAGCAGCAGTGGTGGACCGGCCAAGAGGCCATACGTTCAGCAGCAGTTTCTGCAGCAGTACCAGCAGCTGAGGGCTCAGATACATCAGCTACAGTAGAGGCCTGTTTAGTATCAGGGACAGAGACAGGTGCAGTATCAGCAGGACACCGTGTGCAACTTATGCAAGAAGCCAGGCCATTGGTGGAACGATTGCAGGAAGAGGCTGGATATGTGTTTACTTTACGGTTCAGCGGAGCATCGGTGTAGGGAGTGTCCCAAGAACCCGACACCGTTGGCTCAGATAGCACCAGGAGCTAGGGCTCCGGTAGGGCAGCAGAGGGGACCACCATTGCAGACTCAACAGGAGAGGTTCGTACAGCATCAGCAGCAGGCCAGGGGAGGCCAGCCAGGGCGAGCTTTCGCCATGACAGCCGAGGATGCTCAGGCCGTTGGAGATCTAGTTGCAGGTTGCGTTCTTGTTTCAAATTCTACAATTACTGCCTTGAACTTCGATTCTCTCTGTTCCTTGTTGGTTGATCAATTCTGTCTTGTTGTTTTTGTGTTATGTTTAATTTTCTTCTGAGATGAATCATATGGGCTAGGTCACCCAGTTATGGAATCTAGAATCTTCGATGGTCGTGTTTAGCTGGCATAGTGAGGACATATAGTCAGATTTAGGACGTATTTCTCAGGTGTGGAAATTTAAGGTTTTCGCTGCCAAGCATGCGGCAACGCAAAAATCTTAAATACCATGATTCTAGAGGTATGTGCCTTAGTCGAGGACTCTGTGATTATCGTAGCCTTGCTCACTAGCACGACGAAGATTCTGAGTATCATGCTTTGGACAGACGCATATGATTATCTGACGGTATGTTTGAGACTTTGATTGTGAGGGTATTTGACCTAGAAGGACTACTACTATTTTAATTTCGAAGACAAAATTTTTCTAAGGTGGGTAGACTTGTAACACCCAGTTTTCTAAAAAGTGGGTAATTTTGAAATTTTGTATTTTAATTTATTTAATTATGGTATTTAAGATTTTCCATGATTTTATTGATTTTTAATCATTTTAAAACTATTTTAAAATCATGACTTATGATTTTAGTGTTTAGCTAGTGTAACCTTGGAGACTGTTGACCTAGAGCCTAGCCATGTGATTAGGATGTTTAAATTAGTACATTTTAGCCTAGAGGATATTTTGGTCATTTTAGGATTTAATTGAATTATTTATGATTTATTGGAATTTGTGTGATTTTAATTATTATTTAAATAAGTGCTATGTGCTATGGTGGGTTTTAGCCTAGTGAAGCCTAACCTAGAAGCTTAGACTTAACCCATGGGCTAAGTAGAATGGTTAACTTAAGTTGAGGGTAGAAATTATCAAGTTAGAAATCAAATGGGAGTTTTAGTCATGAGAATTGATTTTTGAGAATGGGCCCTTAGAAACATAGATGTAACATGACTTAGAGAGGGAGGCCCATGGTCCAACTAACTAAACCCTAACCCTAGCATTTATGACCAGCCACATAGGGATCCACACTCCTATTTAATGTCTCCTCAAACTTAGGGCTAGCCTCCTTAGAAAAATAGCAAGTTGAAAATAGAGGTAAAACCCTTTCTTCCCCAATCCATAACTCCTCCATTTCAACTCCTTTTTCTTCGTAATTTCTTGCAATAGATTCTAATCTCTGTGTTTTTGATGACTATGGTGAGAAATTCCTGGGAAGGGGCAATTTGGAAGAGTTGGGTAGCTTGAGGAACAACTCACTTTGAGGCTTTTTGATCCATTTTAAACCTATAGGTAAATCCCTATTTCTCTCCACCAAATTTTGATTTCTTTGTATGGTTAGGAAGCCCTAGGTGTCCTCTCTCTGTTTTATAGGTTTTGTAAAGTTTTGTGTCTATTTCGTGTCCGTATCGGACACGTATCCAATAGGATACCTAGGTGTTTGTAGAAATGCTACTAAGGATTCGATTTTCGTATTTTTGAAATATGATTGCATAGATCTGTAGATCTTCATGTGTGCATTATTTTTTGTGAAGGATGTTAGGTATTTTAGTGTCCTTTTGTGTCAGAATTTTGGGTTGGACACGCCATGCACACACGTACACTGTGTCCTGCATCACGGGCTCCATTTCTCTGGACACAGGACACGTCGTGTCCTGAAATTTTGGAGGAACCTTGGGGCAATGTCTGCCACCAAGTTCCCAAAATTTGGGAACTCCTCGTGGTCTGTGCACGAATAAATTAGGCTCGCACTAGCCGCGCGCTGTCGCACGCAGACGGCTGAGCACGTTTACAGACACTCACAAACACGTGTTCGTGTCCGCAGAGGACACATCATGGACACCCCACAGGGTGTCGAATGTGTAGCCTGACACGTAGGCTACACGTGGACCAGACCACGTGGCCACACGTGTCGTGTTTCGTGTCCACGACCTCTGAGAACACGTGCACGACACTGTAAGTGCACCGTGTTCAGTTCGCGTGTCGTGTGGGTGTTGGACTCGATTCGTGTCCTATCCTTGGACACGAAGACACTTCCTAGCACACCCTCACTGATGACACTAATTACCAACCCTTACTTTGTAATTTTTAATGATTAATTAGGTCGAATTCATGAAATCCTAATTTTTCCTGATACTTCACTGATACACATGTGCTGTTCTTTATTCCTAAGTTTTGATTCCTATTCTAAACTGATTTCTTAATGTTTAATGGCCATTTTAATTCATGAACATGTGTGAATGTATCACTATAATGTTGTTTACTGATTCGTGTTAAGTTTTAAGGTTCAAATTGGATTTTTGATGTTGGGTTGAGCTATGAGTAGTGTTGACTGATACCTGTTCAGTATCGAGTGTTTAACTCCCTGTTTTATTAATTCGATTCATGTTTACATGTCATAATTCATACAATTAAATGTGTTTAGTTGCGGTTACATATGGAATCATGTTGGTGTTATCGGGGTTCATTGGTTTGAGTTGTTTTGAGATTTTAAATCCAGCCCCACAACATTTTGAAATATTGCTGAGTTTATTCCTGTTTTAACATGATTTCAACCCAGTTTTGATGATAAACTACGATATTAAATTGTATACATGCATACTAGTTTACATTCAGATTAGCTATGATTTGTGTGGGACCATGGATTTGAAATTGATTGGTTTTTAAGTGTATGGAACCTAGCATATATGGATGTTCATTTGTTCTCAGGTTCCTAAGAACCTAAGATAGGTTAAGCCCTGAAATCTGGAACTAAATGACCACAAATGTTTGTTCCTCAACAGGAAATCTGAGGATGAATTCATTCACACATTGCATTAATGTAAAACCTGAGAACCACATTGGAATTCATGACACACACATACAGTTCACATATATTCCTACACACATGCCACATCTATTTGCCTGCCACATATTGACATATAATCACATACATGCACACTGCTCTTATTTTCCCCTCACTGGAATACTGCACACAGGTTTTCCTGTCACAGCTCACTCTCACACATAAATACACTCACATACACAGGAAAAACACTCACACACTGTCACAGGGTCTTTAAAACCTGAGAACAAGTTTAATTTGGTTAATGTGAATTGCTAGTTAGGTTCTATTGGTCTGAACTGTCATAATTCCAAATTTTTTTAGGCTGAGAACACATTCATTCACACCACATCATGCTACATCAAAAACCTGAGATTACATTAGACTGTTTTACTGTGTGATGATAGGACTGTTTGGAACTAATGTTTTGGGTTTTTATGTCAATAGGAAATCTGGAAATTTTGGGACTGTTAAATGGTGTATTGATTTGGGGATTCCTGTGTAAATACTGAAATCTGAGATTTGAGGGACTGTTTCCACTATTTTTATTCTATTACATGTATACACACATGTCCCCTACACTCACACACACATGTACACACACGTCCCCTCTAGCCCATTGACACACACCCTCACATTCACTCATGGCACACATACACACCCACACCCTCATGTTATGACACCACACTTCTTGACACTAGTACACTCTCATGTACACACCCTATATGTATCACACACCCTCTACCTAGCACACACGCACATACACCTGAATTTATGAGTCCCTCTCTATGCCTATGCATATATGTATGTATTAACCAAGTGTGGTTACATTAGCCTATATGTGTTTTCTAGTTATATTAATTATACGGATCTATGGTGTACTATATATATATATATATATATATATATATATATATATATATATATATATTTATATATATATATATATATATATATATATATATATATATATATATATATATATATATATATATATATATATGTGTGTGTGTGTGTGTGTGTGTGTGTGTGTTATATGTATAGATATATTGTAGGTTGTATAGACTTGGGTTAGCCTAATGGCCCATGGCCTAGTCTTCTAGCCTATGGCATGGTATGCCTAGTATGGAGTCTAGAATAGACTGTTTAGCCTTGTTAGGACCTAGAATGGTTTGTTAGACCTAGAATAGACTAGTTTGACTTATTTGACTTAGGTTTGACTTGGTTGACCTAGTTTGACTTCTAGGGTTGACCAGAGTTGACCAAGAGTGACTTTGGTCTAGATTGACCTAGATTCATGTAGTATGCATCATAGTGCATCTTATTACCATTCTGGACTTGTTGTGACTTGTGTTGCTCTAACTAGGAGCCAGGTGCCTCATCCGGACAGTACATTTACTTCAGACATTCAGACACCAGGCGAGTACATTCTCTGACCGTTTCATACTTGTCTGGATTTACATTCTTGCTCTAGATTACTGTACTTGATGCTGACACGATCATTATCACGGATTGGTACTATATGAATCTTCTTCTGAGATGTTATCTCCTTGTATTCACTAAATACATATTGTGATGCGCGTTTCACTTACATATTGTATTTATTGAATACCCTTATCATTGTACACTCATTGTGCATATTGTACTCTCATTATCACATTGAGCCATTGTATAAGCCATTGTACAAGCCATTGTATAAGCCATTGTATAAGGTAACATAACTGAATTGGATCCTTGTGTATTGATTGGGGGAGGAAGAGTAGAAGTGGTTATGTGATCAATCCTATTGTATAAGAAATTGTATATGTCCATTGTACACCCACGTACAAAGGAGTCCCATTTTATTGTATAACCTAACCCGTTTACATAACCATATTGTGCTCTAAATCACATGTTGCTTACAGTTCTTACTTATCGTATATAGATATTTCCTATTATCAAATCTCTACTATTTTTCATATACATTCTTCTTTCAGCGTTTCATGTACCTTACTTTATTGCATGCTTTATAATTCCTTGTTTGATATGAACTGTGTGAGATATTTTGTGCTCGCTCCCGTCCTGACTGGACCTGTTGAAAATATTACAGAGGATGAGGATGAGGCCTGCGTGTGAGCACCCTGAATTTTGGGCTGATTTTTTTCATTTTATTTTATTTTATTTTCTGATTGATTGGTTTGATAAATAATTTATTCTGTATTTTTCCTTAAGTGTACTTTTCCATGCCTTTGATATTTGGAGTGTCAGAGATGTTCAACTCTGGAAATCTTCTTCACGAGTTTTAGAGTGGACATGATTACCTTCATGACGGTATATAGTGTCCCATCCAAACTTGTTCCCTTGTACTCTTTTTGCTTCGCTGAACTTCAGGTCGGTTTAGACCATTTGATGTTTATTTATTTTTCCACTCTTTTCCTTGATCATTTTCAGCGCGTTACCATGACTTTTAAATTGGGAGCGCAAGACCAGTCAGTTTCTTGAAACCAACTTCTCATTGATGATCTACTCGAGACGCTCGTCACCCATGACCTTCGTTTCCCACTCAGTCACGTCATTTTGTGCTCCATTTGCTTCGCACAACTTTCCTGACGCGTGACCCGATTTTATTTCACTCCACGGCATCATATTTATTTTCCAACATGATTTGTGGGTCCCCTGTCGACCAAAACTTGTCAGCCCCAACTATGGGCATGGCCCACTTTGAGCCTACTATCCGTCTGTCACTTGTGTCCCATTTATTGGAATCTCCTTGTACTACTTATTTACTCATGATCATCAACGTCTATTTTTAATTCAATTATTGCTCAATGTCCGATTTTGATCCAATCCGGCTCTACCCAGTCCAGTCCAGCTCCATGATGCCCTCCATCGTGACACCCTCATTTTTCGGTGTCCAAAAATAA
The DNA here is from genome assembly GCA_029216955.1 of Iris pallida. NCBI lineage: Eukaryota > Viridiplantae > Streptophyta > Magnoliopsida > Asparagales > Iridaceae > Iris > Iris pallida. The sequence continues at coordinate 3,413,134 of JANAVB010013397.1, read as the reverse complement.
TATTTAATACCTAGTGTCTATTCCAATTTTGAGTGTAAATTTCTGTTGGTTTTAATCCTATAGGAATAACCTTTTCCTACAAATTAAATCCTAGCCATTTGTTCCCTAACAAAATCTCAACCATTAAAATCTACATGGAACATCCCCAACACCCCCCTAGCAGCCGGCCCTAACTCCCAAAAATTTCTCTTCTCTCTTTCCTCCCCTTCATTAATTGTTATCTCTTTTTCTCTCTCCTTTCTATAGTATTCCCACAAAACCATTCCTACTACAACACACAACCACAGCAACAAAAACCATACGAGCTCCCACCCCATGGCCAGCCCGATCCTCCTTCCTAGCCAGGCCGACCTCACCTCCTGGCCGGCCACTCCACCATCGGTCACCACCTCTCCACACACACAGCTCCTCTCCTCCATTTCCTCCTCCTCCATCTCCCTCTTCCAAAACCGCCGCCAACACTCCACCATATCAGCCATCACCACCACCTCCGCCCACCGTGCGTTCGTCGTGCGCGCCGCCACCCTTGGCCGTGCTGCCCATGGCCTAACCGGGCCAGGCTCGACAATGTGCTGGCCGCGCGCACCAGAAGCAACAGCAGTTGCGGCAGCGGCCAGCATGGGCCGCGCGAGCGCGCGCGTGCAGGCACCACCGCCGGCGGAGATGACCCCCCCATGCCGGGCGCACCCTACGCTGCCTTCCCCTGGCGGCCAACGTCCTCCGGGATGTGCCGTCGAGGCGATTCGTGCGTTTTGAACGACGTCCCGTCATGACGCGCGCGGGATCGAGTTCGTTTTGGCGCTCTGTCGCAGCGACTTTGCGTACGTTTTCCCGAAGATTCGACCGTTGGATCGGCAATTTCTTCGCTCCGTCGCAATCTCGGTATATCCACCTTCTTTCATGTCAATTTCCGTCCGTTAATTTTATCGTTTGGTACATCAAAACCGGCCACCAAGTTGACCGTTTAAATTGTATTAAATTTGGACAGTTTTGCGGGACCAACTTTGTCAGCTTGTATCTCCTCCACCGCAGCTCCTTTTGGCGTGCTACAAGTTCTTGTGCGAAGCTGGTATAACCCTCTTACTACCCCTCCAGTTTCGTTTCATTGTGAGCTTGTTTGATTGGTTGAATTCGACGCCAAAGTTGGCCGTCCGAATTCGTAATTTCCAATTTGTAAAATTCTATTTTTGAACATAGGACTCCAGATTTCATTTCTGACACCACCATTAGACTTGTGGCGTCGTTCTGGCATGTTTTCATATAAAATTTGTTAGATTTGGAGAACGTGGGCCCTGGCCCGTTTTTCGGTGCAAAGTGGGTCCCACATTCTGTGTCAACGAGACTTTTTGACGCCGGCTTATCGGAATCCAATTCCGGATATACCGTTGAGTTCGTATCGTCATTCTGGACTCGTTGACATATAATTTGCTAGGTTTTGGTGGACATTGGATCCGGTACGCATTTCGGTGCAAGTCGGATACCAATATCCGGGTCAACGGGTCATTTTGAGATCGGCTCATCGGAATCCAATTTCGGAGATACCGTTGAGTTCGTATCATCATTCTGGACTCGCTGACAGGTAGTTTGCTAAGTTTTGAGAACTTTGGCTCCGGCACGTATTCCTTGCAAACCGGAATTCCAAGTTCTGGTCAACGGACCAAATGGAGATCGGGTCAACGGAATCCAATTCTGGAGATACCGTTGGGTTCGTATCGACATTCTGGTTTCGCGGACATATAATTTGTTATATTTTGTAGGCTTGTTTTCTTGCACGTTTTTCGGTACAAAACGGCTCCGACACGGACACCGTTTTGACCCGAAATTACCTTTTTGCCCTTGTGTCCAAATTGGACCGTTGGGTAGGCTATCCTAGCAAATTTGACCATTCTGGACACGTTGGCGATGTTTATTTCATCGTCCGACAATATTTGTTGATAATTTTTCTGAGTTTAACCTTTTTATAATTAATAAATAATTAATTCATATAATGTTCGTATTTCGGGATTAGTACAACGAAACTGAGATCAGCCAATTCCAGTGATCTCACATCGCTGAAATTGACAAGTTGGACACGTGGATCACTATAATATGATTATCAACCTTACAGATAATCTTTTTATCTCGATTTGCGGAACTTAAGTTTCGACGTGCAAATAACGAAGTACACTTTATATTAGACTAGAATTGACCCTGTTTGACCAGAGTTGACCAGTTGACCCAAAGTCAACTGTAAGTCAACACTTGACCTAGTTTGACTAGATTATTGACCGGAGTCAACCTAGAGTTGTTTTGACTTAGAAGAACCTAGAATAATGTAGATTGATTATAGAGATTCATTTATTACAACTTGAACACCTTGTAACCTGTGTTGCTTTAAATAGGACTCTGTGGCTTCAGTGGGACCCCCCTATACTTATCAGCTGTTCAGGTTATCGAGGCGAGTACATTCTCTGATCATTTCATATCCTGCTTAGAATTATTTCCTGCAGTAGATTACTTTACTTGTACTGTCACGTTGGTCACACGGATTGGTACTATATGGATCCCTTCTTGAGATGTTATCCTTAGGGAGCATCGGGTACTACATGTTCTGTGCGTTTCACTTACATGGTGTATCATATGCTTCATTGGTTCTTTGATCACTTACAACATATACTCTTATGATCGTAGAGTCTTCCTAGAATCCTTATCCCATTTATGGGACTACTATGTATCACCTTCGGGGTCTATTGTCACGCCCCGATTCATAGAGTCATTTATTCACATATTTTATCTCTTGGAATCGATCATCCTCGCTTGGGCGAGATGCCGTACAAGTCTGGTATTGCACTTGTACAAGGCAAAGATGGTACATAATCGATTATTCTTCAAATAGGAACACATCGCAGCGGCAGAAGCAGATAAATTGAATTTAATGAGGACAATCTTTCGCATTAAATAGAAGTACATCACTTCTTTATAGCAGCGGAGAAAAAGAGTAACTTGAAGTCACACAGAGATGTGTAGAACTTTATTCTCTTTATTGATAATTGAAGAAGAGTACAAACTTGTATTGAAGTACAATGATTACAGCATATCTCACTTTACATTGGAAACCAACTGAATAATGCGATACAGCTTACATTTGATATTTGGATACAATGGATTACAACTCGATATGCCGACTTGGCTTACAATCTCACTGGTACAACTGATTACTATGTTCCATACATTATGCCCTTTATAAACAGAAGACATCATCTTGTACAAGGAGAGCTTATGTATGCCAAACAAATCTTCGATGCCACGGAACCAATCCAGCTAATCTTCGTGTGTAGAATATTCCAAGTACGAGCACCTGCCCACAAAACGTGGGTCAGCACATCATCTATGTACTGGCGAGCAGAATCCAACCCACTCGCATAAACCAACATTTAAAGTGATCATTTAAGCAAGCATTTATTAGAGTGATCTTTTTACTTGGAGCCTAACATCAGTTTACAGTTCATGGGCAATAATCAGAGTGAAGCATGTAAACATATTCTTAGTAGCATTCCTGTGGACATATCATTATAGCATTCTTGGTGTTATCATGCAAAGGCATCATTGAGGCATCATTTACATTAACATCTAAAACATGTTATGACAATTCTCACTTTAAGCATCACTTAGCATAGATGTTATGTTTGAGCACTATTTAAAGTAAGGCATCTTTCTAGCATACTGCATGGAACATGTTAAGCAGGCAAATTAAACCAACTTATACAATATCACAATTATGTGATTTCTTACCGATAGCCGACTTCTTGTACCTGTATCAAATACAGGTTATCCAATATACTTACTCTGCCTGCACAAAACATTTATTAGCATGCATCCCGACTACATGGTCACTGGTGTTGTTAAACCATATGGACTCTTTTCATTTCATTTCATTTTAAGATAATGAGGTCAGCATAGTAGGTGGCGAGGCTCTATGCCACCCCGCCTTATCCGTGCTCTCATAGCACTCATCATTATTTCCTCCTACGCTGAATCGGTCTCCAGGGCCCTAGGAACCGTTCGAGGAAATTATTACTCAAACCTTGTATACAAGTTGTCCATGACCATGCGAATGCGTGTCCGACTCGATTGTGAACATAATCGCATGGTAAAATATATTAAGGAAAGTAAAGGCAACAGTGCATCATTAGTCATATTCAATGACTTATTTATTTCATCATTACCATCATTTCATTTGGTGATCTCAATGATCCCAGCTTTATCATTTCTCATTCATTGCTTCATTGCAACGTATCTCATATCATTCCTTTCTTAAGAGGAACATAACATTCATTCATTTCTTATAAGGGACAGGCAGCATTTCGTATTCTTGCAACAATTATAGAGAGAGTACATGATTCTAGTGTTTCATTCAGTTCATTGGGTCGATAGCACAGCCAGTTCATTTCTTATTCTATCATTCACAAGGTATCTCATTTATCAAGTGTTTTATCGTTTCAGCAGCATTAAGCATAAGGGGCATTGTTATCAATTCATTCTCAGGCCTCAAGTCACATTAGCAGTTCAATGTGTTGTACATTTCAATAATTCTCAACATAGGCATCTCTATTATTCAGCAACTATAACATGGGACATTTAGGGACAATTTCCTAGCATTTTAATACTTCATTTATTAAGCATGAAGGAGTAAGGAGGAGGAAGGACAGTTCCACTCACCCAAAATTCACTAAGCGTAGCTCCACCAGCGAGCCACGTTCTAATACCCATTCCGTCTAGCCAGCTAAGAGAGACTGCATCGGTCCCAATTCTCCTGATTCCCAACATAAGTCACGGTCGAATACTCTGATAGCATCCAACAAGCCAACCAAATGCCTCGTACGGAGCGGGGCATTACATAATATACCACTCAGAAAAAGTTTCGTCCTCGAAACTTAAGTAAACAAGTCTTCTACAAGATTCACTTAATCACCATGAGTTTACTCATTTAGCTTCAAATCAATATTTATTTCAGCCCACTCGGTCATTTCAAAATATCTATCCAACTGTACCATTTAAATCCATCAACGATTCGATATGTCTATCTCTTTTTCAATTACTTGTAACTTCTCATTGATTCACCAACATTTTCTTTGCATTCTATCTTGGTCGCAACACATCACTTTATTTGGATTCATACACATATTTTAGGCGTTCCCAAAACATATGCATTTCAGCCAAAGTTCGCGCTAGTGTGATAAATTCTTCCCATAATATTATCTCAGTCGCAACCAATCACTTCGGCTGGATCCATACACATATTTTAGGCGTCCCCAAAACATATGTACTTCAGCCAACTTCTATGTTAGTGCGATTCGATCAGCCATAAATAATTCTCTTTTCTAAATCCGACTTAGCATCCCTTCAATTGACTTATCACTTTGCCACAATCGGTATCTTCCAGGCCATAATACTTAATATCAGGGACAACTTGGTTAAGCCCTCTACCCAAGCATAACATTTCTAACATTCGATCAAGGGTCTAACTTAGAGTCAATCATATCAAGAGTTCACAACATGCAATCACATTCCTCCCCAATTCCAATAATATTTCTCACCGAGGTAATTCATGTTTTCTATAAGATACAATCCGACGTCCCTCACAATCGATTACCCAAGCCAAGGGTATAATTCTATGCAACAGTCAGGGTTAACCCAGTTACCCGACTATAGATACACTCAAGTCTTACCTTACGATTGCAATTCCCACTTATGGCCGACATATAATCCTTTAGGGTCAAACATCTCTTAAGACACAAGTTGAAGCATACATTCCCTTAGGTCAATACTCATTATCACCATCTCTCATTCAATGCCACAAGGTCATCCTATGGGTCTCCAATGGTCACCAATTATTCAGTCAATCTCTAAGGTTAGCTACACTGACAGCTAAACTTAATCATTCAGGTGACTTCTCTAGAGTGGACGGCTACTAGGGTTATACTAGTTTCTTATTCTTAAGGCCAACAAGCAACCAACAGTTCTAAGGAACTCTACCCAAACCTATGGGTTTTAACTCAGTCCGAATAACTAATCGTCATTGTTGGCTATGCCAACAATTGGTCATACAGCCTACGGTTTCTAGGGTCAAGTCTATCTATCTAGTGTCTTCCTCAAGGAACTAATTCCCACAGAGGCTCACTCTAGACTTACCTAACGATCGACTAAGATCGATCTATCAACATTACGGTCAATTCCCAATCCGACATACGATTCTCATCGTTCCAATAATACATCAAGTAAATTCCCAACGATTCACTTTCTATTCCAATTCCTTTATACTCACACGAACCCATAAGCCAAGGCTAACTATTTAAGGGTCATCGATTCCGTTAGTCTCAACAGGACTATAGAATCATACTATTCGGTCTGTATGACGAAGTCACACCACTAAGTCATAAGCCAACAATCTATATCCCAACCAACAATCACCTATACCGACATTATCCAACACGTTTGAAATTTCTTAATCCCATTCGTTTCTCAATCATCAAACTATCTTATGGGCATTTTTAAATCTCATGCAGCAGTGGTCAAATAGTTCATCCATTCAATCCGACAATTTATGTATCACTTAACCATCCTCTAGGCAACACAATAGTCAAAGTGGCTACTTGTTACCTTTCTAATCCCATTAAATTCCTCAGCATACATGCACAAAGGCAACGACTATCCTTTGGTGATCAAGATGGATTAACATCTATTACACCTTAGGGTCAAGACATAGATCTCTAATATTCCTTTGATTCACCGATAATATTTCCAAAATTTTCAGCTATGCAACCAACTTTGTATTAGCCATATTTAATTTACATCCAACCAATCAAAGTCAACATTCAAATGTTCTAAGCCACAACATTCTCTAGCCAAATCCATTTATCCATAGCATACTAACTGTCTTACTAGTCTGAGTCATCACTCGACTAATAATTTCTAACCAAGCCAACCGTTACCATTTCTAGAATTTTACTACCCAACATGGCATCACCGTCAGGGGACACTCGAGTCATCTAGCAACAATACATGACTCCCAGCTAAGTTTCGGCACTACCCAGTACCCACAGATCGTCTCATTGCTATCCTATGGAAAGGGTCAACATACATCTCATTCTGAGGTGGTAGAGGCAATATACCACTCAGAAATGAAGCCATCCTTAAACAATACCAACTCAATCCATTCCGGACATTCGTGATCTATAATGATCACAATACTTAACCAATATCTCGGGGTCTCAATATCACAAGCCAACATTCTTAGGGTCTCAAAAGCACTAGCGAGCACATATGAGTCAACTCACTAGTTCTGCTGAACTCATCCATCAATTATTTCATTCCCAATTCTTTTCCAATATCACATGCAATTCTCAACTTGTTGCAGCATACATAGCCATTTCCTTTATTCCTACATTTCAAAAAGCATTCACAATATAGCATACTATGGCATCGAGTCATTATTGGATTATTTGTGTCCAAACCAACAATAATCATTCATTTAGGGGCATCACAATGTATATAGACTTATTGTATGGAACATCCAGTGAGCAGCCAAGAGGGTCAATGATCTTTCAGACACGAACAACATAGGATGATTACAGAACAACAACAACATAATCGCGGAAGCAATCTTTGATTTAATCGCGGAAGCAACGTTGAGTGATCGCGGAAGCAACTTTGGTTAATCGTCGATGCAACTTTGATTTGAAACGAATCAAAGAAGAGACCAAGGACGTAAAGCCGTGCTCTGATACCAATTTGTCACGCCCCGATTCATAGAGTCATTTATTCACATATTTTATCTCTTAGAATCGATCGTCCTCGCTTGGGCGTGATGCCGTACAAGTCTGATATTGCACTTGTACAAGGCAAAGAAGGTACATAATCGATTATTCTTCAAATAGGAACACATCGCAGCGGCAGAAGCAGATAAATTGAATTTAATGAGGATAATCTTTCTCATTGAATAGAAGTACATTACTTCTTTATAGCAGCGGAGAAAAAGAGTAACTTGAAGCCACACAGAGATATGTAGAACTTTATTCTCTTTATTGATAATTGAAGAAGAGTACAAACTTGTATTGAAGTACAATGATTACAGCACATCTCACTTTACATTGGAAACCAACTGAATAATGCAATACAGCTTACATTTGATATTTGGATACAATGGATTACAACTCGATATACCGACTTGGCTTACAATCTCACTGGTACAACTGATTACTATGTTCCATACATTATGCCCTTTATAAAAAGAAGACATCATCTTGTACAAGGAGAGCTTCTGTATGCCAAACAAATCTTCGATGCCACGGAACCAATCCAGCTAATCTTCGTGTGTAGAACATTCCAAGTACGAGCACCTGCCCACAAAACGTGGGTCAGTACATCATCTATGTACAGGCGAGCAGAATCCAACCCACTCGCATAAACCAACATTTAAAGTGATCATTTAAGCAAGCATTTATTACAGTGATCTTTTTACTTGGAGCCTAACATCAGTTTACAGTTCATGGGCAATAATCAGAGTGAAGCATGTAAACATATTCTTAATAGCATTCCTGTGGACATATCATTATAGCATTCTTGGTGTTATCATGCAAAGACATCATTGAGGCATCGTTTACATTAACATCTAAAATATGTTATGATAATTCTCACTTTAAGCATCACTTAGCATAGATGTTATGTTTCAGCACAATTTAAAGCAAGGCATCTTTCTAGCATACTGCATGAAACATGTTAAGCAGGCAAATTAAACCAACTTATACAATATCACAATTATGTGATTTCTTACCGATAGCCGACTTCTCGTACCTGCATCAAATACAGGTTATCCAATATACTTACTCTGCCTGCACAAAACATTCATTAGCATGCATCCCGACTACATGGTCACTGGTGTTGTTAAACCATATGGATACTTTTCATTTCATTTCCTTTTAAGATAATGTGGTCAGCATAGTAGGTGGCGAGCCTCTATGCCACCCCATCTTATCCGTGCTCTCATAGCACTCATCATTATTTCCTCCTAGGCCGAATCGGTCCCCAGGGCCCTAGGAACCGTTCGAGGAAATTATTACTCAAACCTTGTATACAAGTTGTCCATGACCATGCGAATGCGTGTCCGACTCGATTGTGAACATAATCGCATGATAAAATATATTAAGGAAAGTAAAGGCAATAGTACATCATTAGTCATATTCAATGACTTATTCATTTCATCATTACCATTATTTCATTTGGTGATCTCAATGATCCCAGCTTTATTATTTCTCATTCATTGCTTCATTGCAACGTATCTCATATCATTCCTTTCTTAAGAGGAACATAACATTCATTCATTTCTTATAAGGGACAGGCAGCATTTCGTATTCTTGCAACAATTATAGAGAGTGTACATAATTCTAGTGTTTCATTCAGTTTATTGGGTCGATAGCACAGCCAGTTCATTTCTTATTCTATCATTCACAAGGCATCTCATTTATCAAGTATTTTATCGTTTCAGCAGCATTAAGCATAAGGGGCATTGTTATCAATTCATTCTCAGGCCTCAAGTCACATTAGCAGTTCAATGTGTTGTATATTTCAATAATTCTCAACATAGGCATCTCTATTATTCAGCAACTATAACATGGGACATTTAGGGACAATTTCCTAGCATTTCAATACTTCATTTATTAAGCATGAAGGAGTAAGGAGGAGGAAGGACAGTTCCACTCACCCAAAATTTACTAAGCGTAGCTCCACCAGCGAGCGACGTTCCAATACCCATTCCGTCTAGCCAGCGAAGAGAGACTGCATCGGTCCCAATTCTCCTGATTCCCAAGATAAGTCACGGTCCAATACTCTGATAGCATCCAACAAGCCAACCAAATGCCTCGTGCGGAGCGGGGCATTACATCTATTACCTTCGGGGTCTATCACCTTCGGGGTCTATCACCTTTGGGGTCTACTACCCTTCGGGGGCTGTTACATAGCATCATATAACATAACCTGGCTGGATCCTTGTGTATTGATTGGGGGTACGGGGGAGTAGAAATGGACATGTGAATAATATCCAAGTAGTATCTTATCAGAATCTCTTCCATAGTGTCTTATCAGAATCTTCTATGCCATTTACATGTTCATGTTGTACTCTGACTCACTAGCCACATGTTAGTTCTCTATTTATAGTAGATATTTCTATTACAGCTCTCTCTCTATTTACATACAGCATTCTTTCAGTACTTGTATCTTACTTTACTGTATAATTATATTTTCTAACCTGCTATGAACTGTTGAGATGTATTGTGCTCGCTCCTGTCCTGACTGGACCTGTTGATAAATTTTACAGATAGCCTGGGATTGCCTGCTAGCCTAGAGGAGACACAGTAGAGGTTGTTTAGGCAGTTATTTCATTTTGTCTGAAGTTGTATTTATTTTGTGGATTACTGTATCTGTATTTGAGTTTTGAGATATATTTCTGGGTTTATGTATCTTAGACACTTAGTCTTCTATCTCCTGTATCTCTTTTGGATTTCATGTTTTATCTATCCTTATCATGCTCTACCTTAGATGTGATTGAATTTGTATCTGCTATGTCACCCCCATTCGGGGAGTATAAACTGTTTAGTCTTATACTGTTAGATGCATTGAGACCTAGGACAGCGTTCTACCGTCGACACTACGACGTAGGCTAGGCGTTGTTACGTTCTCGTGCCCTAACTCTAGGGTGCGGGTCGGGACACTGCGTAGACACCTTCTATGGGACAGCTGTAGATGACTCGGATGACCCAGATTTCCAGCCTGATCCACTAGCTTAGAGACTGAGGCTTCCTAGTCTAGGTTTTACTATTTCTGTCTTCTGAGATCAGGATTGTATATATATACTCTTTCATATTCAGTATTAGACTTGTATTGAGCTGGATGTTCTATTTTGTATAGCAGTAGACACTTAGACTCTCTCTCTGATTGTATTTCGTGGATCCTTTATTCCAGTATTATCTATCTTTTATCTTATCATTCTGCCTTAGATGTGATTGAGACTGTATATTGCTATGTCACCTCCATTCGGAGGGTATATACTGTACAGGTACCTTTATATTGTTAGATGATTGACCTAGGACAGCGTTCTACCGTCGACACTGCGGCGTAGGCTGGTCGTTGTTATGTTCTCGTACCCTCACAGCGGGTGCGGGTCGTGACACTGTGGATGTAATTAAAATCACGAGGGTTGATCGTGCTTATTATTTTAATTTTTCAATCTAGCTTATGTGTGAACTCCTTTGGGAGGTATAGAATTGATGTAATTTTAATTATTTTTGATCAATCGTAACGGCGGTGGTGGCTGTTTCTGACGCCGGACGAGATGCTGGTTTTAAGCAGTCCAGAGGCAGACAGATAATTTTTGATGAAGGAATCGACAGCCAGATTTTGGATAGATCTGCGCAGCGCCAGATTTTGGATTCGGATAGTTGAGGACGGGGCAGCAAAGATAACCATAATAGTTGGATATTTTCTCTTATTTTTGTCATTTTGCTTTTTCTGATTATACATGTTTATTATTGTGTGGTTGTTGTTTTTTTTGAAAAACCAAGCCTACATTAATAATGGACAACATGGACATTCTGGCATCTATGTCAAATGTACTGCAACATCAGCATCATGCCATGGCCACAGCTTATGACATGATGTATAACCTCAAGGAACTCTTCGGACATCAGAGTAGAGCAGCTAGGCAGTTTGCTATAAAATATTTGATGAATGCAAAAATGGCTGAGGGTACACCAGTAAGGGATCATGTTCTCAAGATGATGGGTCATCTGAATGAGATGGAGATCCTTGGAGCTAAAATCGATGGAGAATCCCAGGTCGATATCATTCTCGGGACTCTGTATAAAAGTTTTGACAATTTCTGCCTTAATTACAACATGAACAAAAGGTTGTATAGTTTGGCAGAACTTGCAAAAGAGGTACAGGATGCTGAATCTCTCTTTAGGCATAGTGGTCATGTTTTTGTTTCTGAAAAGGCTTCTACTTCTAAGCCAAAAGGCGGTAAGAAGAAGAATAACATTCAGAAACAGGCAAACTCAGCAAAGAAGGGCATGGGACCTCAAGGCGCAGTGAAAAAGCCGAAAGGCAAATGTTTCAAGTGCAAAGGGTCAGGAGATTGGAAGACCGATTGTCCACTTCTCAAACAAGGGAACAAAGAAGGTATATCTCATTTACTAGTAGTTGAAATATGTTTAGCGGTGTTATCTACCGGCACCTGGTGTGTAGATACAGGAGCCACTAATCATGTCTGCAATACATTGCAGGGGTTCCAGGAAACTAGACGGCTCAGTGATGGAGAGATATGCTTGTTCATGGGTGATGCTACAAAAGTATCGATCGTTGCATTAGGAGATGTTACTTTATCTTTTGGTAGAAATAAGTCTTTGACATTGAGAGATTGTCTTTATGCACCTTCACTTAGAAGGAATTTAGTTTTTGTTTCTATGTTAGTTAAGGATGGATATTCAGTTTATTTTAATAACAATATTGTTATTAGAAAGAATAAACATTTTATCTGTTCTGGTACATTGGTTGATAATTTGTATATCATTAATCCTATTTCACCCACAATACAACTTATGGAAATGAATAATATGTCATATAACTTAAATAAGAGAAAAGAACCTTCTTGTATGAACCAACCATATCTTTGGCACTTGCAATTGGGGCATATTAACTTAAGAAGGATTCAAAGACTGGTTGAAGATGGACCTTTGAGTTCATTGGAAGTGGAGGCACTACCAGTCTGTGAATCCTACTTGGAAGGTAAAATGACCAAAAGGCCTTTTACGGCAAAAGGGTATAGGGCCAAAGATGTGTTGGAATTGGTTCATTCTGATTTGTGTGGACCCATGACTATCCAAGCTAGAGGTGGCTTTGAATATTTTGTCACATTTATTGACGATTATTCAAGGTATGGATATATTTATTTGATGCGCCGTAAGTCTGAGTGCTTTGAGAAATTTAAAGAGTACAAGACTAAAACGGAGAAACGTCATGGAAAATGTATCAAGTCATTACGATCAGATCGCGGTGGCGAGTACCTCTTTGGAGAGTTTAGGGATTATTTATTAGAGGCTGGGATTGCATCCCAATTGACTGCACCTGGAACGCCCCAACAGAATGGTATAGCCAAAAGAAGGAATATAACTCTTTTGGAGATGGTTAGATCAATGATGAGTTATTCGGATTTGCCAGATTCGTTTTGGAGATATGCCTTAGAGACTGCAGCTTATATTTTAAACTTGGTTCCTTCTAAGTCAGTACCTCTTACTCCCACAGATCTGTGGATTGGGCGTAAGCCTAGTCTGAAACATGTTCGTATTTGGGGTAGTCCAGCACATGTGCTAAATGGGAAAGCAGATAAGTTGGAACCTCGTACAGAAGTACGCTTGTTTGTAGGCTATCCAAAAGGAATAAAAGGAGGTTTATTTTATAGTCCTAAGGATCAGAAGGTCATTGTTAGCACCAATGCCCGATTCTTAGAGGAAACTATGTGATGAACCATAAACCCACAAGTAGAGTTGTTCTAGAAGAACTGAGACGTGAGACACCAAGTACTTCAGTACCAACAGTACAAGAGGATGAACCACAAATAACTATACAACGTGTCACAAATGTTACACCACAACCGATAGTGCCTCGTCGTAGTCGGAGGGTTGTGATACAACCTGATAGATATATGTTCTTGGAAGAGTCGTCAGACTTCGTCCCTGAGGAACAAGATTATGATCCTTGTACCTACAATGAAGCACTCTAAGATAAAGATGCAGAGTCTTGGCAAAAAGCAATGATATCTAAAATAGAATCTATGGATTCTAATCAGGTCTAGAGCTTGTAGAACCACCCGTTGGTGTAAAAGCCATTGGATGCAGGTGGGTCTATAAGAGAAAAAGAGAATCAGACGGTAAGGTTGAAACCTTTAAAGCTCGACTTGTAGCAAAAGGTTTTACTCAAAGAGAGGGTATCGATTATTAGAAAACATTTTCTTCTGTAGCCATGCTTAAGTCTATTCGGATTCTTTTATCTATTGCAGCTCATCTCGATTACGAGATTTGGCAAATGGATGTCAAGACAGCTTTCCTTAATGGAAGTCTTGAGGAAGACATCTATATGAAACAACCAGACGGGTTCATTGAAAAGGGCCAGGAGCATCTTGTTTGTAAGCTCAAGAAGTCCATTTATGGACTTAAGCAAGCTTCCAGATCTTGGAACATATGTTTTGATCATGTGATAAAATTCTATGGATTTGATCAATGTCAGGATGAATCATGTGTATACAGAAAGTGTGACGGAAACGTGGTGGTGTTCCTAGTACTTTATGTGGATGACATCTTGCTCATTGGAAACAATGTGAAGGTATTATCTGATGTAAGGGTATGGTTATCCAAACAGTTTGATATGAAGGACTTGGGAGAAGTAGGTCACATCCTTGGGATCAAAGTTCTACGAGATCGCAAGAAAAAGATGTTGGGCTTATCCCAAGCTTCCTATATCGATACTTTACTAACTCGTTTTAATATGCAAAATTATAAGAAAGGTTTCTTACCTTTTAGACATGGAATTGCTCTATCAAAGGAGTAGTGTCCGAGGACACCTAAAGAGATAGAGAACATGAAGACAGTTCCTTATGCTTCAGCAGTAGGAAGCTTAATGTATGCAATGCTATGTACGAGACCAGACATCTGCTTTGCCGTAGACATGGTCAGTAGATATCAGTCTAACCCAGGACAAGAGTACTGGACTGCCGTAAAGCATATTTTGAAGTACCTGAAAAGGACTAAAGAGTATATGCTAGTTTACTAGGCAGATAGTTTAGTTCCTTTGGGGTATACAGACTCAGATTTTCAGTCAGATAGGGATTCCAGGAAATCTACCTCAGGTTATGTGTTTACCTTGGGAGGTGGAGCCATTGTGTGGAGGAGTATCAAGCAAAAATGTATTGCTGATTCTACCATGGAAGCCGAGTATATGGCAGCCTCAGAGGCAGCCAAAGAAGCGGTTTGGCTCAGAAACTTTCTGTTGGACTTGGATGTGGTACCTAGTTTGTCTAAGTCTATTACACTTTATTGTGATAATAGTGGTGCAGTTGCAAACTCGAAGGAACCACGAGCCCATAAGACAAGCAAACACATTGAGCGCAAGTACCACCTGATACGAGATTTCGTAAAGAAAGAAAAAGTTGCTGTGATCAAGATAACATCAGCCGACAACCTAGCTGATCCCTTTACAAAGATCTTACCAGCTAAGGCTTTTGACAGTCATGTTAAGAGAATGGGAGTCAGATGTGTAGCAGCATGGCTTTAAGTATAAATGGGATATTTGTAACAGTATACTGAAAAGCAATGCTTTGAGTATAAGTAGGAGATTGTTAGGGTTATATACTAAAAGCATCACTTTTGTAATAACCTTATTTCCTTAAATTTTGAATAAGAATCATATGGGCAAATGTTTGCATATTGTATTTGTTGCAAGTGTTAATACAAATGTCTGATATTCTATATTGTAGATAATATGGAGTGTGGTGTCACACAGAAGATCATATTATCAATTTTCTATGGAGTATATAAATAGTTCACAACCTAGATGGACTTGAACAATCTATTGGAAAGGTTGTAGTGTAATCTGGTATTAGTCTATCTTGACTATAGGTTTACACTAGTACACTTTGTGTGTATTGAACAGGACCACTTGAGGTTGTTCTCTTTGGACTGATTACATAAGAGAACAAACACCTCTGTTATTATGGATGCTTGTGCTCTTAATCCGGATATAATAATGGACATGTATATACAGTGTACATTACTTTGACTCATAAAAGAGTGAGATTCATTATGGATCAACAACCTCTATGAATTGGGTAATAACATTGTATGTATGATGGGCTATTGATTATAAATGGAATCCATGTCCCGATACATCGGGTTGATGATGTCCTCTTAAGGAGCTCATAAGGATTGTCATGTAAACCCTGCCGGTGGATTATATCCGACATGACAAATAAAGTTGAGCGGTACTACTTAAGGATAAAAGATATCGAATCAATATAGTTGTCAGTAACTTAATTTGATCGACGGACATACGATATCTTAACATAGGGAGCCAAACGAGCATATAATAAAAGGAGCCCACAAACATAATTTAGGATTAGGTAGGTAGTGCAACAATAGCTCATTAGTGGACCGAGCTATTGTTAATGGGCCTGGATTGTGTGTTCGGGCTGAACACGAGATATCCAGATCCGTTAGGAGGCCTAACCCTAATTTCTTCTCATGGTCCCTGCCGTAGCCTATATATGTAATACCCCGCTCCGCTCGGTGCATTACGATGAGTCGTTGACTCGAAGAGTTGCGTTGACCCGATGAGGTATCGATACGAATCGATGCAAGAGTTACGTTGGCCAAAGGTAAGCATTGAGTCGATTGGAATCTATAAATCGAATCGATACAAAAGATAAGTTCCGCTGAGCAAGTACTGATTTTAGTTGACCTGGTGTGCAGGGTATGCTTTTACGCTGGACGATAAGACGTCGGCATTTTGCCTTATGCAATGAAGTATCCGCAAAACCAAATCGTGGCCTTGCAACGGATTGCGGCATGGACGCGATAGGACAAATCAACCGAGTAGTTCAAAGGAATGGCTAAGTCAGGGAGTTAGCTATGTGATCGAGTTATGGAAGCGAGACGCTTCAATCGGCGAGACGGCAAGGCGTATCGGCTTAAGGTGGGCGGGTTCTTGACTCTCTCTCTCCCTATTCCTTCAAGTCTAATAAAATATGTTATGGTATGCGTAAGATGTTATCGAGTTTGCGAGCATGGCTTGGCGATGAAAGATCCAAGTATGTATCGAATACTAAGATAGAACATTGAATAATCGAACAATTAAAGCGACGTGCATCAAGTGCACGGGTCGCGGTAGGGCATGATGGTAGAACATTACCCAGTTAACCCGCAAGGATGTGCCGTTTGTTTGGACAGCAGAGTGCCAGAAATCATTTGAGAAGTTGAAGCGAGGTTTGATAACGGCTCCCATTCTCACCTTTCCAGATGGGACCGAAGGATTCACAGTTTATTGCGACGCTTCAGGCAGAGGATTGGGGTGTGTCTTGATACAGCATGGGAAGGTAATATCTTATGCGTCACGTCAACTTCGTGATCATAAGAAGAATTACCCGACCTACGACTTGGAATTGGCGGCGGTAGTGTTTGCCTTGAAGTTGTGGAGACACTACTTGTACGGAGATAGAGTGGAGATCTTTACTGATCATAAGAGCCTGAAGTATGTTTTCACCCAGAAGGACCTTAATATGCGGCAGAGAAGATGGCTCGAGCTATTGGTGGACTATGATGTGGATTTGCAGTATCATCCAGGAAAGGCCAACGTTGTAGCAGATGCATTGAGCAGGAGAGCCGAAGTTTATTTCCTGACGGCACAACCAGAATTATTAGCAGATCTTCAGAAGATGGGTATTGATGTTGTTCTCCCTTCTAGTGTGGCATTGATGGCTAGCCTACAGGTTCAGTCCAGCATAGTTGAGAGGATCCGGAGGGCGCAGTCAACAGATTCCAAGATCCAGCGACTCAGAGCAGAGTGTGAAGCAGGAAGAAGGCCAGAGTTATGTATTCATGAAGACGGTACACTTCGGCACGGCACTCGTCTTTGTGTACCTATTGGAGATATCAGACAGGAAGTCATGGCAGAAGCCCACAGTTCTCAGTATTCTATTCATCCGGGTGGTACGAAGATGTACCGTGATATCTGTAAGCATTTCTGGTGGAATGGCATGAAGAGGGAGATAGCCCGGTTTGTCTCTCGGTGTTTGGTTTGCCAACAGGTTAAAGCTGAACATCAGAGGCCCGCTGGACTTCTTCAACCCTTACCGATCCCAGAATGGAAATGGGTGCATATAACCATGGATTTCGTGACCGGATTGCCCAGATCTCCGGCCGGCAGAGATGCTATTTGGGTTATAGTTGACCGTCTCACGAAGGTGGCACACTTTCTCCCATTCAGAGTTGGACAGTCGACGGCGCAGCTAGCAGAGATGTACCTCAGGCAGATCATCAGGCTTCACGGTGTGCCAGTCAGCATCACCTCAGACAGGGATTCAAGATTCACATCACACTTTTGGCGCAGCTTGCAGAAGAGTTTGGGGACTCGCCTTCAGTTCAGCTCAGCTTATCACCCGCAGACGGATGGTCAATCAGAGCGCACAATCCAGACCCTTGAAGATATGTTGAGATCCTGTACCCTTGACTTCGATGGTTCATGGAAGAATCATCTGCACCTGGTAGAATTCTCGTACAACAACAGTTATCAGGCTAGTATCCAGATGACACCCTTCGAGGCTCTTTATGGCAGGAAGTACAGATCCCTGCTAGCATGGGACGATGTCGGGGAGAGGCAGATGCTCGGACCCGAGTTGATTTCCCAGACGGTTGAAGTGGTCAGGAAGGTCAGAGATCACCTCCGAGTTGCCCAGGACCGCCAGCGCCATTGGGCCGATGCTCATCGGCGTCCCTTAGAATTTGCTGTCGGCGACCATGTATTCCTTAGGATCTCGCCTAACCGCGGCGTCATTCGCTTCGGCGTGCGGGGAAAGCTTAGTCCTAGGTATATAGGGCCGTTCGATATTCTAGAGCGAGTAGGAGATGTATCCTATCGTCTCGCTCTTCCGCCGTCGCTAAGTGAGGTGCATGATGTATTCCATGTGTCCCAATTACGACGGTATATTCCGGACCCGAGCCACATCCTAGACCATTCGGAATTGGTTGTTGGTACCAACCTTTCATATGAGGAGAGGCCCGTGTCTATTTTGGACCGGAGGGAAAAGATACTCAAGAACAAGACTATTAAATTAGTCCGTGTTGCTTGGGGTCAACGTGGAAGCGTGAGGACGACCTCCGATCGCGATATCCCTACCTGTTTGACTCGTGAGGTATAATGTCTTTCTTATGCCTTACATTTTCCCTTCCTTGCTTGCATTGTATGATTGTATGATTGAACTGCTTAGTGTAACTTGCCTGTGCTTAGTATAGCTTGTCGTGGCAATCTCTAGCTCCTTGATTAAATTCCGAGGACGGAATTCTTCTAAGGTGGGTAGAGTTGTCACCCTCATTTCCGTATTTTCCCGTATTTCGTATTTATACTCGTATCTGAATTTTGGCATGTACTTTTATTTTTCTCAGCTTGTGAAATTTCGATATTTCTCGTATTTTGGGTTTTCTCATGGCTCGCTTTTATTGGGTTGGTCTGGTTCGGTTTAGTTCGGTCTATGTGTGGAACACCCTAGCCCTATGCTACACCCTCAAACCACCACAACACCTTCTTTATAACTCCACCAACCTCTTCTCTCTATTCATAACCACCATTAATTTCTTCTTCTTCTTCTTCTTCCTCCACACAACTCCCCAACCGTTAGGCAAGTGCATCTTGCCACTACATGAGAACCATATTTTCTTAGTCCATTTGCTAGTTTAGTACATGGAGATCAACATTAGTTCTTGGGTTTTTGTGATTTGGAGCCTCTATTGTTGTAGATCTAAGTTCTCCTATTTTCAGATTTTGTATGTTTTGATCCACTTTGGTTGGAGTTCTGTGGGTTTTGATGTTTCTATGTGGAAGAGCTTTCAGTTTTACTCCAGTTGGAGCCTTGGAAATCCGAATTTGGGGTTCGGATGGCCAAGTTATGAACTTTTGAAGTTTTGGTTTCAGCCATGTGTTCTTGCTGTTTGGAGAAGACAGTGAGCAGTATGCAGAGCTGTTTAGCTACGCACACTGAGCTACGCGCGCTCTATAGCGCTGCGTACACAGGCTTGAGTACGCTTCCTGTTGGAAGCCTGCTCTCTTGAGCGTGCATGACTTTTCACGTAGTTGCTCTCTTGAGCGTGCGTAACTTTTCACGCAGCTGCTCTCTTGAGCGTGCGTGACTTTTCACACAGCTGCTCTCTTGAGCGTGCGTGACATTTCACGCAGCTGCTCTCTTGAGCGTGCGTGACTTTTCACACACTGTTCCCTTGAGCGTGCGTGACTTTTCACGCAGCTGCTCCCTTGAGCGTGCGTGACTTTTCACGCACACTGCTCCCTTGAGCGTGCGTGACTTTTCACACACTGTTCCCTTGAGCGTGCGTGACTTTTCACGCATACTGCTCTGTAGCGCGCGTGACTTTCACGAACGCGGCTCTTTCAGCGTGCGTGACTTTTCGTACGCTGCTCCCCTGACCCCTTGCTTAACCCCTTGGCTCTTGGAGTTTTGGTTTTATTTCTTTAAGCTTGGCTTTTCTATGGTCCTGTTTATTGATATTTTATTAGATATTTTACGTCCATTTTATATCCTTACGCCTTTTGTCATGAACTTGATTTTACTGAATATATTGAAATGACTAAGGTACATGGCTTGGTATGACAAGGAACTAGCATAACACGACAGTGACCCATGGTGGTGCACTCCTGACATGACCAAACTGACATGATAGTGGCCCGTCATGGCGCACTCCTGACAAGTACCCTGACATGATTTATCTTAATAACTTAACTTGACCTGTCTTGACACCGTGGGTGGTTCTTTCTTGCTTGCTTGTTAATCCACTTGTCCAGTCTTGCATCATGTCTAGGATAGGACTCCTGAGTACCACGGTCAGGAGTACCTACTAAAATGGATTAAGGTTAATAACTAGAATAACTCAGTAGTCATGAAGAGATGACACAACTACAGGCAATTCCGTTACCTGGGCGCTCTTGGGATCTGTAGCCTGCCGTCGAGTAGGGCACATTTCCAGCGCACCGTCGAGTGTTGTACCCTCTAAGTCACCTAAGGGTACATTTGTCTCCCGGGCGATGTACCCACCTGAATTCAACCCTAATCTTTCGTCCTGGGTAGCCTGGATGGTCTGTAGGGCTTGTGGCTGTGGAGCAATCTCACTGCATCTTGTTAGTAATTAGGCCTGTGATAACCCTAGTTAGTTAAAGTAGTAAGCCGTAGGATCTGCTTGGCCGTGATTGATTGAATGAGGTATAACCAGCTTAGCCATGTCTTGATCCAGTACAAGATTGCTTCCTGTCTTGATTTCTTGCATTATTATCTTGCCGATAAATGGTGGGAAACCAAGCTCTGTTCAGATGAAGGGCTACAACCCCGATCCTTGTTTGGTTTACGGGTTGTAACCTGGCTATCGGAATAGTTCCATGGTTATCTCGTCGTATATCATCCTGACATGTTTTCGTAAGATTTACTTTTAATATTAGATTTTCTTGTGCTGATTGCTGGCTTTGTTCTTATTTCGTGGCCCCCTTGTGGCACTTGCTCTTTCTGGGGTTGACCCAGCTGGTTTTGTGTGGCCAGATTTTGGAGCAGCTCCCGAGGATCTACCAAGCTTCCAGCCCAATGGTGGCGACTAGAAGGAACCCGGGCTACGAGTGGGTTTTCTATTTTGTTTCGCTCACTCTATTGTAAATTTATTCTTTTGAGGCGTTTAGCCGACGAGCACCTGTTAGCTCGATGCACTTTTACTTTCTGTCTGCCTACGGGCTGTAAACATGATTAACAAATCCTAGGGTTGATCATGTATGACTTAAACTCTTGCTAGTCCTAACATTTTGTACGACTAGCTTCATGATCAGCTGATATGTAATATTTGGGACGCCTTTTATTGTATATTTAATGATCATACATCTTGTAATTATGTTACTTGCTTGAGATTGAGACAATAGGCTTGACCTTAAGAGACTGTTGGCTTGTAGTAAACCCTCATATCTAGACAGCCGTGACCGTATAGTTGAGATGTATTCTATTTCAATATACGTAGCTGGCTATGTCTGCCCCCGCTCTCCAGTTTTCTAGTTCTGGGGCATGACAAGGTGTGACTTACTACTTCGATGAGAAGGTATTGAACCTTGTTGGGGTCCGGATACCATATTGTATTCATAGCATGGGAAGATACGTTACCGTGAATTAGTTTACCAACTTCTGTCCTTGTTTGGTTGGGAGGATGGTACGCTCGTTCAGTAGGTGCGTATTGGAACATGTTATAATTCGATTTACTTATTTATTTGAGCAATATTTATTCAGTTTATATGGCATGCTATTATGTGTCTTGTTACGTCCCTCTGAGGACCTGGTTGTCTTGCCAGATGTGTGCTATTGTCTTTCGCAGGTGCTTTAGCTCTAGCCGTGTTCATTGCTATTTCTCGAGGATGATTGCACTTGGATCGTCTTTGCTTCGCTCGCCAAATTCATATCTTTTTCTTGTATATTTTTTCTTTGCTTGTTGGTAGTGGATTTGTCTCCGCCCAACATATTGTATCAAGACAAATTTATTTTCATTTATGATATCTTTTATTCATTTATTCTGTGTGGATGAGATTAGTTATGGTTTTACTGCATTTTACAGCTTATGTATTCATACGAGGATTCCATATATTGGAGTATACTTCGTATGAATACAGATGGCATGTCTATGTTCCTAGTCCTACGTATTTTGGGACTGGGGCGTTACACCTTAACCTGTGGCCGAACCTAAGTCTAGGTTTACTTGGCCAAGCCAAGCCTAATCCTTTTTTTCTTTTTTCTTTTTCTCCTATTCTTTTTCACCACCCAAGGGCTTGGCCCAAGAACCCGGCCCAAACCCTACTCCACTAATTTCACTCAACCTATGGTCAATCTCTTTCTCCAAAACAAATTCACCTAAAAATTGAAGAAGAAGAAGAATAAGAAGGGGGAAGAGAACAAGAGAGTGAGCTCACCTCAAGAAACGATAGGAGCTTCGGGGAAAGACGGTAGTTGAGGTCGCTTGGCCCGATGGAGATGCTCTCGAGGAAGAGCTGTAAAAGCATGAAAAACCTCAGCTAAAGACGTCCCTTCGCCAAAGCGCAGAAGATGCAAAAGACTCAGGCTCAGTGCTAAAAAGACAAAACATAAGATATGGAGAGAAGTCCCTTCATTAATGTCATGTTTTCCAAAGTCTAGTATAGACACATCAGGACCATATATAAGGAACTAATTTTGTTCTTCTACAAAGGATCTAGTACAGATTCGACAGAAGCCTAGAGGGATCTACAAGGGATACAATCTTCATCGAAGCACAGCCATCCTTCTTCTCGATACACACGGTGGAGGATTGACCTCCACCAAAGCATGTTGTGATATTCTTGTGGGCACAGCCTCTTAGAAGCATATCAGCAACCCAGCACTTTAAAGAAGCCAGAGCCTTCAAGCCAGAGGCACAACTACCTTCCTGTGCCAACCTCAGGAACAAGATGGTGGTAGGCCCCCCTCTATTTCTTTTCTTTCAGAAGCCAGTGTCTGCACTCCAGAGACGCAGCTACCTGCCTACACCAATCTCAAACGCGCAAGGGTGTCATATCCTTTCCTTCGCAGCCAACGCCTTCACTGTTCAGAGTGTTGGCCCATTGTTCATGGTCAAATCTGATTTTAATAATTGATCAAACTCTGTCTCGATATACGGGCTACTTAAAGAAGTTTTGGACTCTTGGACACTGCCAAAAAATAGCTATCCGATCTGTTTAAGATCGAAGCTGTGTTTGCCACTCGAGTCTGTATTTTCTTTATGTAATATAATTTTTATGTTTATCGAGTCTAGGAATACATTGTACACCGAGTCGTACTGGCAGATAGGCTACCCAAAAAATATTTTCAAAAATATCCAAGGTTTTGAAAAACAGCCCCTATTTACAAAAATCTCCTAACTACTTAAAATAATTTCAAAAAGACCAAAAATTAATTTGCAAAATCCCTGACTAAACTGTAATGCCTGTGGTTCGTATTTCGTATTTCTGGAATACGTGTACGTATTTATTCTTGTATTGCATGATTCCTTGTTTAGTTTTCTTCATGGCTTGGCTTGGTTTATTCCTGGTTCGGGTTGGTTGGTTCAGCTTGGCTTGGTTTTGATTGGGTTCATGATGAACCCAAGGTGAACCCCTACCTACCACCACCATTTGTATTTATTAGCCCTCTTCATTCTCTCTCTTCATTATTCACCTTCTTCTTCCTCATTTACTCCCTTTACCTACCAAAGAGAGAAGAGAGAGGTTTAGGCAAGTGCACCTTGCCACCACTTGAGAACCACTTTTTATTTGTCCATTAGCTAGATTAGGCTATGGTGCTCAACATTAGAACTTGACATTTTGTGATTTGGAGTCTCCATTGTTCTAGATATAAGTTTCTTCTATTTTCGGTTTTGAATGGTTTTGATCTATTTAAGTTGTATTTTTATGGGTTTTGATGTTCTTATGTTGGAGAGAATTGAATTTCACCCAAGATAGAACTTTGCAAAGTCGGATTTGGACTTGTTTGGACCAAGTTATGGATTTTTGAAACTTTGGATTCAACCATGGAGTTCTTGCTGAATTGGAGAAGACAGTGAGCAGTGCACGAGCTTTTTAGCTTGTGCCTCTGAGTTGCACGCGCTCTTTAGTGCAACGCAGTCCCCATACGCTGCCTTTTGGGAGCATATGACTCGCATACGCTCGCTTGCCTGACAAGGAGTCGTATGGTCCCCATACGCTGCCTTTTGGGAGTGTATGACTCGCATACGCTCGCTTGCTTGACAAGGAGTCGTATGGTCCCCATACGCTGCCTTTTGGGAGCGTATGACTCGCATACGCTCGTTTGCCAGACAAGGAGTCGTATGGACCTCATACGCTGCATTTTTGAGGCGTATGGATGACTTGTACTGAGCGTATGACTTTTGCACTGAGCGTATGGCCTTTGGCTGACTTGGTCTTATGTCAGCGTGTCAGATCTGGTTTTATTTTTCTTAAGCTTGGCTCTTCTATAGCCCTGTATATTGATATTTTATTAGATATTTTACGCCCATTTTATATCCTTACGCCTTTTGTCATGAACTTGATAATCACGAATTTATGTAATATGTTTGGAATTGATAATTGAGCATGACGTGATAGTGACCCGTAGTGGTGCAGTCCTGACATAATAACCTGACATGACCTGATAGTGGCCCGTCGTGGCGCACTCCTGACAAGTACACTTGGCATGATAACCTGACATGATTATCTCGAATAGCTGTTGCGACGGCTACCTGACATGACATGACCTGTATAAATAACCTGGACACCGTGGGCGATTGTGCTTGTATAAATAAACCAGTCCTGTCTTGCATCATGTCTAGGATGGGACTCCTGAGTACCACGGTCAGGAGTACCTACTAAAATGGACTAAGGCTAATAACTAGACTAATACATTAGTCATGACGAGATTTCCCAGCTACAGGCAATCCCGTTACCTGGGCACGCCTTGGGATCTGTAGCCTGCCGTCGAGTAGGGCACATTTCCAGCACACTGTCATGTGTTGCACCCTTCAAGCTAACTAAGGGTACATTCGTTTCCTGGACGATGTACCCACCTGAATTCAACTCTAATCTTTTAACCCGGGTAACCTGGATGGTCTGCAGGGCTTGTGGCTGTGGAATAATCTCACTGCATTGTAAAACCCCTAAAATTTTCTACTATTTTTATAAATTAAATTTGATACCGATTTAAAAATTTTGTACTGTATGTCACGTAGTCGTATTGTACGTCGTATGCGAAATTTTTCGTTTGCTCGACGAGTACGAATATGTGCGAGCGTACATGTTTTAGAAAAACAATTATTTTATTTTATTTTCTTACACTTTCAAAATATTATTATTCTTGCCATAAAAAGTCTATTGTTCTTAGCGGTTATTAATAATAAAATTCTTTGTGCAAAAATATTTATTTCATAAATATTTATTTATTTTACATAATAATGTATTTTCGAAATTATTTAATATTAATGTTTTATTGTTCAAAAAGATTTATTATTCAAAAAGATTTATTATTTTCGAAATAAATTATCATAGCATTTTTTTGAAAACATATTTTTGAAATATTTGTGACCATTTAAATTTGATTTGATTCCATGGATACATCTAAATAGTAAACTATCTATATTTTAAATTAATTTGATTCTAGACTAAAATATTTAAATTTGATTTGAATTGGATTTGGTTTAAATTTAGATTTGATTCATTGATTTAAATTTAGTAATTGAATTATCTAAATTGGGTTTGAATCAATCCTAATCTCTATCTTATTGGGAATTCCCACATCCTATAAATATAGGCAGGTACTCCTCCAATTTCCATCATCCATTATTTTTCCACAAATTATTCCGCAACCACAAGTGCAGTGCCTCGTGTCCGTGCCTCATCGTCCAGTTCTTATTCCAATTTTTTTTACAAATACATTTATCTCTTTCGTGTCGACAAACCCGACACAATACAAATCCCAAATCCTAAGACCTACTACCCCCTCTCGACCACGACTACCATCATCCTTCCCTCGACATTACACCACCACCGTCACACCAATCACTGTCATCTCCGCGGCAACCATCCCACAGCCAGCGACCACCCGTCGACCCAACCCCGACACCATATATCAAATCCTAAACCTATCCCCATCCCTCTAACCCGTCCACCTTCACCCGCTGCCGACGTCACTACCACAGCCATGGACAGACCCGACCATCCTTCAACCACCACCACCATCACCAGCAAACCCAGCCCATCCTCCCGAACCCCTGCTGGCCAAAAACCTGGCCAACACCACGGCCATTGCCGCAACACCAGACCACCGCAGCCATCATCGTCTTCACCGGAACCACCACCGACCACCATTACAACCACAGCCCAAACCTAAACCCGACGACCACACCCCGTCGAACCACGTCACAGCCACGCCCGCCACCACTTTTCACCGCCCCAGAAACCCAACCACCACCACCATCGTCACCGGCGCAACCCGCCGGCGACCCAAGGAAAACCCAGCAAACAAAAACTATAAAAAAAAATTAAACACCACCGCTGCCACCGCTTACCTCCACCATCGAGCCGCGTCCGCCACCCACGCTCGGCTCCGGCCAAGCGAGCATCCCCGCTGCGCCGTCACTGGAGACCTTCCTTCCGTGCATCCGCGGCCGGGAGCACCGCCTCCGCCTCCGCGAGTGCTGCCCCCGTGTCGCCGTGCGACCCCACCGCTGACCGCCGCAGTCCCCCCGCCGAGACTGCGCCACCACCCGCCGGAAAACCCGTTTCCTCAGACCCCCATCTCGCCTCCTTCCGCCTCCGCGGTGCGCCTACCAGCGCCACCGCCCAGGATCCGCCGACGAGACCCGTACGACCTTCCCCTGGCCGACCGAAACCCCTTCTCCGGTCCTCTGCCGCCTGGCGTTGCCCCTCGCCGCCGGCCGAACAAAACCCACGCCGCCGTTCTCCGATCTCCGCGCCGCCCGTCGTCCCTCACGCTCCTCCCCCTAGCCTCCGCTTCTCCGCCCCTCACCCGAACTTCGCCGACCCTATCGCCGTCCCTTTCCTCCTCTCGCTCCATCCTCTCTCCCTCTCTTCCTCCTGATTTTATTTTTTTCTTCTCTTTTCAATAGTCTCTTTCTCTCTCTCCCTCTTTGTTTCTTTGATATTGATGGGGGGGGGCACAGCTCAGTGAGCTTACCTCTTCTGTTTATTTATTATTTTTGTTTCATTTTTGTTTTCTTATAGTTTGTTTGTTTTTGTCTCTATTATGTATGTTCTTGGGTTCCGTTTCTTTTTTTTGTTTGTATAAATTGCTACTGAAGTCTGCTCTTTCCCCAAAGGAAAGAGAGGACCAAAGTTAATATAAAATTAAAACTTATTATTTTTTTACAGTTCTGAGTTCTTATATTTTATTTATTAAAAGATATTTTATTATACTATTATATTTTCAGTGTAGATATGTAGACATGGTTGCACAACTAATTTGTATTAACATATGATTAGTAATTATATTATTATTATTATTATTTCTATCTAAAACTATAGTTTTGACTAAAAATCGATTGTCCGTAATTTCAAAATATATATATTTAAATATTTTTGCCTATTACATTATAGTCTTCAAGTATCAAAACTATTTCTAAAAGGGTTATAAGAATTTATTTATCAAATATTCCTTCGATTATCTTGCAGTCCATGACTAATCCTATTTCTCCCATCCTCTCGTCAATTCTGTCCTACCATATGTCCACCCTAACCAATTTGACCCTTCTGGACCCAATGGAACTGTCCGTACCACCGACCGAGGTCACCTCGCACAGTTGTTGCACCAAAGTTGCAGATCGTGCCACCTTGAGCATCGTAGCACACCAGGCGCTCTACCAGGCAAGATACCTTGCCATTAGCTGTTTAATTATTGTAGCTCATATTTTATGCATTTACTTATTTTCTTTATGCAAAATAAACTGTGATACATGGCATAACTGTTCATTTATATTCCCTGCTGTGTATTATGTTTCTTACAAATTAAACCTAGATTTAAGGGACCACCATGTGTGTTGCATTCATTGGCCTTGACACGTGGTAACACGAAGTTGTGTGTCGCATGTAGAACACGAAAGTGCGTGATTGGCTGGCCACCAGTACGTACAAGCCGTGCGATAGGAATAACCGCTAATAGAGGTTGCATGCTAGTTTGACTTAGCGGTTATAGTGGTTTGTGTTGTGGATACAACACAGTAGGCATTGGGCGGGGAGGACAATTCCTTAGCGTATGGGCTTCGATGCACTTCCCTTGTGACCCGGACTCTCCGCTGGAGATACGGGGTTGATGACCCAAGATTACTGACGGCCACTGACGATTCTGCGGAACGTCATGCTCTTCCTGCTGGGGCCTCTGGTGCCCAAGGGGGACTACGCCGATCCTATTTAGCCAGGGCCCATGCGTAGGAAGGATTGTTCTTAACAATATTTCACTTAGAATGGTAGGCTACCCTATCCGTTAGGTACGAGTACTTTTGGTTTGGGTACTTGTATCTGACCGTGGCTTGGAACAATAGCTTGTCGCGGATTAGTTCGTCACATCTTGTCCTTGTTTGGTTGTAGGTGTGACTTACTACTTTGATGAGAAGGTATTGAACCTTGTTGGGGTCCGGATACCATATCGGATTCTTAGCATGGAAAGATACGTCGCCGTGAATTAGTTTACCATCTCCTGTCCTTGTTTGGTTGGGGGGATGGTACGCTCGTTCAGTAGGTGCGTATTGGACTATGTTATAAATTCGATTGACTTATTTATTGAGCAATATTTATTCAGTTTATATGGCATGCTATTATGTGTCTTGTTACGTCCCTCTGAGGACCTGGTTATCTTGCCAGGTGTGTGCTATTGTCTTTTGCAGGTATTCTAGCTCCAGCCGTGATCTTCGCTATTTCTCGAGGATGATTGCATTTGGATCGTCTTCGCTTCGCTCGCCACTCATTTCATTTTCTATGTACTTTTCTTTATTTTGTTGGTAGTGGATTTGTCTCCGCCCAACATATTGTATCAAGACAAGTTATTCTCATTATATGATCTTTTATTCATTTATTCTGTGTGGATGAGATTAGTATGGTTTTACTGCATTTTACAGCTTATGTATTTATACGAGGCTTCCATATATTGGAGTATACTTCGTATGAATACAGCTGGCATGTCTACGTTCCTAGTCCTACGTATTTTGGGATTGGGGCGTTACATGTTTTTGTGGTGGCCCATGCAGGTCGACATAAATTGTTTGGTTACTTATCGTACCAAACAAGCCTGCGAATAGGATTAGAAGTCTAGGATCTCATCCACATACTTGACCACTTTCCTTGATTTTATCTACCGTTTGACTCATCAATTGCATCTTGCTTGCTTGCTTCCATCCCTATTCTTATCTTTCCTTCGTGCTTGCTAGAGATTGACCCTGCTAGTTAGTTGTCCCAAAACACCATTAGTTTAATTCTTTAAGTTGGGTAGAATACCTTATGAACTAGCAACCTCTTTGACCTAGTGACCTATATTAGCAAGCTTATTTAGATCCTAGAAACTAGAGGACCTAACCCTTCTCGCTAACCAAGGACTTGGACAAGAAGACTATAGGACAACTGTATGACTTAGAATCATTCTACCCTCTTTTAATCTAAATCTCTCGTGCCTATGTTTTTACCACTTTGACTAATGTTGCAGCTATAATCTAGTTTTGCAAACTCATCCATTTATCGAGTTTGTTCATGACTTATGCTATTGAGCGGCCGCTCACTAACATATTGTCTAATCAGAACCGGTGCATTTTGGTCTGATCAACCGAGTGCACTTTGGTTCGCTTTTGTCTATTATTCTACGTGGATGGAACTTAATTAAACTTGGCCTTTACAATCCCATCCACGACTGCCTTGACAATTCCTTTGAAATTATTCAATCGTCTTTGAATCACGTATTCGTATTCGATAACGCCTCCTTCGAACTCTATCTTGCTTTCGCCTTCACCTATTTTTGAAGGACGAAGACGTTATACTAGCACTTCCTCTAGCTATCCTATCACCTATGACCATTATCACTCGATATTGCTATATCTTCATCCTAACCTCCTCGCCCTCCTTCTCGGCCCCATAATTACTGTCATGACCTTCTAATCGAGTAAATCTAATTCATTCTCTAATCGTGCCCTCAACCTACTCTCAAGAGACCATAACTTTAAGGTCTCTAAATTATTTTATTTTATTTTACTTGAACCCATACTATTCCTTATTGCGCGTCATCTTAAACATTTCTTGCGTTAATCCATGACTATCTTCGCCTTATTGAAATCACGACGCTAATGCAAGTTTTCATTAAACGTCGTTCCCTTGTCTTGATTTGACTATGTTTTCTTATCGATACCCCCTTGCGTCCTCTCACCCCCTACTAATTCTTAATTTCGAGGACGAAATTCTTTTAAGTTGGGTAGGATGTAAAACCCCTAAAATTTTCTACTATTTTTATATATTAAATTTGATACCGATTTAAAAATTTTGTACTGTATGTTACGTAGTCGTATTGTACGTCGTATGCGAAATTTTTCGTTTGCTCGACGAGTACGAATATGTGCGAGCGTACATGTTTTAGAAAAACAATTATTTTATTTTATTTTCTTACACTTTCAAAATATTATTATTCTTGCCATAAAAAGTCTATTGTTCTTAGCGGTTATTAATAATAAAATTCTTTGTGCAAAAATATTTATTTCATAAATATTTATTTATTTTACATAATAATGTATTTTCGAAATTATTTAATATTAATGTTTTATTGTTCAAAAAGATTTATTATTCAAAAAGATTTATTATTTTCGAAATAAATTATCATAGCATTTTTTTGAAAACATATTTTTGAAATATTTGTGACCATTTAAATTTGATTTGATTCCATGGATACATCTAAATAGTAAACTATCTATATTTTAAATTAATTTGATTCTAGACTAAAATATTTAAATTTGATTTGAATTGGATTTGGTTTAAATTTAGATTTGATTCATTGATTTAAATTTAGTAATTGAATTATCTAAATTGGGTTTGAATCAATCCTAATCTCTATCTTATTGGGAATTCCCATATCCTATAAATATAGGCAGGTACTCCTCCAATTTCCATCATCCATTATTTCTCCACAAATTATTCCGCAACCACAAGTGCAGTGCCTCGTGTCCGTGCCTCATCGTCCAGTTCTTATTCCAATTTTTTTTACAAATACATTTATCTCATTCGTGTCGACAAACACGACACAATACAAATCCCAAATCCTAAGACCTACTACCCCCTCTCGACCACGACTACCATCATCCTCCCCTCGACATTACACCACCACCGTCACACCAATCACTGTCATCTCCGCGGCAACCATCCCACAGCCAGCGACCACCCGTCGACCCAACCCCGACACCATATATCAAATCCTAAACCTATCCCCATCCCTCTAACCCGTCCACCTTCACCCGCTGCCGACGTCACTACCACAGTCATGGACAGACCCGACCATCCTTCAACCACCACCACCATCACCAGCAAACCCAGCCCATCCTCCCGAACCCCTGCTGGCCAAAAACCTGGCCAACACCACGGCCATTGTCGCAACACCAGACCACCGCAGCCATCATCGTCTTCACCGGAACCACCACCGACCACCATTACAACCACAGCCCAAACCCAAACCCGACGACCACACCCCGTCGAACCACGTCACAGCCACGCCCGCCACCACTTTTCACCGCCCCAGAAACCCAACCACCACCACCATCGTCACCGGCGCAACCCGCCGGCGACCCAAGGAAAACCCAGCAAACAAAAACTATAAAAAAAAAAATTTAAACACCACCGCTGCCACCGCTTACCTCCACCATCGAGCCGCGTCCGCCACCCACGCTCGGCTCCGGCCAAGCGAGCATCCCCGCTGCGCCGTCACTGGAGACCTTCCTCCCGTGCATCCGCGGCCGGGAGCACCGCCTCCGCCTCCGCGAGTGCTGCCCCCGTGTCGCCGTGCGACCCCACCGCTGACCGCCGCAGTCCCCCCGCCGAGACTGCGCCACCACCCGCCGGAAAACCCGTTTCCTCAGACCCCCATCTCGCCTCCTTCCGCCTCCGCGGTGCGCCTACCAGCGCCACCGCCCAGGATCCGCCGACGAGACCCGTACGACCTTCCCCTGGCCGACCGAAACCCCTTCTCCGGTCCTCTGCCGCCTGGCGTTGCCCCTCGCCGCCGGCCGAACAAAACCCACGCCGCCGTTCTCCGATCTCCGCGCCGCCCGTCGTCCCTCACGCTCCTCCCCCTAGCCTCCGCTTCTCCGCCCCTCACCCGAACTTCGCCGACCCTGTCGCCGTCCCTTTCCTCCTCTCGCTCCATCCTCTCTCCCTCTCTTCCTCCTGATTTTATTTTTTTCTTCTCTTTTCAATAGTCTCTTTCTCTCTCTCCCTCTTTGTTTCTTTGATATTGATGGGGGGGCACAGCTCAGTGAGCTTACCTCTTCTGTTTATTTATTATTTTTGTTTCATTTTTGTTTTCTTATAGTTTGTTTGTTTTTGTCTCTATTATGTATGTTCTTGGGTTCCGTTTCTTTTTTTTTGTTTGTATAAATTGCTACTGAAGTCTGCTCTTTCCCCAAAGGAAAGAGAGGACCAAAGTTAATATAAAATTAAAACTTATTATTTTTTTACAGTTCTGAGTTCTTTTATTTTATTTATTAAAAGATATTTTATTATACTATTATATTTTCAGTGTAGATATGTAGACATGGTTGCACAACTAATTTGTATTAACATATGATTAGTAATTATATTATTATTATTATTATTTCTATCTAAAACTATAGTTTTGACTAAAAATCGATTGTCCGTAATTTCAAAATATATATATTTAAATATTTTTGCCTATTACATTATAGTCTTCAAGTATCAAAACTATTTCTAAAAGGGTTATAAGAATTTATTTATCAAATATTCCTTCGATTATCGTGCGGTCCATGACTAATCCTATTTCTCCCATCCTCTCGCCAATTCTGTCCTACCATATGTCCACCCTAACCAATTTGACCCTTCTGGACCCAATGGAACTGTCCGTACCACCGACCGAGGTCACCTCGCACAGTTGTTGCACCAAAGTTGCAGATTGTGCCACCTTGAGCATCGTAGCACACCAGGCGCTCTACCAGGCAAGATACCTTGCCATTAGCTGTTTAATTATTGTAGCTCATATTTCATGCATTTACTTATTTTCTTTATGCAAAATAAACTGTGATACATGGCATAACTGTTCATTTATATTTCCTGCTGTGTATTATGTTTCTTACAAATTAAACCTAGATTTAAAGGACCACCATGTGTGTTGCATTCATTGGCCTTGACACGTGGTAACACGAAGTTGTGTGTCGCATGTAGAACACGGAAGTGCGTGATTGGCTGGCCACCAGTACGTACAAGCCGTGCGATAGGAATAACCGCTAATAGAGGTTGCATGCTAGTTTGACTTAGCGGTTATAGTGGTTTGTGTTGTGGATACAACACAGTAGGCATTGGGCGGGGAGGACAATTCCTTAGCGTATGGGCTTCGATGCACTTCCCTTGTGACCCGGACTCTCCGCTGGAGATACGGGGTTGATGACCCAAGATTACTGACGGCCACTGACGATTCTGCGGAACGTCATGCTCTTCCTGCTGGGGCCTCTGGTGCCCAAGGGGGACTACGCCGATCCTATTTAGCCAGGGCCCATGCGTAGGAAGGATTGTTCTTAACAACATTTCACTTAGAATGGTAGGCTACCCTATCCGTTAGGTACGAGTACTTTTGGTTTGGGTACTTGTATCTGACCGTGGCTTGGAACAATAGCTTGTCGCGGATTAGTTCGTCACATCTTGTCCTTGTTTGGTTGTAGGTGTGACTTACTACTTCGATGAGAAGGTATTGAACCTTGTTGGGGTCCGGATACCATATCGGATTCTTAGCATGGAAAGATACGTCGCCGTGAATTAGTTTACCATCTCCTGTCCTTGTTTGGTTGGGGGGATGGTACGCTCGTTCAGTAGGTGCGTATTGGACCATGTTATAAATTCGATTGACTTATTTATTGAGCAATATTTATTCAGTTTATATGGCATGCTATTATGTGTCTTGTTACGTCCCTCTGAGGACCTGGTTGTCTTGCCAGGTGTGTGCTATTGTCTTTCGCAGGTATTCTAGCTCCAGCCGTGATCTTCGCTATTTCTCGAGGATGATTGCATTTGGATCGTCTTCGCTTCGCTCGCCAGTCATTTCATTTTCTATGTACTTTTCTTTATTTTGTTGGTAGTGGATTTGTCTCCGCCCAACATATTGTATCAAGACAAGTTATTCTCATTATATGATCTTTTATTCATTTATTCTGTGTGGATGAGATTAGTATGGTTTTACTGCATTTTACAGCTTATGTATTTATACGAGGCTTCCATATATTGGAGTATACTTCGTATGATTACAGCTGGCATGTCTACGTTCCTAGTCCTACGTATTTTGGGACTGGGGCGTTACAGCATCTTGTTAGTAATTAGGCTTGTGACAACCCTAGTTAGTTAAAGTATCAAGCCGTAATTCTTGCTTGGCCGTGAAGTGATTGGATGGAGTTTAACCAGTCTAGTCTTGCCCTGATCCTGTTCCAGATTATTGAATGACCAGAATGCTTGTATTTATTTTACCGATAAATGGTGAGAATTCCAAGTCCTGTTCAGACGAAGGGTTACAACCCCGGTCCTTGTTTGGTTTACGGGTTGTAACCTGGTTATCTGAATAGTTCCATGGTTATCTCGTCGTATATCATCCTGGTGTATTTTCTTTATTTCCATTTCTTACTTTTATTTATATCTTTTGCTGTTTGCTGGTTTTAGTTCTTAAGTGAAGCTTCCTTTGTAGCACTTGCTCTTTCTGGGGTTTGACCCAGCTAGTTTTGTGTGGCCAGATTTTGGAGCAGCTTCAGAGGATCTACCAACCTTCCAGCCAGATGGTGGCTACTAGACGGAACCCTGGCAACGAGTGGGTTATTTTTGGCTCTCCCACTCTATTGTAAAAATATTCTTTTGAGGCGTTTAGCCGACGAGCACCTGTTTAGCTCGATTGCACTTTATTTACTGTCTGCCAACGGGCTGTAACATGATTGACAGATCCTAGGGTTGATCATGTATGACTAAACTCTTGCTAGTCCCGACATTTTGTAACGACTAGCTTCATGATCAACTGAATATGTAATATTTGGGACACCTTACTATTGTATATTTAATGATCATACATCTTGTGACTTTTACTTACTTGTTTGTGATTGAGACACTAGGCTTGTTCATGACCTTAAGAGACTGTTGGCTTGTAGATAAACCCTCATGTATCTAGACAGCCGTGACCGTATAGCGAGATGGAATCCATTTCATATACGTAGCTGGCTATGTCTGCCCCCGCTCTCCAGTATTCTGGTTCTGGGGCGTGACAAAACCCTGAAAAAATTCGGCTAGAGTTCGGCTCGAGTTCGGCCAGAGTTCAGTTAGTGACCGTTTGATTTTCGAACGTTTGAAAACTTGATCTCCCTGCAGTTACGGATCCCAATGAGATTTTCTCATAGAGTTCTGCCCGAATTCTGCCAGAGTTCTGCCTTTAAAAAATATAAATAGAGAAGGATTTCGATCATTTCAACTCACTCATTCACTTTTATCTCTTCTCTCTAAAGCATACTGTTCTATTCCAAAGAGTTCTAAGCTTTATTTTTTAAATCCTAAGTCAGTTACAATCCTCTAGTCGATTTGCCAGTATGGTATAGTCTAGAAGCCTCATAGAGATTATAATCAGAGGCTTGATTGTAGAAAGACTCTTCACAATTGAAGTTGGTCGAGTAGTTCGTATCAAAGCTCGCGTTGTAGAAGTTGCAAGGACTTTTAGTAAAAACTTACGGTATTTTCCAATAGTAGATTCAACTGGAAGCTAGAGTTCTTCCGACTGAACTAGTCCTCACAAGAGGAAAACCAGTATATATCGTCGTCTTTGCGTTTGATTTCTAATCTCTGCTTTCACAGTTTATTTACTTGTGATATATATATTTCTCTGTGATCTTGCTGCTAACTTTTTAAATTAGCCATATTCTGTTGCCTACTCTATTCACCCTCCTCTAGAGTTGTCACGACCCGCTCCCAAATAATCGAACACGAGTCGGACATGCCCAGCCTTCGTCGATAGACACGACGAAGTAAGCTGTACCAAACTAGGAAAATCTAACCAGATAAACATAAAGGTACACAATCACAACATCTAAGATCGTTCTCAAAAGATCACCATAATCCACAAATCCATATAACATAAAGGTTCCAGAGTCATCAGAAATGAAATATACTATGAACAATATCTAGGAGTAAAGCTAGACAGTCTAAACCTAAAACTCTAGCTAAGTCATGTCTCCATCCTGCTCAGCTAAGATTCCGGGCTCTGGCCCAAAAGGTATAATGATATCCTGTAAGTATACCTATAACATATCCAGTCAGGAGCGGAGTAAAGTACAGTTCTAGGTAATGAACAAGAACATCATGATATGGAAAATAAGTACAGGCATGAATATGAAATACAAAAAAGGAACATGAAAGTACAGGAATGTAAAGTACATGAAATAAAGTATAGGAATGTAACCATGAACCTGAAATACGAGACATGACATGTTCACAATATTTAAAATACAACTAGCCTATATGACCGGCTGGGGTGAGTACAGAAACATGTACAGGAGTAAATGAATATCGGTACGGATTAGGACCCGTGTGCACGATGCGAGGCCTAAGCTATCTACATGAATATGGTAACCGGGGTTTGGTCATATAGCTAGTATATTTTCCCTCCCCGACACAAGTACAAGAATAAGAAATACAGGAGTACAGGATATCGTGTCATGACGTGTCACAAGAAGAGTACAAGATATGTAAATGCACAAGACCATAGAAAAGTACTTTCCTTGCTCTGGTTAATCAAGGGTAGGTAAAAGAGCTGGATGTCTTCCTGCTAGTAGGTACAAGTTGGTTAAGTTCTAAACAGTATCATCTCACCAGCTAATTATCTTGCTACAATTAATCTAATTAATTTAATATAAATGGATTTAACAAATTTTATAGAATTATACTATGTCCTGGCATAACCAATAATATAGATAATTTGACTACTAGTTTGTTATGTACCATATAGCATAATCTACTAAAAGAAGTAGTTGAAATATATTGGAAATAGTCATGAATGGTAACTGCTATAAGCTAAAATAATAAACTAACATTACTCAACCAAACATCATTGCAACATAATAATGATACTACAACATTTACTAAATAAAAGCAGCATACTATGCATGACTCCTGTCGGCCTATAACCAGATTATCCTTCCGGTCCCAAACTAATATATATATATATATATATTGAACTTTGTTCATATTCAATAATAGTGATTTCCTGATTGAAATCAAAATTTCCCAAAACATAGCTTGGTCAACTTGACCCCCAACAACCTGTTTAATATACAACTGCCATCCCAATTCAAATTTCTGTACCAAGTCAACCAACAGAAAAAAAAACTCATAAACACTTACACTATTTGGTTTGTCATGCTAACCCAACACTAATTGAATTTCACCAAATTAAGCATCACCTCAAAATATAACTCAAGATGAAAATTCAAAACTTAGCAAACAAACTATAAAATTATACAACTATATTGCAAGATTTCTACAAAGTATTATTCAATTCCAGCAGCAGGCAGAGTCAAGGGTTGACAAGTCTTCATTGCAAGAATAAAATTAAATCCAAGCCATCAACTACAACCCTGGTCCATGTCTCTATGCCACACTCGGACACACACACTAGACAAGCACCCGTACTCAGATACGAATGCCATCACAGATACGTACACATAACACAGCTAATCACAATCCAAGCTACAGTCAACCGGTCCTGGACAATACATTCAAACTCAAGAAGGGAGTAAAGATTCAGAAATCAAATGGAAAGCTAATGTAATTACCTGGAAAAGAACTCAACCAAAATCGAGGATATGTCCCCTCGTGTCGGACACTGACAATGCGCGTCCAAAACTACTCGATACTTGCTTAGGAATGAATCATCAAACACGTGACGTTCAAAACGGAAGAATAGCTTCAATTCATCAATAAATCGGATTGAAGGAAATCACCAAACATGAATTGATCAACAATATCAAAGTTGATCCAAAACAAATCAAAAATCGGTTGGAACTAGATCGACCTCCCTCGATCTGATCGATCGATCGACTCAAGAATAGAAAAGAACAACGAAGGAACACTCACCGGAGTCGATCCGCCACTCCTACTGATCATCGCCGCCGAGAAGTCGTCGATCAGAGTAGATCAAGCGCCACCAGAGAAAGAACCGACTAGCCGTCGAGAGATGGGAAATCGCCGGGACAGGGAAGAGATCATGGTGGAGGGGACGCTTGACCGCCGTAGTGAGCACCGCCATGGCCGCCTCATCGGTTCACTTCCTGTCGTCGCCAGAGATGATCAATTATCGTCGTTCGCAGTGGTGGACCATGCACAGCCTTGATCTAGCCGCCATCGTCGTCGTGGAGGAGAATGGTATGTTACCGTCGCCTAGTCACTGGCACCGACCAACACCTGGGGGACCGCCACCGCCATGGCTGGCTAGGTAGGTGACCGATTGGTCGCTGATGGTGGGGATGGAGTTCCTGCCATGGCCGCTCCTAATTTCTAGGGTTAGGGTTTTCGACTTGAAAATGAATTTTTTTTAGGGAAGAGGAGGTCTAGAGACCTCTTAGGAATTGAGAGCTCGAAGTGAAGAAGAGAATAATTTTCTTTCTCTTCCACTCAGTTTTAAACACATCAGGAAAAGAATGGAAAGATGTATACAAGTCACCCTTTAATTTATATTTTCACTAATACTGTAAAATATGTTAGAAAAGCTATTAAGTGGTTAGGGAGAGTAGTTAGAAATATGGGGACCACAATTGTTAGTTATAAATAATTCCTGAATTAATCACTCAAGCTAAAGTATATAAAATTTCTTCCGAATTTAACTAATCATAGGAATTTAATTAAGAACCTTATTTACTCAAACTAACTCAAATTAGGAAGAAACTTTTAAAAATCCCTAAACTTGATGAAGTGGGGTTACAAATCTACCCCCCTTACAAAAATTTCGTCCTCGAAATTTCAAAGAGATCAGCACGGTATGGAAATGACAAAAGGTTCAAAATTGATCAGAGAATATATTCCATAACTAGGTACGAAAATCATGACGATTTGAAATGATTTAGCACGGCCAAAACAAATAGATAAAATGCCACCAAATCGATAATGGTCAAATTTTAGTTAGGTACGAAAGGAAAAAAAATTATAAGGAATCGAAATACATGATTTAACAGTGATCGAGAATTAAATAGGCACATGGTAGAATAAATTTTAATTATGACTTAAAGGAGTAAATAATGAGGGTACAACGTTCTAAGCACGATCAAAGTTTAAAGTTTGGCACATTTGAACTAGAACAAATTAGAAAAAATCACGCATGATTAAGGTCGGAGTTAGACAAACACGATCAAAATATATACACGATTTTAAAATTTAGTGAAACGGAATCAAGATCTAGCAATGTGTAAAATCAACGATCCAACAATAATATGCAAGAAGAAAAATTGCAAGGGTTGTGGGAAAAATATAGGAACTAATCAGGAGATATCAGTATCAAGTCAAGGTGAAGAGTATATGGATTTGTCATTCAAGGAAAATTAATAATTGTATGAAAGAGGGATATCGTCTCCATGGTACCCGAGGATATATAGGTATTTGAAATCACTTTGCTTAGAATCCCTACCCCGCCAGTATATATCTGACTGCAGTGGACTTTCGGATGTATTTGAAATCACTTTGCTTAGAATTCCTACCCCGCCAGTATATATCTGACTGCAGTAGACTTTCGGCTCCGTGACTCAAATAGCAATATGTTACCGAGCACTCTATCGACTTATCCATTTGCCAACAATATCGACAAAGCAACTCAAGAGATCAAATATAAAGATTTTAGGATAAAGTTTCGATAATATTCAAAAACCTATGAATGTCTGAAACCACTTCAACTTAGAGTTCCTGCCTCGGCAGTGCGCTGCTGGCTGCAGTGAACCCTCAATCTCCATAATCCAGGGAGTGGTTGCAGCGTGCAACTGCCACACCCTAATAGGTCATCGAATAGTCTTTCAACCTTATCCATAGGAATTTCCAAAATTTTAGAGAATTCAGAGGAGGTCAATTAGTCTAATTCAAGATAATAGATGATGTTATCGGTAAACAAGGGTTTTATTCTGTACTAAGAGACATCAAAGATATTTTTAGAAATAGATCTTAAACTTGAAACAAAATTTCGGATAGACATCGTGATCTCAATTGGTAACAACCTCATATAGGGAATCAAAATCTCGAATAGATAACAAAGACCCAAAGGAGTGATCAGGAAGTAAAGTATATAATAGGAACAAAGTCCCGAATAACAACGAAATCTCGAATAGATCACGAAGGGAAACGAATTCTCTGCTAGGACACAAATTTTAAGTACAATAATCAAATATCAACATGGTCGTGAATAAGAACAAAATCTTGAATAGGAAATCTCGACGAGGAAGCAAGGTTTCAAACAGGGAACAAGGTCTCAACAAGTCGTGCGTAGGAACTGAATATTCAAAGTCTGGAATGGAAACATAATCTCGAACATGAGGCAAAATCTCGAACGAAAGCAAAGTCCCGAAATAGA
The DNA here is from genome assembly GCA_029216955.1 of Iris pallida. Classification (NCBI taxonomy): domain Eukaryota; kingdom Viridiplantae; phylum Streptophyta; class Magnoliopsida; order Asparagales; family Iridaceae; genus Iris; species Iris pallida. The sequence goes on along the minus strand of JANAVB010013397.1, from coordinate 3,371,940 downwards.
AACAGGATCTAAAAATCTCGAATGAAATCTAGGTTACGAGTAAAAAGAATCAATGGGTGAATAGGAAACAAGTATCCATGAAACAAGCGATATCTCAAATAGGAGACAAGGTCGAAACAAAGTCGTGAACAGAACAATTTCTCAAATAGAAAACAAGCCACGAATAGGAAACAAAATCTCATATAGGAAACAAGTCAACCTCAAATTTGAAACGAAGTTTTCAAATAATGTCTTGAATGGTGAATAAAAGCAACATCGAATATGAATCAAATTTCAACAAGCCCGAGTAGAAAACTGAACCTTTAGTAGAAACAAAATTTATGAATTGTAACAAGTTCTGAATATGAAACAAAATTTCCAAGCAAAGTCTCAAATAGGAACCGAATCTCAACAAGTCTCGAATAGGAGCGAAAGTTCAAACAAGATTTTGAATGGTAACAAATTTCGAAATGAATCTTGAGTAGGAAGTAAGATCTCAACCAGCACAAATTTTGATCGGGGAACAAAATTTTAAATAGAAACCAACAATAGGAAACAAAATATTTCAGGCTTTTAAATGGGAATAAGGAAATTCTAAAAAAATTTAAATTGGAATGTAAATCACAACCCATGATCTGCTCCAACCATGCAAAAGAGTCTTCTGTCTTTAATCCATCTTTAGTATTCCTCCGGGACCGGAATCACTTCAATTTCTTCAGCTGTCCTATCATAGGCAAGTCCTTGCGGCAATGCTCCATGCTGTTGCTAAATTTAGAGAGGCGAGTCCTTCTTCTGTGGTATTATTGCTCCCCATGTTCGTCCTTGGACAGTATGATCAATGACTTTCGGGCAATCTTTGACTTGATAGGCAGGCGATCCGTAGAACAAGCACAGCCACGGTCTCTTGCGACACTCGTCGTAGTGGTGTCCTGGGCGACGATAGAAAGTACAAATGATCGTCGGCTGAATCTGAATCTCCCGCTGGGACTGAAGTGCAGGGCTCTGGCAGGAATATACGGACGCTGGTGTGCTGGCTGCTGAAATTCTGATGCTCCTCGACCATTGTGATCAGTAACATACTGGCAATCCTTTATTCGATAGGCAGAACATCTGTAGTATAAGCAGAATCTAAGCCTCTTGTAGCACTCCTCGAAGTGATATTTTGGATAAAACACAAATGACCACTATCTGAATCTAATAACGCGGCTGAAGAAAAGATGTCTGAGTGTGGCGACGCTTGTGGGTCCAGGGTAGTTGCTGTCTTCGTCATAATTCTTCATGTCTCTCCTGGCTTCAGCTTCCCATCTTGTTGTATGTGCTACGAGCTGGATCTCCCGGTTGATGACTTCAATCAGAGGAGGAGTCGGATCCTCAAAGACTTGGATGATCTTCAGGGTGGCTCTACGTTCTCGATCTGTTCCTTGGTGCAAGATATACACTCGGTGTCAGGGAAGTCCAAGGATCCGAAAGTGAAAATCAGAAGTCCTTCCTGGCTCGGAGAGTGTATCCCCAAGTTTGGCTTAGAAAAGGATGGCATGCTCCCTCTGGTTGTCAAGAAAATCTTCGAACATCTCCGTCAACTGCGTACTACCCATGGTGATAGTATGGTGATAGAAGGTAGTAGAAGCTCGAAATCCTCAAGTGTAGGTGGATCAACCGTTCTGGTATTGTATGTTTTTGAACTATCTAAAAAAACAAAAAAAAGTTAACCGGTCCTAACCTAAAAGCAACAAGTGTTTATATAATATTAATATATCTGATGTACCCAATTTTCTATGCTGTGATCAAGTTTCCCTAGTTTAATCAAGTCCCCCAATATTACTCTAATACCTAGGTACTATTAGGACAGACCTGCATGGGCCACCACTAAAAATATGTCACGACCCGCTCCCGAATAATCAGACATGAGTTAGACACATCCAGCCTTCGTCGATAGACACGACAAAGTAAGCTGTACCAAGCTAGGGAAATCTAACCAGATAAACATAAAGGTACACAATCACAACATCTAAGACCATTCTCAAAAGATCACCATAATCCACAAATCCATATAACATAAAGGTTCCAGAGTCATCAAAAATAAAATATACTACGAACAATATCAAGGAGTAAAGCTAGACAGCCTAAACCTGAAACTCTAGCTAAGTCATGTCTCTATCCTGCTCAGCTAAGATCCAGAGCTCTGGCCTATAAGGTATAATGATACCCTGTAAGTACACCTACAACATATCCATTCAGGAACGGAGCAAAGTACAGTTCTAGGTAATGAACAAGAACATCATGATATGGAAAATAAGTACAGGAGAACATGAATATGAAATACAGGAAATAAACATGAATGTACAGGAATGTAAAGTGCAGGAAATAAAGTACAGGAATGTAACCATGAACCTGAAGTACGAGACATGACATATACACAATATTTGAAATACAACTAGCCTATGTGACCGGCTGGGGTGAGTACGTGTACAAGAGTACATGAATATCGGTATAGCTTAGGACCCGCGTGCACGATGCGAGGCCTAAGCTATCTACATGAATATGGTAACCACAGTTTGGTCACATAACTAGTGTATTTCACCTCTCCGACAGAAGTACAAGAACAAAAAATACAGGAGTACAGGATATCGTGTCATGACATGTCACAAGAAGAGTACAAGATATGTAAATGCACAAGATCATAGAAAAGTACTTGCCTTACTCCGATTAATCAAGGGTAGGTAAAAGAGTTGGATGTCCTCCTGCTAGTAAGTACAAGTTGGTTAAGTTCTAAATAGTGTCATCTCACCAGCTAATTATCTTGTTACAATTAATCTAATTAATTTAATATAAATGGATTTAACAAATTTTATAGAATTATACTATGTCCTGGCATAACCAATAATATAGATAATTTGACTACTAGTTTGTTATGTACCATATAGCATAATCTACTAAAAGAAGTAGTTAAAATATATTAGAAATAGTCATGAATGCTAACTGCTATAAGATAAAATAATAAACTAACATTACTCAACCAAACATCATTGCCACATATTAATGATACTACAACATTTACTAAATAAAAGCAGCATAGTATGCATGACTCCTGTCGGCCTATAACTAGATTATCCTTCCGGTCCCAAACTAATATATATATATATATATATATATATATATATATATATATATATATTGAACTTTGTTCATATTTAATAATAGTGATTTCCTGATTGAAATCAAAATTTCCCAAAACATAGCTTGGTCCACTTGACCACAACAACCTGTTTAATATACAACTGCCATCCTAATTCAAATTTCTGTACCAAGTCAACCAACAGAAAAAGGAAAAACTCATAAACACTTACACTATTTGGTTTGTCATGCTAACCCGACTCTAATTGAATTTCACCAAATTAAGCATCATCTCAAAATATAACTCAAGATGAAAATTCAAAACATAGCAAACGAACTATAAAATTATACAACTATATTGCAAGATCTCTACAAAGTATTATTCAATTCCAGCAGCAGGCAGAGTCAAGGGTCGACAAGTCTTCATTGCAAGAATCAAAATTAAATCCAAGCCATAAACTACAACACTGGTCCATGTCTCTATGCCACACTCGGACACGCACACTAGACACACACCCGTACTCAGATACGAATGCCATCACATATACGTACACAAATCACAGCTAATCACAATCCAAGCTACAGTCAACCGGTCCTGGACAATATATTCGAACACAAAAAGGGAGTAAAGATTCAGAAATCAAATGGAAAGATATTGTAATTACCTGGAAGAGAACTCAACCGAAATCGAGGATATGTCCCCTCGTGTCGGACACTGACAATGCGCATCCAAAACTGCTCGATACTTCCTTAGGAATGAATCATCAAACACCTGACGTTCAAAATGGAAGGATAGCTTTAATTCATCAATAAATCGGATCGAAGGAAATCACCAAACATGAATTGATCAACAGTATCAAAGTTGATCCAAAACAAATCAAAAATCGGTTGGAACAAGATCGATCTCCCTCGATCTGATCGATCGATCGACTCAAGAATAGAAAAAAACAATGAAGGAACACTCACCGGAGTCGATCCGCTACTCCTATTGATCATTGTCGTCGAGAAGTCGTCGATCAGAGTAGATCAAGCGCCACCAGAGAAAGAACCGACTAGCCGTCGGGAGATGAGAAATCGTCGGGACAGGGAAGAGATCATGGTGGAGGGGACGCTTAACCGTCGTGGTGAGCACTGCCATAGCCGCCTCGTCGGTTTGCTTCCCGCCGTTGCCAAAGATGATCAACCATCATCGTTCGCAGTGGTGGACCATGCACATCCTGGATCTAGCCGCCATCGTCGTCGTGGAAAAGAATGGCATATCACCGTCGCCTAGTCACTTGCGTCGACCGACACCTGGGGGACCGCCACCGCCACCGCCATGGCTGGCTAGGTAGGTGACCGATTGGTCTTTGAAGTTGGGGATGGAGTTCCTGCCATGGCCGCTCCCAATTTCTAGGGTTAGGGTTTTCGACTTGAAAATGAATTTTTTTTTAGGGAAGAGGGGGTCTGGAGAGCTCTTGGGAATTGAGAGCTCGAAGTTAAGAAGAGAATAATTTTCTCTTTTCTACTTGGTTTTAAACACATCAGGAAAAGAATAAAAAGTTGTATACAAGTCCCCCTTTAATTTCTATTTTCACTAATACTATAAAATATGTTAGAAAAGCTGTTAGGTGGTTAGGGAGAGTGGTTAGAAATATGGGGACCATAATTGTTAGTTATAACTAGTTTCTGAATTAATCACTCAAGCTAAAGTATATAAAATTTATCCCCAATTTAACTAATCATATGAATTAAATTAAGAACCTTATTTACTTAAACTAACTCAAATTAGGAAGAAACTTTTAAAAATCCCTAAACTTGAGGAAGTGGGGTTACAAGAGTATTGTGCTTTACAAATTCGTTCCTACAATTAGTATCAAAACGGGTTATAAAGGTCAAGCAATGTAACATTGCAGTTATAATTTTACTATTCTTAACAGTTACATAGATCACAACACAACACATGGCAACTGTAAAATTCATAAGTGAAGGCCAAGCCACAAACAGACCTCATCTGTTTGACGGTACAAATTATACCTATTGGAAAATGCGGATGAGTTTCTTCTTGAATTCTCTAGACTTCGACTTATGGTCTATAGTTGTTGATGGTTATAAAAGGCCTTCTCGTATTCTTGTTGAAGATGTTTTGGTTGAAAAACTGCATGACAAGTATACTGATAAGGAAAAAAAAGGCCAGTCTTGATGCATGTGCTATTAATGCTTTATTTTGTGCTTTAGACCGGACTGAATTTAACAGGGTGTCAACATGCATAATATCAAATGAAGTATGGAAACTTCTCGAAGTAATCCACGAAGGTGTTTCACTTAACAAAATGCCTGGAAGTCGGATTTTGAAAATAAAACGAGGAAGAGTACAAGAAGTACAAATTTGATTCTGGGAAAGTATTGTTGTAGAAGTCTGATCTGTAAATAATCACTTTGTTCCTTGGACCATACGATGATGATGAAGATCGCCGCTTGAAGATGAACAACTTGTAAGAACTAAGTCACCAGAAAGGTGTCGACGCACTTGGGCACTGATGGCGAGGCCGAATGCATTCCTGCTTTGCTTCACTCTGTTCTGAAAGAAAGGTTGAAGAAGAATGCTCTAGAGAATCAAAAATCTCTGAGTTCAAATCTCTCTGTCTTTTCACCTATCTCTCTGTGTGTGTTATATGAGAAAATAAGTCTATTTATAGACTTGGGCTATTGTGCGTAAAAACTCAGCAAAAGTTCCGTCTTTATGCTAACAACTTTCACCCACGACTGAAGTCATCGTCTGTATATGTTGATATGTGTCCCATCATTTCAGTAAGAATAGGATACACGTACACACGTTCTTCGAGATGTGTGGCATGAAAGCCATGTAGGCAGACCACGTTCTCAACTGATGAAGAAGAATAGGGCGTAAAACAACCCCAATGTACTCCGAGCGTAAAGCAGTGGACTAGACGTAAAACAGCCCTGTCATAGATTTCTCGCGTAAAGTGGTTATTGAATAACCTTGAGCGTAAAGTAGCCCAAATAGACTTTACGCACATGTCGACTTTCGAGCGTAAAAACTCATATAATCTCCGTGCGTAAAAGAAGCCATAGTGTGAGCGTAAAGTAGCTCAGTCCACAAACTAAACGACAATATTGGTCTCTGTATAAAACAAATCCCTTCAAAATCTGTGGTATATGCCATCATCAATATCTTCATGTCAGAGTTTGCATTAAATGTGAGACTTGACAGCTTTGTCCAGCGTAAAAGTGGCTGATCTGTCCTTGGCGTAAAATCATGGGTGTAGACCCGAGCGTAAAATGATCTGCCTACTTTAGGTGTAAAGTGATTAGCCTTGTCTTGGACGTAAAGTATTTAGCCTCTTTGCGGCATAAAGTAGATCAATTTGAGTGGAATGATCTATCACTTTGACCCTTTCTTTGAAGCACTTTTTACGCTCCTACAAGACCCCCTTCAAAGTTTTCAAATATCTCCAAAATTTGGAACACTTTGAACAGAAGCGTAAAAATTGAGTTTTGACCAGTCAGCATAAAATTCGGGATATGCAACAGTCATCCGCGTAAAAGCGGGGATATCCAACAGTCGGCGTAAAATCATTAAATAGTGTCGGTCAACATTCAACCGTCACAATGAATTTTCTTCTCGAAACTTTCGAATGCCTTTTTACTTTCCCGAGTTTGCATTAATAATGAACAGTTTCCAATGAGGAATATGGAGAGTTGATTTAATCGTATAAATGAGAAGAAATTCTTTACTCTTGTCGTTCATCTCTATAGTGACAAGGCGCCAAAGAAGGAGAGTAACAATGAAGAGGCTTTGGGCTCAAGGATTGACTTTGAGCGAGCACGCAACTTTGTAGAGTGCTTCGGATTAACTCCAGCAGTCTTCAGTCGCATCGATGGTGGTCCCTCGACTGCATATGAGGGCTCAGGAGATGCAGAATCATTTTTAAATCTGATGCGTCGCTCTGGGATTCGCAACATGTACGAATTGGGTGCCTCCCTTCGTCAACCCAACGAAGGAGAGAGAAAATGATATTCCATGTATTGTGACTCTCTTATATGTAGGGGACCACTCCTCCCTTTTTATAAATAAAGTTTTGATGTTAATCTCATCTGTTGGTGCATAGAACTTTTCAACACTTCTTTTGACTGCTTCTATGGTTGTTTATTCCCAAGAAACAAACCAACACGTAGCATCTGTCTTGTGGTTACGAGAGCCTTTTAATAGGATCTTTTCATGAAATAGACTCCCAACAGTTTCTGCAGTCTTTATAAATAGCCGAGAATGTTTCATATATTCTCATTCTCATTCCTCTGAAGATAACTTTTCGCAATGACGTTCTCCAACAAATGACACTGGCGATGCTTTCTAATGGCGTTCCTTTGTACGCCCGATCACCAGATGCAGATTCATTCACTATTAGAGCCAAACCATTTGACCTAAGTGGTAAGTCTGATTGTAAGCAATTATCTGTCTTTGAAGTTTCTGAAGTACTAGCGTAAAAGCCTTGCCGAATAGTAGTACACCTGAAGCACTGGCGTAAAAGCCTTGCTGAAGCACTAGCGTAAAAGCCTTGCTGAAGCACTAGCATAAAGGCCTTGCTGAAGCACTAGCGTAAAAGCCTTGCTGAATAGTGGTATACCTGAGACACTGGCGTAAAATGCCTTGTAGTTTGTTGAAGATAAAATAAGACGCATGAGCATCCGTTTTTTTTCTTTTTTTTTTAGTTAGCGTCTCATACGCATCTGATGGCACTTCTGTTTAAAACACTTCTTCTTTGTTATTTTTTGTAGAAGTTTGACTAAAGAGCTTTTCCAGAACTGGCATTGGTGACTTTGACGCTGTAAAGAGCGTGCTTCTGGCATCAACATCAGGAAGCTCATGCGCTTTTGACGTGCAAATCAGACAACTCAGAACTCTTCATGACGTAGAAGGGTCTTCCTCTGTTAGTAGGAAGAGCCTTTATACACAGAGAGTTGGATGGTGGAGTCAACTCTATCCCGAGAAATCGGGTAGTAGAGTTCCTTTCACGGCAGGACTATGAATTGTATCCCAATGCTGGATACATTCCTATCTCCTTTGAGAGGCCGCCACTCCTCCACCAGTTGTATTGGCAACAACACATCTTCAGGCTGCCATACTCTGGGATTCTCCTCTCGTCTAAGAGAGAAGACCAGAGTTTGATTCCTACTGTTCTGGTCGCCACAGAGGCTCAGACAGCAATGAATTGACACCAACAACGAATCCGACAAAGAAGATCTAAAGAAAAAATAGATCTCCATTAGGTTATCGTTGTGTGTATAAAATGAAAATCCAAGATGTAATAGGTTTCCATTATGATTTGTAAGAAAGTCTAAGAAATATAATAGACTTTTTTGATGATATGGGAATGGGAATGATAAGTCTTCTATGCTCAGTGATTTGTATCTTTCTTGATGTGATATGGACATGATAGATAATGAAATCTTGTTTTCTGTTTTTAGAGTATACAATACTATCAGAGGTAATATGGACATGACAGTATATAAGAACTCAAAGAAAAGTAGATTAATATCTATGCAGAGGTCAGATGGAACTGATAGATAAGAAAAGTAAGTAGATTTAATATTCATTCAGAGGTCATGGAAACATGATAAATAACGAATCCCACTTTCTAATAAATTGATAAAATAGAAGATATAAAATCCCTTTCCCAGGAGACAAGAAATCAGCTTAACCAAACCTTGGTAGCTGGAGAATAACAAGACAGATGTCATGAGCATATAGGTCCATATCAATGTATGAATGAATCAATGTAACTTTCGGAAAAAGAAAAACATTGATTTAATTCGATAATTAAATAAATGAACCTGATAGAACGAACGGACAGGTCTTTTCGGGAATGAAAGGTTGTTCTCAATTTCAAAGACCGGTTCATTTATAGTCCTCTTCTATAAATAGGTGAGAACTGCTTGTAGCATTTCATTCTTATTTCTCATCCTCTATTGGAAATGTCTTTCGAGGATGTACGGCAAAAGAATGAAGTCTCCAGAAAAATTGAGGACATCATTGAGACGTGCCCCGTTGAACCCACTGTATCAGGTCCAACCGAAATAGGTGGAAGCTCTTCTACGCCCAAGCCACCCCAAGACATTCTTGCTTTCTTATTAGAGCCAGGGAAAACTCCTGAAGAAGAAGCATCGAGGATGACTGTCTGTAAATTTTTCATGAGTTCAGGAAACGATGCATTCTATGTATTGGCTGACTATGTATTCAATAAGGAAGGGAGTGACCCTTAACATTTTGTTCAGAACAAAAATAAATAAAGAAATTTTATTTTTATGAGCCTTCTTCTTTATACATAGTATTTCTTGAGGAATTTGCCGTTGATAGGCATCATGAGCAGATCTCCATTAGGCTTTGATAACCGATAGGCACCATTAGAAAATACGATCTCAATAACATAAGGACCCTCCCATTTTGCTTAGAATTTCCCTTTGCTTTTGTGAGTCATCACCATCGGTCTTCAAACAGCCAATACTAGTTCGCCAACCTTGAACACCCTCTCTTTAACTTTACGATTGAAAGTTCGAGATATACGGGCTTGATATAGCTCAATATGTTGTTGTGCTTGAAGACGCTTCTCATCCAATCCTTCAAGTTCTTGGAGTCGTAAGCGATCATTATTCTATATAGTTAGCTCATTAGCAATGGCAATCCGTAAAGATGGAATTTGGATTTCCAAGGGAAGAACAGCCTCACATCCATAAACCAATGAAAATGGTGTAAAACCAGTAGGAGTTCGGACTGTTGTTCGATAAGCCCATAAACATTCTCCAAGTTTTTCGTTCCAATCACGTTTATTAGAAGAGACAAACTTTTTAAGAAGTTTAATGATCGTCTTATTGAATGCTTCGGCTAAACTATTAGCAGCTGGATTATAAGCCGTAGAAGCCAAGTTTTGAATTCGATTCTTATCACAGAATCGATAAAATGCCTGACTGGCGAATTGTGGACCATTGTCATGAATTATTCGTCAAGGAATCCCGAAGCGATAAATGACATGATGTTTGATGAAGCTGACCACATTAGATGTTTTCACTTCAACAAGAGGAACTGCTTCTGTCCACTTAGAAAAGTAATCGGTTATAGCTAATATGAACCGATGTCCTTTAACAGAAGGAGGGTTAATAGGACCAATGACATTCATACCCCAAGCTTTGAAGGGCCAAGAAGCTGCTGTAGGATGTAGAAATTCAGACGGTTGATGAATAAAATCAGTATGAATCTGACATGCTTTACATCTTCTGGCATAGTCTACAGCATCTTCTATCATAGAAGGCCAATAATACCCCATTCTTCGAATACGGTCTTGTAATTTAGGACCTGGTTGATGAGCACCACAAACACTATCATGAGCCTCTCGTAGTGTTTGTTTGGCTTCACTTTCTGAGAGACAACGCAGTAAGAGTCCATCATATGATCGACGATATAACATATATAAAGACGAATCATAATAAAATCGAAATGATCGTCTCTTAATTGATACAGCTTCTTTTGGATCTTCAGGCAAAATTTCGTGAACCGTATAGTCAATGAATGAGTTCTCCAATCCCTCTGTTGGGAACTAACCTCTGTAGTATAACTTTGTTCAACATACAGATTATTCTTGATACAGCACAGATCTCGGTCCAACAAAGTAATTGTGTTTTACCTTCGGATTGGCGCAGCCAAATCTGCAGCTAGACTAGCAAGAGCATCAGCCTCAACATTCTGAGAATGTGGTACAAATTCAATAAAGAATCCTTTGAATGAAAGGACCAACTCGACTACCACTTGATGGTAAGGGATGAGATCCGGGTTTCTGACCTCATAAGTTCCTCTATCTTGATTAACAATCAATTGAGAATCTCCATAAGCTTCTAGGAATTCAATATCCAATTGTTTTGCTACTTGGAGACGAATCAATAGAGCATTATATTCTGCTACATTGTTGGAACATGGCTCATTGAGAGAATAGGCACGGTATATGACCATTTTGTCAGGAGAAACCAAGACGATTCCTACCCCAGAGATAATGTTGCCTTTAGGTCCTACTCGTGATGCTCCATCAAAATATAATTGCCATATATCATTCTTCAGAATCATGTTGCAATCCACGACTTCATCTAGAATGTCCTCATATAACTTTGATGTTTCTGGTATAGGGTGAGCAGCTAAGAAATTAGCTAATGCTTGACCCTTTACTGATTTTTGAGACACATAAATCATATCATAAGGAGTGAGCAACATTGCCCAAGTAGCTAATCTAGAATTAAGAATACTTGGCTTTTTCATTAATACCCGAATAGGATTTATTCTAGAGATGACATGAATAGTTTGCCCTGTCACATAATGTCTTGTCTTTTGTACGGCAAAAACCAAAGCCAGACATTCCTTTTCTACAGGAGTATACCTGTGTTCAGCTCCAACCATCATTCGGCTAAGATAATAAATTGCCTGTTCATGACCCATATCACTTTTTCCTACCACTGGAGGTACCAGGACAGGTAGATTTGTAAGGTATTGTTTAATATTATTCAAGGCTTCTTGACACGCTTCATCCCAGATAAAAGATACACCTTTCTTTAACAGACGGGAGAAAGGTTGACATCACCCAGAGAGATTAGATATAAATCTCCTGATATAGGCAATACGGCCCTCAAAACCACGGAGCTCTTTCAGATTGCGAGGAGGACGCATTTCGAGGATTGCTTTAACTTTATCAGGGTCAACATGGATACCCTGAGAAGTAATAACAAATCCTAAAAACTTCCCACTGGAAACCCCTAAGAAAGACTTGGTAGGGTTCATTTTCAATTGATGTTGACGCATCAATTCAAATAATGTCTTTAGGTCTTGAATATGATCATCTTTTGATCGACTTTTAATAGCGATGTCATCTACATAACATTCAACTGTCTTTCGTAGATGCTCTTGAAAGATGTTGCTCATAGCCCGTTGATATGTAGCATCGGCATTTTTAAGACCAAACGGCATAACCGTATAACAGTAAACTCCAAGAAGAGTTCGAAAAGAAGTATGATTCTCATCTTCTGGATGCATCTTGATCTGATTGTATCATGAAAATCCATCCATGAAAGACATGCGTTCAAAACCGCATGTATTGTCTATCATGACATCAGTAATGGGAAGTGGAAATTCGTCCTTTGGACAAGCCGTATTAAGATCTCGATAATCTATACAAACCCGAACTTTTCCGTTTTTTTTCATAACATGAACAATGTTGGCAACCCAATCCGGGTGTTGCTCTTCACGCACAAATTCACATGTGATCAACTTTTTGACTTCTGCTTCGATTGCATCCATCATATCTGGTCTAAAGCGCCGTTGCTGTTGTTTTACAGGCTTGGTGTTAGGCAAAATATTAAGCTTATGAGTAGCAACTTTAGGATCTAGACCCGGCATATCCTCATAACTCCATGCAAAGATGTCAATATATTCTTTGATCAGTTTTATCAACTCTTTCTTTTTATCGTCAGAAAGGTTCTTACTGATGAATATTGGTTTGGACGTAGTTCCATCTCCAACATCAATCTGGAAAACCTCATCCTCTATAGGTGGCTGTCGCTGCTCAAAACGAAGTTCCCTTTGAGTTTCCATTTGTTGGGCCCAAGGGTCATTTTCAAATGGCTCAGATTCATCATCAATTTGAACCATGTAATTGAAAATACCTGCTCAAATTCGTCAAATGATTGTGAGGAATTAGAAGAGAATTCTTCTTGTATATCGTCATTAAACATATAGGATGGATCGTATCCCAATCCATGACGAGTCTTCTGGTAAAACGGATCACCACATAACGGGAGTCGTCTACCTTTGCCTTGATTGAGACCTTGCATAGTCTTCAAATCATATCCCATGTTCTGAATAATCTTGATAGATTGTTGACTATACTTGTCAATTCGGATTCTTCCTTTATCTTTATCTTTCAGATCGTCCGTCTGAGCAACAGGTATATTTCTAGCCAAGCCAAAAACAATTTGGTGCTTGTTTTTCTTATTAGACGGAACCACAAAATAAGATTCTTCGTGACGTCTAAAAGTTATGCAGGCTTGTGATGAAGCGACTACAGGTAGAAGATAGGGAGAAGATGTCAAGAACTTTTGAGCATAAGGTCCAATATCAACCTGAAGAAGAAAGGAATTTTCTTTATGGTTGATGTATAAAGTTTCTTCTGGTTCTATGTCGCCTTTAGATTGATGACTTTGATTATCAGGAGATAAAGTCATTTTTTAATAAACTTGGCAGCCATATACTCGAAAAGGAAACCTTTATTGATATCAAAAAGTACAAAATGATCAATATTTACATCATTTACGATTTGACTGCTACGCTTCGGATTAATCATCAGTGGACCATTATCCGTCTTCTGCATAGATTTGCCAAGATTGACAATCAATGGTGGTTCTGGATCATTCGTACAAGAGGTACGCCCTTTGACTTTAATCAAAAAGGGTTGAACTTGGCTCTTAGTAGGAACATTTACTGATTCATCAGATGAAGCTTGAGTTCTTCATTTAACCTTGATTACCAAAGGTTGATCATTGATAGATTGGGATTGGATTCGTCCCTTGACTATGATCTTCAAAGGTTGCTCTTCTGGCGGATCTTCATTAAGAGACTGATCCTCAGTAGATGATTGATCCTCAGCTATGTCTGATATCTCTTTCATATGCTATTATTTATAAAGCCTTGAATCAGAAAAATAGGCTTTGACACCCTTGAAAGGATTGATATCAGCAAACTCAGTCTTTACAACTCCTTGGGAATCCACATACTTGAAGCATTGGTGGAGAGTTAAAGGCACGATATTATGCTCATGTAACCATGGTCTTTCAAGAAGGATATTGTAGGATACGTCTGAGTTGATAACATAGAAGGTTACCATAGTTCGGAGATTGCCAATCTGAATCTGCAGACGAATCTTCCCCAGTGGTTTACTCTTGCCAGAGTTAAAACTGACTATCGTAGTACTAGTATAAGTCAAATCACTAGTAGGTATCCTCAGGGGTATTAGCAAACTCTGAAGAATTATGCTAATTGAAGACCCAGGATCAATGTAGATCCTGTCAATTTCAGTAGATCCAATATACCCAGTATAGCACAGAGGCCTGTCATGTTTGTTATGCTTCAACAACATATCTTCTTGTGTAAAGGTGATGTTGGAAATTGCTTCCATCACACTATGACATTACGGACATGAAACTGGAGTATTATCAGGACTCTTGAGTTGAGCCAAGCATGAATCTGCCTGAAGTAGAGCTTCACTCAAAGTCTCCCTACTTTCTCTAGAAAGGCGAAGCAGTTCAAATATAGATAGTCTAGCCGGAGTATTGGCTAACTGCGCTAGAATATCAAATTTGTAAGGTTTCATCACCACCCCATGACTGGAAGCAGACTTCAATGGAACGTCAAACGTACTGCTTTCTGTTTCCCCTTTTCAACCACCGAGGGTTTAGCAGAAACAAGAGAAGGTTGAACTGGTAGTGTTTCCACTACATCTTCTGTTTCTTTGGAAGATTCCTCATAATCTTTGAGGTACTCCTTCCCGGATCTTGTACCAGTAAAAGTTTCTTCTTCAGACTCAAGAGAAGGAAGTACCATATTACAGGATTTAGTCTTACCCCCTTTAGCCTTTTTCTTGTAAGGTTTGTTGTGAGGAATTTCAGAACCCAATCCAACAGTGGATTTTTGATTTTGAATTTGTAAAGGAAGTCGTATTCCTTTATCATAATTCAAACCTTCTGCCTTCTGAAAGTCATAACACATTTTCTTCATGAGAAGGACAGATTGCTGACTGTATAGATGAATGGGCAGTAGACTTTTAGCAAATGGTTCCACAAAGGAAGAAGAAGAGATCTCTGTATCCACAGGAGAATGAGGAATATATGTCTCTGTGACTACAGGAGGAGAAGGATTCGGGATACGAGAAAAAATCCCTGTAGGAGGTTTTTCGTAAGCAGTAAAGACTTGTTGTGCCCAGTATAAAGGGATACTATTCATAGCTAACCACTGCTGATGAGTAAGCTTGAGTTTGGTAGAAGGAGCTAGACTTGGAGGACATATGTTCAGTCCTCTTAGTCTATCTTCCAAAGGAGAGCCATCCCATAGCCGATCCAAGTCATCAGGATCTGGAATATCATGAGCAATCATGTTGCAGGTTTTGACTTTCTTACCCTTCTTGGATTTTGAAGTTTTACCTTCATTTTCCAATTCAGGTATTAAGTCAGGATGTACCCACATAATTTTACCATTTTTAAGGTGAGAGGCAGTAATCCGTCATTTTCTTCTCTAGGAGACGGGATATTCACAATCTTCATCGTCGCCTTCGGGATTGGGATGATTCCATCTGCTACTTGTTGTGGAGGAAAGTCCCTGAATTGAAGAGAAACTATATTGGTTGTAACCGTATGGTCGTCATTAGTTAAGGCGATAGCACCGCCATTTATCAGCTCCTGGATTTTCTTCTTCAGGACATAGCAAGCACTGGTAGGATGGTTAATGTATCTATGATAGATACAATATTTGGGATTGTCAGTTAGATTCACCTCATTGGGCCTCTTTGGCTCTGGAATCTGTAGTTTGCCACTCTTCACCAGACATTGAAATATCCCTGGGATATCACTCTCATCAAAAGAGTATTCTTCCTTTGGCCTGGAAGATTCCAGGCTATTCGGTGTCGTTTTATTCTTGGAAAGATTAACCATGAGGGTATCTTTTTCTTTCACATTACGATTGCCGGGGTTATTACCAGGATTACTTTTCTTTCCTCTATCATCTGAGGAGAAAATCATTCCATGTTCACGAGCCAACCTACCATTGGTCTCGGCAGAAACTGTTGCTATGATGAACGAAGCCCAATCTGTAAATTGAGAACCCGTAAAAACAGCAATAGATGGTCGCAGATTCATCTTGCATGTATCAATGAGTGCTGAATCTGGCATACCCGGGGACATCTTTAAAGTAGCTTGTCGGAAACGTTCAATGAACGTCCGAGTATCTTCTTTCTCCTTTTGCTTGATTTCTATCAAGGAGGACATGTTCATGTCCATACCTCCTTCATAGAAACGGAAGAGAAATATTGCCTTAAATTCGTCGAAAGACGAAATGCAATTGTCGGGTAAACTTCGATACCAATCATAAGCCGAACCCGTCAAGCAATCAATGAACACTCGAGTGAGAAGAGCATCATTTTTTTGCAGATGTACAGTCATAATATCAAAATAATTGATATATTGACTAGGAGAAGTCCTCCCATCAAATAATACCATGGATTGTGGCTTGAATTTTGGTGGAAAGGGTACATCGTTCCAATGAGGATGATAAGGTAGTTTAATCCCAAACCTCTGGAGTTGATCCTTGTGCCTCAAGACTTCAAACTGTGCTTTGAGTTCACGCACTGCTTGAATGGCCTCAGTAGTCTGCGAAAGCACATTTGATTGAATAGTTGGATGTACCGTAATCCCTACCGGAGATGGTACATCCTCTGGAATAATAGGATCTGGAGAAGCAGAATTTTGATTAACAGCAGGCTCCTGAACATTCGAAAGTATATCAGGCCCTTGACTATCTTGAGTTTGTGCTGGTACTGGTGCTATTACTGTCAGTTGAGCAATTTGCTGATTCAATATTATCTGATGCATATTTTACACCATGTTAAGCATGTCTTTCAGTGATTGCTCAACGGCAGTGAGACGCTGTTCTGTATTAACAGATGAGGTCTCTGGTTCATCTCCGACAGCGTAGGATTCAACCTCTCTTGAAGATATAGAAGGATCAGTATAGAAGTATGAATCGACACTGTCAGTCTCAGACTCAAAAGATTGAGTAACCCCAGCTTCTGAATCAGAAGTCTGCATTTGTCTTTGTCTTCTTGATCGAGTGTTCTGATATACTCCCTCAAAAGAATCAAGAAGTCTGTTGAACTGTTGCTGACCTAGGATTTGGGACGTATTTCGTCTTGGACGTCGTCCTCTGTTAGTATGAGATGCCATGTTCACCGACGCATATAACAAATCATGTTCTTGGTCTTCAGCTTGTTGTTGAGACACATTAATTCTCAATCGATCAAAAACTGACCGTTTTGAAGCCGAACAACAACAATTGATCACAACCTGGTGATAATCACAATGATATTTTTCTTGGGAAAATGTCATCGGAGATTGTCTATTCTTACGCTTTTGCATTAGCAATTCACGTAAGTCAGAAGGAGTGGAGGGAGTAGTCTTCTTTATTACATTTGGGGTGGAGAAACGTTTAGTCCCCTGTGTATAAAGAAGATTACTGGCTGCATTCGCATAACCAAATTGTATATTTCTACGCGTTTGGAGTTGTGTGCGTAAATCTTGAGATTTTTTAGCACGAAGGACTCCATTTTCATTGCGTATAATTTGTAGATTTGGTACTTTACACAGAGCAGTATAAGAAGGCCGTTGGTATAGAACTGAAGCTTTACCAACAACATTTTTACGCTGCACACGTTTAGGTACATTCACATTAGATGTAAAAACCTCATTGCAAATTTTATCTACACTGTCAAAGACAGGAGATTTACCTTTACGTGTAGAGCGTAAAATTTGGTTATCTGCCACATCACAGACGGGAGATTTTGTTTTACGTGAGGAGCATAATTTATTTGAGCCTACTACGTCACCGACGGGAGACTGATTCTTACACCCAGAAGCACAATCGTTAGAGTCTGCCCCATTACAAATGGGAGACTCATCGTTATGTACTGAGCGCAAAAGTTGGTTTTTACCCACTAAGCATAAAACCTGGTTCTTACGTAGTGGGCGTGAAACCTGATTATCTTCACCGTTACAAACGGGAGATAAATCGTCATACTTTGA
Source organism: Iris pallida (assembly GCA_029216955.1). NCBI lineage: Eukaryota > Viridiplantae > Streptophyta > Magnoliopsida > Asparagales > Iridaceae > Iris > Iris pallida. Next base: position 3,353,970 of record JANAVB010013397.1, on the reverse strand, counting down.
GTGCAACTCTGAAGTAAGGACTGCCTCGTTACAAACGGGAGCCCCTACAACAGGAGTGGGAAGAATTCTTTTGCCACTAGCAGCAATATAGAGATCAGAAGCTATTTTGGATTTAGGAATCCAAACTTTTCGTGCTTTGCAAGATTTTTGAACATTAGAGTAGCGAGAACCCCCACCAGTTCGGAGCATCCCTTCATAAGCAGTCTGGTCAAAGTGTACAACCAGAGTCTTCTTTGTCGATCCAATCGACACATCATCGTATTGAGCAATTGCCTCCTCGTCAGAGGAGAAGGTCGTCCCCAGCAGAGTCACCATTTTTGTTTCACTTAACAAAATGCCTGGAAGTCAGATTTTGAAAATAAAATGAGAAAGAGTACAAGAAGTACAAATTTGATTCTGGAAAAGTATTGCTGTAGAAGTCTGATCTGTAAATGATTACTTTGTTCCTTGGACCATACGATGATAATGAAGATCGCTGCTTAAAGATGAACAACTTGGAAGAACTAAGTCACCAGAAAGGTATCGACGTACTTGGGCACTGATGGCGAGGCCGAATGCTTTCCTGCTTTGCTTCACTCTGTTCTGAAAGAAAGGTTGAAGAAGAATGCTCTAGAGAATCAAAAATCTCTGAGTTCTAATCTCTCTGTCTTTTCTTCTGTCTCTGTGTGTGTGTTATATGAGAAAATAAGTCTATTTATAGACTTAGGCTCTTGTGCATAAAAACTCAGCAAAAGTTCCGTCTTTACGCTAACAACTGTCACCTACGACTGAAGTCATCATCTGTATATATTGACACGTGTCCCATCATTTCAGTAAGAATAGGATGCACGTACACACGTTCTTCGAGATGTGTGGCATGAAAGCCATATAGGCAGACCACGTTCTCAACTGATGAAGAAGAATAGGGAGTAAAACAACCCCAATGTACTCCGAGCATAAAGCAGTAGACTAGGCGTAAAATAGCCCTGTCATAGATTTCCCGCATAAAGTGGTTATTGAATAACCCTGAGCGTAAAGTAGCCCAAATAGACTTTACGCACACGTCGACTTTCGTGCGTAAAAACTCATATAATCTCTGTGCATAAAAGAAGCCATAGTGTGAGCGTAAAGTAGCTCAGTCCACATACTAAACGACAATATTGGTCTCTGTATAAAACAAATCCCTTCAAAATCTGTGGTATATGCCATCATCAATATCTTCATGTCAGAGTTTGCATTAAATGCGAGACTTGACAGCTTTGTCCAGCGTAAAAGTGGCTGATCTGTCCTTGGCGTAAAATCATGGGTGTAGACCCGAGCGTAAAATGATCTGCCTACTTTAGGTGTAAAGTGATTAGCCTTGTCTTGGGCGTAAAGTATTTAGCCTCTCTGCGGCGTAAAGTAGATCAATTTGAGTGGAATGATCTATCACTTTGACTCTTTCTTTGAAGCACTTTTTACGCTCCTACAGAAGGTTCAACACAAGTGAAAGAGTCAAAGATTAGCAGACTTACTCAGGAGTATGAGGCATTCAAGTGAAGCCAGATGAATCTGTCACCCAGATGTTTACGAGATTCCTGGATATTATAAATCCTCTGTCATCATTAGGCAAAGATTATAGTAACCATAAGAAGATTCGTAAACTGCTGCGAGCTCTCACAAAGAACTGGATTCCAAAGGCTACAACAATTATTGAAGGGAATGACCTCTCAACAATGTCTCTTGAAACACTCATAGGTAAGCTACTCACTCACGGGCTTGAACTTCAAGACTTTGAAGATGCTACACCAAAGGAGAAGTCAGAGAAGTCGATCGCTTTCAAGGCTCAACATAGAAGAACTGTAGAAGATGATTCCGACGATAATGACTTTGACAATGAGGATCAAGCTCTTATAGTGAGAAAATTTAAGAAGTTCATGAGATTCAACAGAAAAACAAAGGACAACAACAACAATAACAACGATGAAGATCTTATTTGCTATAGCTGTAAGAAGAAATGACATATAAAAAAGGTCTTTCCAATATCATCATCATCAACTCGGAAGAACAACAAATATAACAAGGGCTACCTGAAGAAGTCTATGTCCCGAAGATATGCAAATACAAGCATATGGCATGAAAGTGAAGCTAGCGACTCAGAAGATAAGCAATCAGATGACACTGCAAATGTATGCTTGATGGCGTACGATCAGGTAACCACTAACCCCCTGTTTGATACTTATGATGATTTTACCTTTGAGCAACTAGGAGAAGCCTTTACTGACCTCTTAAGGGATTACAGAAGACTGCATAGTAAATATCAGACCACTAAGAAGGTACTCAAATAGTACAAAGGTGAAATAGGAGCTCTTACTGACCTACTAGCTGAGGTTAGAAGTAGTAACTGTTCTAGTGAGGAAGGTGAGCTTTCTTTTGTTAAGTTGTTATTACACGAAATCCAAAGACTATCCGAAGAGAGGGACAAGACCATTACCCAATTAGAGGAAGACTTAAAGAGAGGAAAAGTCTCCAGCAAGTGTAAAACCCTAAAATTTATGCTACGATTTTATTATCGATTTTATTTTCGTAATTTTACGTCGCGCGTACGAGTTCGTGTCATTCGTATTTGTATGTCACGTGCAAAATTGTGAAATAGTATATATTTTTATAATCAAATATTTTTAAAAAATAAGTATTTAATATTTGATTTATTGCATCACGTCGAGTTTTGGCAAACGTTATTTAAAAAGGTTATTTTTATTAAATGGTACAAATATAAGTAGTAATTCTGAAAACTATTGTTTCATGTAAATATATTATTGTATGCAAGTGACATGGAATTTATTTCATGTCCACTCAATTTTTCGAAAACCAATTATAATTAGTTTATTATTTATAAAAATATATTTTATATAAAGTAAAATTTGAAATTAATTATTGCCATTATTTATTATGTCGAAAAAGATTTTTTTAAAATGTTGCTTAATTTAAATATTAAGCAAAATATGTTGGTTAAGTGAGAAAAGATTTCACTGACTTATTTTAGAATAGCTTTAAGTTGAAAATGGTTTTAAACGTTTAAATAACTTGAATTTAATTATGATATTATCATGGGGGAATTTAAACCTCCCTAATCCTTATCCCAATTGAAATTTCCACCTCCTATATAAGGAGAGGTACTCATCCATAAAATTCCATCAAACCAATCTCCACAATTCGTGCAACGTGCTGTGCATCGTACCTGTGACGCAGAATCTTATTCCAGTTTATTACAGTCATCCACGTCGTGTCCACAGCCCGGACACGACGACAATAATCACACAACCGACACCACCATCACCCAATCAAACCCCGCCATCGTCGTTCCGTTACCACCACCTCTTACTCGCCTCGCCATCACCGACAAACCCATACCACAACACCAGCCACCACCACCATCATCCCGCGTCTGACGCTAACACCACCTCCGCGGCAATCCAGACCCCGACCACAGCCAGGCCAACCACCCCCGTCTCTACCATCGTACGCCATAAATACCACCATCCCTTAGCAGCTGCCGACACCTCGGCCCCCACCATCCCTTAGTTAATTCCAAGTTGGGTAGTAGCATATTACCGCCTTCAAAGGATAGTTGGAATTTTATTTTGCTATTACAAGGTGCTATACACAAGAGGATAGCTAGATCGAGAAAATAAATTTATGATTTATGATTTTTGGAAATTACAAAATAGTTTATGATTTATTGGGATATGAAATCGATTTGAGAAACATCTTTAAATTGTGACACATGATTTACGGTTAAGTTCACGTTTGGATTGTAATATGTTAAAGTTTATCACAAAATTTATTAAAGAATTTTAAATTATAAGTTATGATTTTGTAAACGACTAGAGAATATGGAGGGTTTATGATTTACGGTTTATTAGAAAGCTTGAGGTTTTAAATTAAGTCGTACGATTTACAATTTATAAGTTTATTTAATTTTGAGTTTGAAGAGATGATGGTAAAAAAATTTTGTTTTTGTTTAAAATATTTTGGAAGATATGAAATCGACTTTGAAGAAAAAATTCAAAATTCAAATTGTTTCATATGATCTATGATTTATAAAGTTATTTAGATTTCGAGTTTAAAGCCTTGATTATGGATACTTAAATTTTGATAAAAAAAAGGGTATGTTAAATTTGCGATATACAAGGACTATTTCAAGATTGATTAGAGATTTAAATTTTGATTAAACTTGGCAGCCTAAGATAATTAGAAATTTTGGTGGAGTATCATGAGAATTTTATTGAGAAACTTTTGAGGAACTTAAAATTTTTAGATTAGTTCATATATTGATGAAGGACCAAGAAACGAGCAAGGTCGCCCTAATAGGATACAAGTATTCCATAATAGGTTGCCATACCACCTATGATTATGATATGACATATACACAAGTATACTTAGTCATCGACCAAACTGTATAACTATATCTTTATCTTGACCCACTCGACCTTCCCTCAAATCTAGATCTTTTATCAGACCATCTGTCACGACCCGCACCATAGAGTAAGGGCATGAAAAGTGGGTACGTCCAGCCTACGCCACAGTGTCGACGGTAGAACGCTGTCCTAGGTCAATCATCTAACAATATAAAGGTACCCGTACAGTATATACACTCTGAATGGAGGTGATATAGCAGAATATAGTCTCAATCACATCTAAAGGTAGAATATAGCACGATGGAGAAGATAGAGAAATTCTCAACTGAGATACAGCAGAATGAAATAACATAAGTTAACAACTACCAGTCTCAACATCCTCAAATATACAACTCTGAAAATAAGGACAACAGCTAAACATGAAAAGAAGAACAGTCTAAGCTCTATACTATGCAAGGTATCATCCTCAGCAGCTGCCTGAACCTCCCCACGGGTCCAGGTCGCAAGTGTCATCTAGGAAAGCTCCAAGTAAGGGGTGCAGGGTTCCTCACCATCCTTTGTAAAATTTTCAACAGGTCCAGTCAGGACGGGAGCGAGCACAGTACATCTCATAAGTTCATATCATGGCAGGAAATATAAAACAAACAATAGAGTAAGATATACGAATCGCTGTAAGAAGATGTATATGAAAATAGGACAGATATTTGATAACTGGAAATATATACATGATAAGTAAGAACTGTAAGTGACTAGTGATTTAGAGTACGAGATGGCATGTAATTGGCTTAGGTTGAACATGATGTACATAAAAAGTAACAGAGTGGACATGATGGATAAATCACATGACCATTTATACTTACCCCTACCCACAATCAATACACAAGGATCCAGTTAAGTTACGTTGCGGACATGATGTTTTGGTTATACACGAAAAACACATGAGGAAACATGAACGTACATGAGAGCACATGAAAGTACATGAGCGTACATGAAAGAACATAAGAGAACATGAGTGTACATGAATAACGCAAGAGCAAGGAATACATGATGTACATGAAACACATGACATAAAGTATCGGATGCGCCCGCTAAGGGGGATAACATCCCAAGAAGAGATCCATATAGTACCAATCCGTGATGATAACGTGACAGCATCAAGTAAAGTAATCTAGAGCAAGAATATAAGTCGTGACAAGTATGAAACGATCAGAGAATGTACTCGCCTGTATCCTGAGTATCTGAAGAATATCTACTGTCTGAGGAGTGGTGTCTGTCTCCTATAGAACAATACAAGTCACTATGAGTCTAAAATGATAATAAAATACAATTTAATGCAGTCTACATGAATCTAGGTCAATCTAGGCCAAAGTCAACTCTTGGTCAACTCTGGTAAACCCTAGAAGTCAAACTAGGTCAACTAGGTCAAACAAGTCTATACTAGTCTATTCTAGGTCTAATCAAGACTAAAAAAGTCTAACTAACTCTATACTAGGCAAACAGACACACCCATAGGCTAAGAGTCCTAGTCTAAGCTATTAGGCAATATCATGCCAAAAACCAAACCACATCACATATACACATATCCATAAATGTATTTAATATAATATAGTACACTCATTAACATATAGGCTACCTATATGTACATCACACACACATATATATATATATATACACATAGAGAATAAGGAGAAGGGAATGTGATGGTGTACGTGTGTGTGTGTGTGTGTGTGAAGACATGAGAGCATGTGTGTGTGTTAGTGAGAGTGCACAAGAGAAAAAACAGTAAAGTAACATTTGTGTGGGTGAGAATACAAGAGAGCATGTGTTCAAGTGTGTGAGTAACAAGAGAGGGTGTAGGTGTGAGTGTCACATGAGGGTGTGAGATAAACATGTGTGTGTTATGAGTGATATCCTGGAATAGGAAAACATGGAACTTCTCTAGTAAAATCTGGAAAAACAGTTAGGGAAACCTAGAAAAATTAGTGAATGGGAAAAACTAGAAATCAGTGAACCATGTTAGGCAATGTGTGTAGGTAACCCTGTGTACAGAATATCAGTGAAGTATACATTATCCTGAAAATCAGTGAGCTAACTTGACAGTGTAGCAAAGTGTCTAGGAAATCAATCACAGGTAATAGGAAGGGAAATCAGTGAACAATGTTAATTGGAAATGTGTGTATAAACATGGAATGAAACAGTGAACAGTGTACAAATAACTAAATCTTAGGTTAAAGGAAATTAGTTAATTATCAATTAAGTCTTAGTGAAAGGAAAAGGGCTCGGCTCAGTTTTTAGTCTAATAATCCATACAACTTTCAGTTAATACAGTTATGTTCATTTAAGGAAAGCCATCTCAGGTTTACAGATTTCATATGAATGTGTATGCAAAATAGGAAGTTGGCAAGTAAGGGCCTGTGTGTGTAATAGGTTCATTGATCAGTTATGACCATGTGTGTTATAGATGAACTTCAGTGACTTAGTTCTCAGGATTGCAATGACAGTTCTTGAATCAAACCAAATTCGAATCCATCTCATTTCCAACACAGACACAACTCCACTGACAGTTCACATTTCAACTTACATGTATGCATGGATACCTATATATATATATATATATATATATATATATATATATATATATATATATATATATCCTAGTCTCTACCGCCAACATGAGAGCAGGAAACCACCACTCATCCAAATACCCCTGCTGCAATTTAAACCTGCCAAGACAAGGCTGCTGTTGCAGTAATCAACAGTCCCCCTCCCTTCCTTCCATTCCATCTCTCACACTCTTAAACCATTCTCCATATTCAACACAACATCAACCACAATCTAACTAATATCTAACTAACATCTAACTAATATTCTAACCTCAACCACGAACAAGTCCAAAATCTAAACTCCCTCTCTCACTCACTACACTCACTCACCCCACAAGAGGGCTCACTACACTGATACAAAACATATGGCTAAAAGCCTATGGCACAAATGGTTGCCCCCAGTGGGTATCCCCTGTTGCCAACCTATCCATTGACACATATCCACAATACTAACAAATTCTAACATGCTAACTGTAGTATGATACCTATCCTTTACCATTCACTGTTACCAGATTTCCTTCCTGTCATGTGGACTGATATCTAATGCCATCACCAACTGAACAAATGGAAGTAAACCACAAAGGAGGTGAATGACAAGGACTGCACATAAGGACAAGCCCCTGCTGTCCTACCCCTCACTCACTCCTCGAACCATTGGCACATTGCCAAGCCCCTCACAAGCACTGAACAGTAGTGGCCTTGTTACCATCTGCAAACATGGCCAAGTGCCTGTCATTGCCTATGGCACAGCCAACCTGCCTGCACACTCTAACCATGCCACCCAATGCTCCCCAAGCAATGGCATCCCAAGCTTCCATCTATATACCTACAACATACATGTACATATAATGCCATGACACATACACAAAATGTAACCCCATCTTGCAGTAACCTAATACATATGTAATTGAATTAATCCTAGTAATTAAAAATCAAAACTTAGCTTAGATTAGAAATCGGTTTTCAAAATTCTTGAACAGTACAGTGTATTAGGAATTGGGAAGAAATGCAAATTGACAATCAAAATCATGTTAATAAGTTAATTAAATGGTTGACAGAGGTGTGTGAATATAATATGGTATTATACAGGTCGATTTGTGTCCACAAAAGTGGACACGATGTGTCCAATATATTGAAACCAGGTTTCAGAGAAATCAGTGTCAGTAGGCCTCGTGTGTGCGTGTCGAGCCTTCGTGGGCTCGACATAGTGCTAGAGGTGGGTCGAGATCTTACATATGGGTTCGCCCATAGTAAGGCTTCGTGATGAAGTGTCTGTATCGTGTCCACTAAGGTCGTGTCCAAAGAAAACAATGCGTATCAGACGCAATTTTGTGCGCACGCAGTGTCAGTGCAAAACCCGTGTGAGCTCGATAACTTCGGGAATACTCCACGAAATCATCTCAAACTTTGGAAGAGTGGTGACAGAGGTTGCCCCCTCGTGTCTACCAAAAATTATGTCACGAGAGGCCGTGTCGTGTCCTGTGTCGACCCCGAGCAGCAGGGCAGCGCACCGGGGCCTCGTGCACGCGTTCATGTCCAAATTTGGACACGAAATCCAACCCAAATCATGTTCAGACATATACATACATAATCTACATATAATAATCTTTCCAAATATGTAATTTGTTTTGAAAATCAAGAACAAAAAGTTCTAAGAGACATTTTGTCGAACACCTACGTACATACGTTGATACGTGTCCGATACAGACACCAAACGGATACGAAATTGACTCAAACTTCAGGGACAGCTAGGGGACTCCTAGATGTAGCCCTAAATGCAAAGAAAACGAAATATTAATGCAATTTAAGGGATTTTACCTATAGGTGCAAAAATCTTGAAAAAGCTCCAAATAGGGGATTCTTTCTTACTAGCCAAAGCTCCCAAATTGTCCCATGGCTGGAATTAAACTCCACAATCAGAAAATAGGAGGGTATTAGGATCTAATGCAAGAAACTAGAGTGAAAAAAGATTCAAAATGGAGAATATATGGAATGGGAAAGAATGGACAAACCTTTCTTTTTCCTATGTGTTCTTTCAATACAAAGGGGGCAAGAACTAAATAGGAGATTATTTATAGGGAAGGGAATAACCTAGTGGCTGGTCATAAAGGAAGGAATTAGGGTTAGGGTTTCACTAATGGGCTATGGGCTAAGTTGCACTAGCTAACTAGCTCAAGTCCTTAGCCTATGGTCCAATGCAAAAATCCTCTTACGATCTTCATGAAACTTAGCCAATTTAAGTCAACCAAGACCAACTTGAGTTAGATTTGGGTCCATACCATGTTAACCAAGTCACCCAGGTCAAGGTCAAAGTCTAGGACAGCCTCTTAAGTCACAGCTTAGCAAAAGTCAAAATCAACAATCACCAGTGCAATAAATCATGAAATAATTCAAAGAGACCAAATGACCAAAATACCCTCATACTGAAAAGTAAAAATAAATTATCCTAATGATATGGTCAGGCTGTAGGTTAGGCAGTCTCTCAGGTTACAATAGCAAGGCATCAAAATCACAAGCCATGACTTAAAACAGTTTTAAATTGATTAAAAATCATACTGTAATTTAAATACAATGAAATAATAACTATAAATACAAAATTTCAAAATTACCCTCATTTCAGAAACTGGGTGTTACAAGTCTACCCCCTTAGAAAAATTTCGTCCTCAAAATTAAGATGATCGCACCCTTCTTAGGTCAACCCCCAATCAAATCAAGGTCGATAGGTAACATACAATATAATCCTACTGGTCGTGATTCTGCAGTCTCGAACAGGGTAGCTACACTATCTAGCAATCACAAGTAATATCCTGGCAGGTACTAATGGAATCACACAACAAGATGGAAAGAAGAACATGAAGACAGACCTGCTAACCCGTCACCCGTAGCGTCGGTCTACTCGACTGTAAGCACAGAAGCCCTGCCCCTCTGGGTGTATCCCTCTATTGGTGTGGGGCACGGTGCTGCGCTACAGGTGGCCTAGCTCCCTCTATCTAATTCTTGACAATCAAGTAATATTCACGCTGATATTCTACTCAATTACTCTAGGGCACCATCTATTTGGTATCTATTCTACAATCTGATGATCATACCCGTCTATTCAGAACCATGTTACCAGAATCCTCGTCACACCAGTAAGTATGGCTGTGATAATCCATAGAATCCACAACTAATGTACACACCTCGAGAATTATCGTATTTAAAATTTTTGCATTGCCGCTAGCTTGGCTGTGGAAACTTTAAATTCCCACACCCGAGAAATACATCCAAAATCAGACTCTATCTTATCGCCAACCAGCTAATATGGCTGTAAAAGACTCTAGATTCCATGACTGAGGCAACGTAGCCCATAATGTTATCTTGGTAGAAAATTAAGTCAATAGTGAATACCAAGAATCAAATTCAACGATGAACAAGGAAGATAGACAGATACTGTCAGAATCGAATTTTGAGATAGTTTATAATGAGATTCTCAAGGATCATCCCAGGAATCTTTTCAGGTAGTCCTAACTGTGATTGAGTACCTCTCCGTTAAAGCCTATCTCTCAATCCTATCGCAGGCTCGCAATAGTACAACTAAGTCGTCGTACTACCACGATATCGTACTAATACGACTCTCGACCTGTATGGGCCACCACTAAAAATTTGTCACAACCCGCACCCTAGAGTAAGGGCACGAGAAGTGGGTACGTCCAGCCTACGCGGCAGTGTCGACGGTAGAACGCTGTCCTAGGTCAATCATCTAACAATATAAAGGTACCTGTACAGTATATACACTCCGAATAGAGGTGACATAGCAGAGTACAGTCTCAATCACATCTAAAGGTAGAATATAGCACGATGGAGAAGAAAGAGAAATCCTCAACTGAGATACAGCAGAATGAAATAACATAGGTTAACAACTACCAGTCTCAACATCCTCAAATATACAATTCTGAAAATAAGGACAACAACTAAACATAAAAAGAAGAACAGTCTAAGCTATCTACACTATGCAAGGTATCATCCTCAGCAGCTGCCTGAACCTCCCCAGGGGTCCAGGTCGCAAGTGTCATCTAGGCAAGCTCCAAGTAAGGGGTGCAGGGTTCCTCATCATCCTTTGTAAAATTTTCAACAGGTCCAGTCAGGACGGGAGTGACCACAGTATATCTTATGCAGTTCATATCATGGCAAGAAATATAAAGCAAGCAATAGAGTAAGATACATGAATCACTGTAAAAAGATGTACATGAAAATAGGAGAGATATTTCATAACTGGAAATATATACATGATAAGTAAGAACTGTAAGTGACTAGTGATTTAGAGTACAAGATGGCATATAATTGGCTTAGGTTGAACATGATGTACATAAAAAGTAACAGAGTGGACATGATGGGTAAATCATATGACCATTTATACTCACCCCTACCCACAATCAATACACAAGGATCCAATCAAGTAACGTTACGGACATGATGTTTTGGTTACACACGAAAAACACATGAGGAAACATGAACGTACATGAGAGCACATGAAAGTACATGAGCATACATGAAAGAACATGAGTGTACATGAATAACACAAGAGCAAGAAATAAATGATATACATGAAACACATGACATAAAGTATCCGATGCGCCCGCTAAGGGGGATAACATCCCAAGAAGAGATCCATATAGTACCAATCCGTGATGATAACGTGACAGCATCAAGTAAAGTAATCTAGAGCAAGAATATAAGTCGTGACAAGTATGAAACAATCAGAGAATGTACTCGCCTGTATCCTGAGTATCTGAAGAATATCTACTGTCCGAGGAGTGGTGTCTGTCTCCTATAGAATAGTACAAGTCATTATGAGTCTAAAATGATAATAAGATGTAATTCAATACATTCTACATGAATCTAGGTCAATCTAGGCCAAAGTCAACTCTTGGTCAACTCTGGTCAATCCTAGAAGTCAAACTAGGCCAACTAGGTCAAACAAGTCTATACTAGTCTATTTTAGGTCTAATCAAGACTAAACAAGTCCAACTAACTCTACACTAGGCAAACAGACACACCCATAGGCTAAGAGTCCTAGTCTAGGCTATTAGGCAATATCATGCCTAAAACAAACCACATCACGTATACACATATCCATAAATATATTTAATATAATATAGTACACTCATTAACATATATGCTACCTATATGTACATCACACACATATATATATATACACATAGAGAATAAGGAGAAAGGAATGTGATGGTATACATGTGTCTGTGTGTGAAGACATGAGAGCATGTGTGTGTTAGTGAGAGTGCACAAGAGGAAAAACAGTGAAGTAACATTTGCGTGGGTGAGAATACAAGAGAGCATGTGTTCAAGTATGTGATTGACAAGAGAGGGTGTAGGTGTTAGTGTCACATGAGGGTGTTAGATAAACATGTGTGTGTGTTATGAGTGATATCCTGGAATAGGAAAACAGGGAACTTCTCTATTGAAATCTGGAAAAACAGTACGGGAAACCTGGGGAATCTAGTGAATGGGAAAAACTGGAAATCAATGAACCATGTTAGGCAATACGTGTAGGTAACCCTGTATACAGAATATCAGTAAAGTGTACATTATTTTGAAAATCAGTGAGCTAACTTGACAGTGTAGCAAAGTGTCTAGGAAATCAATCACAGGTAATAGGAAGGAAAATTAGTGAACAATATTAATTGGAAATGTGTGTGTAAACAGAGAATGAAACAGTAAACAGTGTATATATAACTTAATCTCAGGTTAAAGGAAATGAGTTAATTCTCAGTTAAGTCTTAGTGAAAGGAAAAGGGCTCGGTTCAGTTTTTAGTCCAATAATCCATACAACTTTCAGTTAACACAGTTAAGTTCATTTAAGGAAAGCCATCTCAGGTTTACAGATTTCATATGAATGTGTGTATGCAAAATAGGAAGTTGGCAAGTAAGGGCCTGTGTGTGTAATAGGTTCAGTGATCAGTTATGACCATGTGTGTGTATAGATGAACTTCAGTGACTTAGTTCTCAGGAATTGCAATGACAGCTCATGAATCAAACCGAATTCGAATCCATCTCATTTCCAACACAGACACAACCCCGCTGACAGTTCACATTTCAACTTACATGTATGCATGGATACCTATATATATATATATCCTAGTCTCTACTGCCAACATGAGAGCAGGAAACCCCCACTCATCCAAATACCCCTGCTGTAATTTAAACATGCCAAGGCAAGGCTGCTGTTGCAGTGATCAATAGACCCCCCTCCCTTTCTTCCATTCCATCTCTCACACTCTCAAACCATTCTCCATATTCAACACACCATCAACCACAATCTAACTAATATCTAACTAACATCTAACTAATATTCTAACCTCAACCATGAACAAGTCTAAAATCTAAACTCCCTCTCTCACTCACTACACTCACTCACCCCACAAGTGGGCTCACTACACTGTTACAAAACATATGGCTAAAAGCCTATGGCACAAATGGTTGCCCCCAATAGGTATCCCCTGTTGCCAACCTATCCATTGACATATATCCACAATACTAACAAATTCTAACATGCTAACTGTAGTATGATACCTATCCTTTACCATTTACTGATACCAGATTTCCTTCCTGTCATGTGGACTGATATCTAATGCCATCACCAACTGAACAAATGGAAGTAAACCACAAAGGAGGTGAATAACAAGGACCGCACATGAGGATAAGCCCCTGCTGCCCGATCCCTCACTCACTCTCCGAACCAATGGTACATTGCCAAGCCCCTCACAAGCTCTGAACAGTAGTGGCTTTGTTGCCATCTGCAAACATGGCCAAGTGCCTGTCATTGCCTATGGCACAGCCAACCTGCCTGCATACTCTAACCATGCCACCCAATACTCCCCAAGCAATGGCAGCCCAAGCTTCCATCTATATACCTACAACATACATGTACATATAATGCCATGACACATACACAAATTGTAACCCCATCTTGCAGTAACCTAATACATATGTAATTGAATTAATCCTAGTAATTAAACATCAAAACTCAGCTTAGATTAGAAATCAGTTTTCAAAATTCATAAACAGTACAGTGTATCAGGAATTGGAAAGAAATACAAATTGGCAATCAAAATCATGTTAATAAGTCAATTAAATGGTTGACATAGGTGTGTGAACATAATGTGGTATTATACAGGTCAATTCGTGTCCACAAAAGTTGACACGACATGTCCAATATGCTAAACCAGGTTTCAGAGAAATCAGTATCAGTAGGCCTCGTACGTGCTTGTCGAGCCTTCGTGGGCTCGACACAGTACTCGAGGTGGGTCGAGATCTTACATATGGGTTCGCCCATAGTAGGGCTTCGTGATGAAGTGTCTGTATCGTATCTACTAAGGTCGTGTCCAAAGAAAACAACGCGTATTAGACGCAATTTTGCGCGCGCAGTGTCAGTACAAAACCCATGTGAGCTCGATAACTTCGAGAATACTCCACGAAATCATCTCAAACTTTGGGAGAGTGGTGACAGAGGTTGCCCCCTCGTGTCCACCAAAAATCATATCACGAGAGGTCGTGTCGTGTCCTGTGTCGACCCCAGGCAGCAGGGCAGCGCACCGGGGCCTCGTGCTCGCGTTCATGTCCAAATTTGGATACAAAAACCAACCCAAATCGTGTTCAGACATATACATACATAATCTACATATAATAAGCTTTCCAAATATGTAATTTGTTTTGAAAATCAAGAATAAAAAGTTCTAAGAGACATTTCGTCGAACACCTATGTACATACGTTGATACGTGTCCGATACGGACACCAAACGGACACAAAATTGACTCAAACTTTAGGGACAACTAGAGGACTCCTAGATCTAGCCCTAAATTCAAAGAAAACTAAATATTAATGCAATTTAATGGATTTTACCTATAGGTGCAAAAAGCTTGAAAAAGCTCCAAATGGAGGATTCTTCCTTGCTAGCCAAGGCTCCTAAATTGTCCCAAGGCTGGAATTAAACTCCACAATCAGAAAATAGGAGGGTATTAGGCTCTAATGCAAGAAACTAGAGTGGAAAAGGATTTAAAATAGAGAATCTATGGAATGGAGAAGAATGGACAAACCTTTCTTTTTTCCTATGTGCTCTTTCAATACAAAAGAGGCAAGAACTAAATAAGAGATTATTTATAGGGAAGGGAATGACCTAGTAGCTGGTCATAAAAGAAAGAATTAGGGTTAGGGTTTCACTAATGGGCTATGGGCCAAGTTGCACTAGCTAACTAGCTCAAGTACTTAGCCTATGGTCCAATACAAAAATCCTCCTACTCTCTTCATGAAACTTAGCCAACTTAAGTCAACCAAGACCAACTTGAGTTAGATTAGGGTCCATACCATGTTAACTAAGTCACCCAGGTAATGGTCAAAGTCTAGGATAGTCTCTTAAGTCTTAGCAAAAGTCAAAATCAACAATCACCAGTACAATAAATCATGAAATAATTCAAAGAGACCAAATGACCAAAATACCCTCATGCTGAAAAGTAAAAATAAATTATCCTAATGACATGGTCAGACTCTAGGTTAGGCAGTCTCTCAGGTTACACTAGCAAGGCATCAAAATCACAAGCCATGATTTAAAACAGTTTTAAATTGATTAAAAATTATAATTTAATTTAAATATAATTAAATAATAATTATAAATATAAAATTTCAAAATTACCCTCATTTCAGAAACTGGGTGTTACACCATCTAATTATTTAAAACTTAAAAATGATTAGAATCATTTCCTTGACCATACCCTTATCTATGAGACTAATTTCTCTCTAGAAACCGTGTCCCTAACTTATTATACTTTGATCTATGAGATTTCCTAATTATCTTTATTTCGTGCCTTAACTGTATCCTTTTTGTGCATTAATTAGTTCAACATGAGAACCCACATTCTATTTTGATTATTTGGTGTTCCCTATCATGACTTTGATATTTTGAGCACAACAATAGACTTTTTCTTTCAACAAATTCCATACAAAAGACCTAGACGGGCCCACCTCATGTAGGTATATCACGTGCCACTAAAACACATCTTTCTGTACTCTATTTTCTTGATATGACTTCGGATCAAAAAGACTAAACTGTAACCTTTACTATAATGTCGACTCATGACCACAGAAAGAGGTTCAACCAAGACTCAGGACTTTCGACCAAATAAAAATTGTGATCAACTTAATTCCTTAAATATTTAGCTCGTGCTTACTGTTGATTGCTAACCCGTGCCTTTTATCTTCGTATCTTATCTTAATTTGCTTAGAACCTTAAATTTTATTTTCACACAATAATCCGTAGTTATTATCCAAACCCTTATCAAGACCATTGAAGCCTAGCCATATTCTTCACCCAAATTTTTACTTTATTTGACTTTCTGTAACTTATACAAATCGTGTTTATTATGGTTTCCTTGTGTGTAGATGAAATTTCTATGGCACCCTTCAATTCTACGACTAGATTAGAGAATCCCATATGGAAGATTTAAGGAATATGAGGCATATATTATGACAATTATTTTTTTATATAAACTGTGGTGATTAAAGATACGAGTAAATTGAAAAATTATAAATTGACAAATTGCCTTCAAGGAATAATCAGAAATTTGAGAATAAGGAATTGTGATGCTCAAGGGATTGATCCTATATCAGTAGATACGGAACTCCTAGTAGGAAGAGTTGATTTCAGATGTATATATGTTTAGAAAAAAAAATGATTGAGGAATTTATTAAATTCTAAAAGTTTGAGACTTATTATGAGGTATGTGATTTTTTTCCAAAATAATCAAGATTAGAACTATGGTTACGAGATTTATGATTTGAGAATATGTTTTAAGGAACCAAAGTTTTTGTGATTCAAAATTTAGGAGAAACTCCAATTTGAGGAAAACAAAAATGTTTTATGAAAAATTAAATTTTGGGGAATATATAATTTGAAGAGACTATATAAAGTTACTATTATTAAGACGATTCGAGATATGACGATAAAATTTTGAATGAAGAGTATCGAGCTAGTAAATTTTTTAGATTGAAAAATTGTTGCATTTTGTGAGCTTGCATGTCTTGGATAAATGATAGTTATTTTTAATTGATTAGGATGCCATGAGATATCTCCTAAACTATACTAATTTTTTTTATCTAGATTATTATTGTTCAAATTGCTTGCTGGATTTCGTTTTCGAATCGTCGCTTAAACTTTTTATCGATAAACTCTCGTGCCTATGATTTTACCATCTTGACTAATAGTGCAGTTATAATCTAGTTTTGCAAGCTCATTGATTTATCGAGCTTGTTAATGACTTATGTTGTTGAGCGCACTCACTAACATGTTGTCTAATCAGAACTGGTGCATGATGGTCTGATCAACCAAGTGTACTTTGGTTCGCTTTTACCTATTGTTCTACATTGATGGGACATAATTACAACATGACCTCTAGAATCCCATCCACGACTGCCTTGACAATTCTTTTGAAATTATTCGGTCGTCTTTGAATCACGTATTCGTAATATCGCTTTTGATCTCTTTATTGCTTTCACCTTCACCTATTTTGGAAGGACGAAGGCACTTATACTAGGATTTCCTCTAGCCAACCTATCACTTATGACCCTTTTCACTGAATGTGCCTATATATTCGCCTTAAACTCCTCATCCTTTCTTCGACCCTACCTACCCTAACTACTCCTAAATTTCGAGGACAAAATTCTTTTAAGTTGGCTAGGATGTAAAACCCCAAAATTTTTGCTACGATTTTTTTTATCGATTTTATTTTCGTAATTTTACGTTGCGTACGAGTTCGTGTCATTCGTATTTGTACGTCACGTGCGAAATTGTGAAATAGTATATAATTTTATAATCAAATATTTTTAAAAAAAATTGTATAGAAAAATAAGTATTTAATATTTGATTTATTGCATCACGTCGAGTTTTGGCAAACGTTTTTTAAAAAGGTTATTTTTATTAAATGGTGCAAATATAAGTAGTAATTATGAAAACTATTGTTTCACGTAAATATATTATTGTATGCGAGTGACATGGAATTTATTTCATGTCCACTCGATTTTTCAAAAACCAATTATAATTAGTTTATTATTTATAAAAATATATTTTATATAAAGTAATTTTTGAAATTAATTATTGCCATTATTTATTTTGTCGAAAAAGATATTTTAAAAATGTTGCTTAATTTAAATATTAAGCAAAATATGTTGATTAAGTGAGAAAAGATTTTACGGACTTATTTTTGAATAACTTTAAGTTTAAAATGGTTTTAAACGAGTTTAAATAATTTGAATTTAAACATGATATGATCATGGAGAATTTAAACCGCCCTAATCCTTATCCAACTGGGAATTTCCACCTCCTATATAAGGAGAGGTACTCATCCATAAAAATCTACCAAACCAATCTGCACAATTCGTGCAACGTGATGTTCATCGTGTCTGTGACGCAGAATCTTATTCCAGTTCTTTACAGTCATCCACGTTGTGTCCACAGCCCAGACACGACGACAATAATCACACAACTGACACCACCATCACCCAATCAAACCCCGCCATCGCAGTTCTGTCACCACCACCTCTTCTTCGCCTCGCTATCACCGGCAAACCCGTACCACAACACCAGCCACCACCACCGTCATCCCGCGTCTGACGCTAATACCACCTCCGCGGCAATCCAGACCCTGACCACAACTAGGCCAACCACCTCCGTCTCCACCATCGTACGCCATAAACACCACCATCCCTTAGCAGTTGCCGACATCTCGGCCCCACCATCGCCACCTCCAGAAAAAAAAGTAAAACAAACCCTAAAACCTAAGCTCACCTCCGCAGACTGTCGTGCGCCGACCTAATCAACCGACGCCACTGACCTCCGTCCTTCCGAGACCCGCCGCGTCACCAGGAGGCTTCAGCCCAGATCTGGCGCCTCTGCGACGATCGGATAGCTCCGTGCCGCTGGCGGCGAGCCCGGTCGTCGCTTGAAGACGCGACGCCACCGCACGAGACTGCCGGTGTGCCTCCACCCAGCCCCGATCGCCGTGCCTCTGCTAATCCCCTCCGTAGCCGCCTCTCCTTCCGCGTTGACCGCCCACCTCCGGTCATGTCGACCGCCACACATACACCCTTCGACTACCACCGGCGGGATCCAGGTGAAACCTAGATCTGGATTACGCCGACCGCCTCCGCTGTAGTCTCCCTCCCCTACCTTTTCTTCTTTCTGTCGGCTCGACACGCCTCCACCAGCTCCGGGGCGGAGCACCGAAGCCCCGCCGTTGAGAATCGCGCACCGCCGCCTTCACGAGCCTCCGCAGCCGTCGCCTTCACGAGCTACCGCTGCCGCGCCCAGGCCGGAGCACCGGCACCGAGCCTTTCAGTGAGTTCTCCTCTCCCCTTCTACTCTCGAAATTCCCCTGTGTGCTCACACTTCCTCTTTTCCTTCTTTAATAAAAAGAAAAAGCAGCCAGTGCTGCATATATTAGCCTTCTTTTATTATTTTTTTATAGCTATTAGTTATATTACAAGTACTTAATTAAATTAAGTAACAAAGATGATTTATCTTCATATTATATTCTAATATTAGAAGTCAGTGTATAAAAGTATGAACTATTAATAAAACCATTTTTTTAAAATCAATATTGTCTTGTTGTAGTAAATTACTTTAGATTAACTATCACATCATTATTACTTTGAAAATTGTTATGATATCATTAACGATATTTGACTTATTCTTATCAGTATATATTATTGTTTATAAAAGTAAATATATAAAAAATTATATAAATAATATTGGACTTACATATAGTTTCTTTCTAAAGCTAATTTTTAAATAAGGAAGGATTTGACCAAAAATAAATTATTAGACTTCAAACATACTTTTCTAAATTATTTTAACTAAATAAGATATGTTTTTTTAAATAAATGTTACAAATAATTTTCAAACAGCTTTCTAGATAAACATATATAAATATTCATATTTTTTTCAAAACTAATTTTTTTTTCTAAAATAATTATTTTACTAACAAACAACTAGATTTCAAATATTATTATTATTTTCTATAAGTACTGTGTACTTTAACTCTCTCTGATTATTGTCGTTAATCATGACTAAATTGTGTTTTTCTATTCACGTGAATTTGGGACCCTTACGCATCGACTTCGGCTATTGGACAAACCTGAACTTGTCAGATCATCGCACCACATCAGGCGTAATACCAGGCAAGATACCTTGCCATTAAACTGTTTATATTCAGTCTGCATTTATTTATTACATATCAATGTTCATTATTTCCGGTTCTTACAGTTCCTAATTTACTACCTGCTCAGTGACTATTAGTTACATTATTATTATCCTTTGATTGCATATGAACCTAGAGTTAATGGACTACCTTCTATAGTGCATCGCATACACCTTGACACAGTTGTACCACGAGGATGTGTGAGATGAGTAGCATATAGAGGTTCTTGTGTGTGGGCTGATCCCCCATGTCCGTACGTTAAGGCTAACTGCTAATAGAGGCATATTAGGAGACTTAGCAGTTAGTAGGGGTATATGAGTCATGGATGTGACTCTGTTAGGCAATGGGTGGGAACGATACTTTCTTAACGTATGGGCCACTTATGCACTTCCTTATTGCCGGTTATCTCTGCGGGAGATACGGTCCTGGATCCTGATACCTGATTTCCTGATGGCCTCTGACATTCGAGGAATGTTATTCTTTGACGTCCCTGGTATCCTGATGGGACCATACCTGAGTTCCTACACCTGAGCCAGAGTGCCCATGCGTTGAAGGTTTGTTCTTACTGCATAAAAATATTAGAATGGTTAGGTAACCTTCGTCAATGTCATATCACCCCGTTCCATTGGTAGCTTGGGACAATGTCACATCGCGGTATAGTGTACTACCCTTTGTCCTTGTTTGGTTATAGGGGTAGTCCACTGTTTCGATGATGACGTAATGGATCTTGTTACGAATGAGACTATTTACTTTACTTGTGATTTATGACATAGTATATATATTCAGTTATGTGGCATGTTCTTTATGTATCTTGTTACGTCCCTCTGAGGACCTGGTTATCTCTTCAGGTGTGTCTTGTGATTTTTGCAGGTGCTCCAGCTAAGGCCATGACTTGCCCTCTATTCTTCGAGATGTTGCTCTTGGATTGTCATCCCCTTCGCTCTACCAAATTACTATCTTTGTATATTTTTTTCCTATTAAAATTTGTTGGTAGTGGTTTTGTCTCCGCCCAACGATTGAACCATAATTATTTAAGTTGATTTTATATTATTATTCTTTTCATTGTAGATGAGATTTAGTCTTGGATTATTGCATTTTACAGCTTATGTATACATACAAGGTTTCCATACATTGGAGCATACTTCGTATGTATATAGCTGGCATGGATACGTACTTGGTCCTAAGTATTTTGGGACTGGGGTATTACAGCAAGCTACTGTTAGAAATGATGCACTCAAAGCTAAATTTAGCTTGTTATTTGACACCTCCAAAAAGTTGAAAATTAGGATAGGAAACTAGACAGAAGTTGCTGCTTTCTACCCTAATAGGTGTCACTTACCGAATCATCGAAACACGATCAAATCCAACATTGTCAGACCTAACCAAACCAAACCATTGCCCAAGAAGACAAATAGGCATGCATTCTTTTACACTAGAAATCCTAGACCTACCAATAATACACAACACTCTGCTTTCAACACTCAATATGCTAGATGTCACTACTGTGGCACCATTGGTCATATTTTTTCTTCATATAGAGTTAGAAAGCTTGTTGATTTGAAAATATGTACATGGATACCAAAAACTAACATTCCAGGACCCTACAAGAAATGGGTACCGAAGTTTTCATCTACAAATTCTTTTGTAGGTGAAATGCCCTTCACATGCTAGAAGCAAATGGATCCTCGACAGCGGTTGCTTACGACATATGACTGGTGATGCTTCATTATTCACAACACTGTCGAAGAAGAAAGAAAGATATGTTTCCTTCGGTAATAATTTAAAACGGTACATAATTGGTATTAGTAATATTGGTAAGGCTCCTTACCCTGTGATTAAAGATGTCTGTCTAGTTACCGGGTTAAAACATAATCTGCTCAACATAAGCCATTTAGTTGATTACAGTTATGGCATTAACTTTGTCAAACACAAATGTACTATAGTTGATAGCTCAACTGGTAGAACTATCTTTGAAGGTATCAGGGAAGACAATATATATGCTTTCTATCTGTTAGAAGATGCTAACAAAGCAGGTAGATGCTTAGTGGCCAAAAGTGATGAGAGTCAACTATGACACATGAGACTCGGTCATGCAAATATGGACACAATTTTAAGACTATCCACAAAGAAGCTGGTACGAGGCTTACCAGATATTTTTTTCAAGAAGGATATGGTATGTAGCGAATGTGAAAAGAACAAAGCAACCCGATCTGCTTTTAAGTCCAAAAATGCTGCCGATGAAGGTATATTTTTAGGTTATGCAACAAAAAGCAAAGGGTGCAGAGTCTTCAATAAGAGGACCATGATTATCGAAGAATCAATAAATGTTAAATTTGACGAACTCATTCAATATTCTGTCGATGATGATGATGAAGACATAAGTACACCTAGTGCTGCTCCTGCAGAACCCTCATACAAAGCACCAGCTGAGTCTCCGAGCAAATCACGTACAGAACAAGATGTCGAAACCAGCAATCTAAAGGATATCAAAAGAAATAAGATTTTTGGCAGACCATCCAAAGGACTTGGTAATGGTGAGATTACCAGGGGTGTAAGTACTCGTTCCTCTAGTAAAGATGTAGCTTTCTGTTTTTCTTTTATTTCACAGCTTGAACCCAAAAATATTAAAGAAGCATGTAGTGATAATTTTTGGTTAGATGTTATGGAAGAGGAATTGAACCAATTCGAACGGAATCAAGTTTAGGAACTTGTTTCCAAGCTCATTCGTCATCCGGTCATTGGCACCCGCTGGTATTCTGAAGTAAACTGAATGAGAATAGCTTAGTTACTCATAACAAGGCTCGACTGATAGCTCAAGGATACAATTAGGAAGAAGGTATCGACTATAATGAGACTTATGCCCCAGTTACGAGATTAGAATCCATTCGCATGTTAAGTGCATTTTTCATAATTTTATGTTATTTCAAATGGATGTTAAAAGTGCATTTTTGAATAATTTTATAAAAGAAGATGTTTATGTAGCTTAACCTATAGGTTTTACTGAATTTAAAAATTCTGATTATGCTTTCAAGTTAAAGAAGGCATTATACGGTTTGAAACAAGCCCCTCGTGCTTTGTACGATCGTCTAAGTTCTTTTCTACTTGACAACGGCTTTTTAAAAGGGAATGTTGATACTACACTGTTTATAAAGACTTTAATAGCAATCTTTTTTTGATTCAAATTTATGTAGATGATATCAATTTTGGATCTACTGATGAATCTCTTTGTCAAAAATTTTCAAAGTGTATACATAATGAGTTTGAGATGAGCATGATAGGAGAGCTGAAATTCTTTCTCGGACTGTAAATCAAACAAACCAATAATGAGACGTTCATAAATCAAGCCAAGTACACAAAAAATTTATTAAAGAAGTTCGATCTGGAAGCAGTTAAACCACTTGGCACTCCGATAGCAACTTTAGCCAAGCTTGATATTGATGAACAAGGCAAACTTGTCGACATATATAAGTATGGAGGTATGATTGGTAGTTTACATTACTTAATTGCTAATCGACCTGATATAATGTTTAGTGTTTGCTTGTGTGCATGTTTTTAAGCCAATCCTAAGGAATTGCATCTGTACGTAGTTAAGCGTATCTTCCGATACCTTAAAGGCACTTCTTCTGTCGGCTTATGGTATCCCAAAACCATGTCGTTTGATCTAACCGGTTATTCGGATGCTGATTTTGATGGATGTAAAGTAGATAAAAAAAGTACCAGTGACACATGTCATTTTTTAGGCAAAGCTTTAGTCTCTTGTTTTAACAAGAAACAAAATTCTGTCGCATTATCAACAACTGAGACAGAGTATATCGATATAGGACATTGTTGTGCACAAATTTTGTAGATGAAGTCAACTATAGAAGACTTTGGCTTACTATGCACACACATACCTATTTTTTGTGACAACACTCGTACTATCAATTTGACTAAGAATCCAGTATGTCACTCTCGTACTAAACATATCGAGATTCGACATCATTTTCTTAGAGATCATCAACAAAATGGAGATATAAACCTTGTATACATAGACACAGATAATCAATTAGCTGACATCTTCACAAAACCTCTAGCGGAAGATCGTTCAATTATTTTCGTCGAGAATTAAGAATTTTAGATGTCAATAATATTAATTAATTTTATTTTATACAATTATTTTTTTAATACTCAAAAACTGTTTTTGAGACAAGCCTACAAAGGGTCTGTCTGTCACCACGATTACAGTAGAAGCGAAGCGGTATTTATTCGTTCCCCGGTGAACTCCCGTTAGCTGGGACAGTACACCTACAGCTAATCTGAAACAGTCGCTGTGTAACAAAATTTAATTTGTAAAATAATATTAATTATATTAATTGAAATTTAAAATTACTAAACTTAGGATTAAATAATTGAAAGAGGATGATGAAAAGGATGTAGCCCACAATTTTTTTTTCAAAATTCACCAAAAGAATCATAGGCAAATTTGGCCCGAGTTCGGTCAGAATTTGGCCTGAGTTCTGTTGGTGGTATATATTTTTAACTCAGAACCCGAGGCCTCCTCCTCTTCATCTATTCTAAAATCCTCTCCATACTATTGTTGCCGCCCGAGAGCCCCTCCGAACCCTAGAATTTCTCCAATTCATTGCTTCCAATCCACTTGGAGATTTTCATCCAAATTTTGGATTGGTACGGAGAATTCCTGTCTCTACAACATACTCAATTTCTGGAAGGTATAACTCTCTCCTTCCATCTCCTTCAATTTTATTAGTTTTAATTCAATTTTGGGAGAAATGCCTAAGGGATTCACTCCTTCCAAGAGGAAGAAGACCAATGCTAGTGAAGAGGCATCGTCTTCGAATCCACCAGCGGATTCACTCTTTTCCCTGGTACAATCGGCCGACGGTGCATACAATGAGTTCTACTTTGTAACTCATGACCAATCATTGCTATGGTATGGTGATTTTATCATGTGCAACATATGCACTGGCACCCGATTATGTGGACTGCATTTTCGACCACCTTATTTACTTTGAGGCATTAGGGTTACACCGACTTGTCATCAAAAAATTCCCTATACCTACTAATGCCATTAGATTATTTTATTACAACTTTGTGTTAGACACTTTTGATGTTAAGACTCGTTTTGGAGGTATTAACATCGAGTTCAATGATGTCTTGTTAGCAAAAATGCTTGGTGTTCCTAACGAAGGTGCCCCGCTCGATGATATCACTGATTTTGATTTTTCCGATGACACGACTCTTCTTAGCTTCAAGAACGATCTTTGTGCACCTGCACGTGTTCGTCTAGAAAGTTCAAGGCTGCAAACTTGAACCTGTTTAACTATGAGTTACATAGCATCATCTATTCTACTATTCTTCCAAAATCTACTTCAAAAGATGATGTTACTAACCTTGAACTATCTGCCCTCTACCACATCATCAAGGGAATTCCATTTTCGGTTCCTAAGACTATTATCCAGATGATGGAACGATGTCGTACAAGAGATTGAAATCTCTATTATGCGATGTTCATTCCATGCATCTTTCAGCGATTTGACATCGATCTGTCTACTTGTGCTCTGGACCCTGAGCCCAAGTACCTCCAGTTATCTCGTCGTAGTGCTGCCGTACCTCCTGCACCTCCTACTACACCTGCCCCACCTCCTCAGGATTACTAATAAAAAGATAGTTTTCAAGTGTTATGAGTATTTTCTAAAAATAGTATAAGTATTCATGTACTCCAATCCCTCGTCGATTATCATTTCAAATCATGAATAATTCGTGCATTCCTATTTTGGTAGAATTTGGACCCTTACCCACGACCTCGGCTATAGGACAGACAGGACTTGTCGGATCATCACACCACACCAGGAGACACATCAGGCAAGATACCTTGCTATAATTTACTATTTATAATTAGTCTGTACTTTATTTATTGCATATTACTGTGTTATTATTTTTATTTCTTCTAAATGTACCATTTTTATAGCGCTTGATTTACTGCCTACTCAGTGATATTAACTTACTTTACCTATTATCCTTTGATTACATATAGACCTAGAGTTAAGGGACTACCATCTGTACTGAAGTACATAAACCTTGTCACAATTTTACCACGAGTATGTGTGAGATGAGTAGCATGTAGAGGTCCTTGCGTGTTGGCTGATCACCCGTACGCATGCGTTAAGTCTAACTGCTGATAGAGGCATGTTGGAGACTTAGCAGTTAGTAGATGTATGATCGCAGATGCGACTTAATAGGTACATTGGGTAGAGAGAACAATACCTGATGTTTGGGCTCCTTTTCGCTTCCCTGATTACCTGTGTGCTCCTCCACAGATGCAGGCTCCAGGTGCCCTTTGACATTTTCCAGAGCGTTATGGACTTACCCCCTGCACATGATGCCCTCTAACGATCTTCGGACGTTACAGACGTAGGCCCCTGGTGCCCTATATGGGGACTATGCCAATCCCATTTACAGCCAGGGCTCATGCGTCTAAAGGATTATTTCTCAACTGCATGTGTATTTTAGTACGGTTAGGTTACCTTATTAATGTCTTGTCACTTACTTTTATTTGTGACATATTTTATATTCAGTAATTATATGGCATGTTGTTTATTGTATCTTATTACGTCCCTCTGAGGACCTGGTGAATTCCCCAGGTGTATTCTTTGGGACATTGCAGGTGTTCTAGCCAAGACCATGATCTTCTCCATTCCTTCTAAGATGATTGTCCTTGGTTCATCTTGTCATTTTTATCTATCATTTTCTTGTATATTTCTCTCTTTTAAAATAGTTGGTAGTAGATTTGTCTCCGCCCAACTACATGTATAAATGGCAAATTTCATATTTGATTTATATTATTATTCTCTTATTTGGTGGATGAGATTTAGTTGTCTTGGTTTACTGTATTTACAGCTTATGGATATATACGAGGCTTCCATATATTGGAGTATTCTTCGTATGTATCCCATGTCCACGTACCTAGTCCCAAGTATTTTGGGATTGGGGCGTTACATTCTGGACCCTGAGCCCAAGTACCTCTAGTTATCTCGTTGTAGTGCTGCCGCACCACCTACATCTCCAACTGCACCTGTCCCACCACCTCATGATTACTCTATGTCTTTTGAGGGTATCCATCAGCACCTTTCTGATCTCCGGACATTCATCACTAATACATCCAGGGAACGCGAATTCCATGATGTGACTCGGTTTTTGGCACTAGCTAACTCCTTCATTGATCTCCGATTTGCTCAGACTGGACATTCTGCCAATTCTCAGTCCCGAGATACAGCTGTCTCCGGTTACCGCTATGAGGATGAGACGGTACATACTCTCTTCCAGCCCGGTAATGCTTATGATTGGTACCGTGGTCCGGGTGCTACTCCACACACCTCTGGAGCTAGCACTTTTGAAGCTGGTCCATCTGGACATGGTGGACGTGCTGGTACTGCAGATGATGATGATGATAAGGATTTGTAATCTAGATGTACCATATTTTGTCTAGATGATCAGTTTTTGAGACTTTGATTATGTCTTTCTTACTTGGAAATGCTCCGACTTTCCAAGATATCATTAGTACTCTATCCTTTTAGTTTATTTTGCACTTAGATTATGTTTGTCTGTGATGATATTATGTGAACATGTTTTATGTTTCTTTAGCTTATTTTTATTCATTTTAGAATATCCTTTTTTAAATCTTATAAATCAAAGATGTTATATCAGTCAAGGTTTGTTAATTGTTAAAATATGGAAGATTGTTGGCCCATTGGTCATGGACAAACCTAATTTTAATAATTGATCAAACTCTGTCTCGATATACGGGCTACTTATAGAAGTTTTGGACTCTTGGATACTGCCAGAGAATAGCTATCCGATCTGTTTAAGACTGAAGCTGTGTTTGCCACTCGTGTCTGTATTTTCTTTATGCAATATAATTTTTACTTTTGTTGAGTCTAGGAATATATTGTACACCGAGTCATACTGGCAAATAGGCTACCATAAAATTGTTTTCAAAAATATTCCATATTTTAAAAAATAGCCCCTATTTACAAAAAGCTCATAACCGATTAAAAGAATTTCAAAAAGATCAAAAATCAATTTGCAAAAACCCTGACTAAACCCTGACAGAACTCGGCCAAAGTTTGGCCCGAGTTCGGCCAGTGTTCATTTAGTGACCGTTTGATTTTTGAACGTTTGAAAACTTGGTCTCCATGCAGTTACGGATCCCAACGAGATTTTTTCATAGAGTTCTGTCCGAATTCTGCTAGAGTTCTGCCTTTACAAAAAGACAAAAACTATAAATAGAGAAGGATTTTAATCATTTCAACTCACTCATCCACTTTCATGGCTTCTTTCTAAAGCCTACTGTTCTATTCCAAAGAGTTCTAAGCTTTATTTTTTAAATCCCAAGCCAGTTACAATCCTCTAGTCGATTTGCCAGTGCGGTACGGTCTAGAAGCTTCAGAGTGGTTGTAATCAGAGGATTGATTGAAGAAAGACTATTCACAATTGAAGTTGGTTGAGTACTTCGTATCAAAGCTCATATTTGTAGAAGTTGTAAGGACTTCGTATGAAAACTTCTGGTATTTTCCAATAGTAGATTCAACTAGAAGCTAGAGTTCTTCCGACTGGACAAGTCCTCATAAGAGGGAAACCAGTAAACATCGCCGTCTTTTCGTTTGCTTTCTAATCTCTGCTTTTACAGTTATTTACATGTGATATATGTAGAACGAAATCATAAAGCACAATACTCTAGATGGGGG
Organism: Iris pallida; assembly: GCA_029216955.1. Classification (NCBI taxonomy): domain Eukaryota; kingdom Viridiplantae; phylum Streptophyta; class Magnoliopsida; order Asparagales; family Iridaceae; genus Iris; species Iris pallida. Next base: position 3,324,999 of record JANAVB010013397.1, on the reverse strand, counting down.
GTGAATAGAGTAGGCAGCGGAATATTGCTAATTAAAAAATGTTAGCAGCAAGATCACAGAATAATAATCACAACTAAGTAAAGTAAAGGCAGAGATAAGAATACAAACGCAAAGACCGCGATATATACTGGTTTCCCTCAGTTGAGGACTAATCCAGTCGGTAGAACTCTTGCTACCAGTTGAATCCACTATTGGCAAAACCGCAAGTTTTCTTACGAAGTCCTTGCAACTTCTACAACGCGAGCTTTGATACGAAGAACTCGTCCAACTTCAATTGTGAAGAGGTATTCTTCAATCAAGCCTTCTGATTACAATCTCTCAGAAACATGTAGACCGTACCGCACTGGTAAATCGATTAGAGGATTGTAATTGGATTGGGATCTGAAATTTAAAGCTCAAGAAAACTCTTTGGAAGACTGAAAGCTTTACATAGAGAGAAGATTGAAAGTGAATGAGTGAGTTGAAATGATCGAAATCCTTCTCTATTTATAGGAGTTCCAAAGACATAATTCTGGCAGAATTCGGGCAGAATTCGGACAGAACTCTTTGAGAAAATCTCGGTAAAATCCGCAACTGCAGGAGGACCAAGTTCTAGAGAATTCAAAAATCAAACGGCCACCAACCGAACTCTGGCCGAGTTCTGTCAGGGTTAGGTCACGTTTTAAAAATATAGTTTTTGATGATTTTTGAAAACATTTTTGAAAACCTTTTTAAAACTTTTGTTTAAAAGAATGTTTTTCAAAACAAACGATATTTTAAAGGTATTTTGAAAATATTTTGGAATAGCCTATTTGCCAGTACGACTCGGTGTACAACGTATTTCTAGACTCAATAAAATTGAAAATATATTGCTCAAAGGAAATATAGTCTCGAACAGGCAAACATAGCTTCGGTCTTGAACTGTGTAGATAGCTGTTCTTGTTCATGTCCAAGAGTCCGATACATCCTGACTAGCTTCACATATCGAGACAGAGTTTTATCAATTATTAAAATCAGGTTGACCATATGACCAATGGGCCAACAATCTCTCCCATTTTGATAATTGACAAACTACGAATGATATAACATTTAAGCTTGAAATAAAATCTTTATTTTTCTCCCCCATTGTCACTTAGCAAAATAATTGCAAAAGAGTAAAAACTCCCCCGCAATCAATGCATAAATAACAAATAGTGCAGAAACACAAGAAAATAATCATGATAAATGATAGTAAAGAAAGTATGAATGACATCACAGGCATGTATTTGTACTTAGCCAGTTTATAATAAACAAAGAATTATATCACAGGCAGTTTAGAGTAGAGAAGCAGATAAAGAAATGCTAAGTAAATAGACTGATGTGAATCATAAAGTACGAATCTCATAAAGATAAAGGTAAAGATGTTCAGATGACATCAAATAATACAAATCTAGTACAAGTCCTCAAAAAAAAATAATGATAATAAAGTCTAAAAAAAGAAAAACTTGGAATGTCGGAGCATTTCCAAGTATACAGGAGATAATGTCTAAGTCTCATATCAACAAACATATCACAACTCATCATCATCATCATCAGTATGATGACCACCATGTCCAGAAGGACCAACTCCAGAGGTACCCGCGCCAGAAGGGTGAGGAGGAGCGCCAGTGTAAAACTCACCGACATAGTCACGAAGAGGAGCACGGTCAGAACGGTACCAATCATATGCGTTACCGGACTGGAAGTAGGCATGAACAGCCTCATCCTCACAGCGGTAACCAGAGAAAGCTGGATCTCTAGGGATGGAACCGGCTGAATGTCCAGTCTGGGCGAAACGAAGATCAGTTAAAGAATTTGCAATCGTCTGATAACGGGTGACATCGCGGAACTCACGTTCGCGGGCCATGTCCATCATGGAGATGTGCAAATCTGAAAGGTGCTGGTGTATGCCCTTAAATGTCATAGCATACTGTTGAGGAGGTGGAGGAGGTGGAGCAGTAGCAGGAGCAGGAGGAGGAGCAGATGCGGTCATACTACGACGAGATAACTTGAAAACCTTGGGCTCAGGGTCTTGAGCACAAGTAGATAAGTCAATGTCGAAATGCTGGAAGATGCGTGGGAGAATCATCGCATAAGAGAGATTTCTATCTCTTGCACGACAACGTCCCATCATCTGAATAATGGTCTTAGGGGCAGAAAATGGAATCCCCCTAAGAATGTGATACATAGCAGATAATTCAAGAGACGTGACATCATCCTTCGAAGTAGACTTCGGAAGGAGAGTGGAATAAATGATACGGTGCAATTCATAATTAAACAAGTTCAAGTTGTTTGCCTTAAACTTTCCAGAGCGAACTCTATCAGGTGCACAAAGTTCAGCTTTGAAACTGGTAAGTGTCGTGCCTTCGGGGAAATCAAACTCAGTGATGTCAACAAGCGGTTCACCTTCGTTGGGAATACCAAGGATCTCCGCTAAGAGAACATCATTGAAATTGATATCTAATCCTCCAACACGTATGCTTACATCAAAAGTGTTTAATATGATATTACAGTAAAACAGTCTAATGGCATTAGTTGCTACAGGAAAACAGAGTTTAACAAAATGCTGTAACACTAATGCCTCAAAGAAATGGCGATGATCAGGAAATACAGTCCACTTGATGGGTACGCCTGTGCATATGGATCTCATGGAGAAGTCTCCATACCACAGTAAGGCTTGGTATAGGGTTTGAAAGTAAAACCCGTCGAACGCGCCGTCGCTAGATTGGACTGGCAAAAATAGGGAATTAGTGGGTGGATCTGAAGATGAACCTTCCTCACTTGGGTTGGTTGTCTTCTTCCTCTTAAAGGGGTTGAATCCCTTAGGTACCATTTGTACAAATAAAAGGAAATAGCATGAAATTGAACGAAGAGGAATCAAAGAGTTATACCTCCCGAGATTTGAGTATGTTGTAGAGAATGAAGAACTCCGTACAAATCCAAAGTTTGGATTGATTTTACCACTTGGATTGGAAGAGAGGGAGTGATGAAGAACTAGGGTTTGGGGTTCTCCTCGCGTGGCTGCTGGTTCTGTTTGATGTGGTTTAGAAGCAATGAGGAGAAAGGCTCTCGGGTTCTGGTTATATAACCTGACACCCTCAACCGAACTCGGACCAAATTCGGTCCGAAGTCTGACCGAATTCGCCTAGGTTTGGTTTGGAACACTTTCTTTTTCATTAGCTCATTTCAAATATTTAATTCAAAGATTAGAAATTTTGACGTTAAAATAATATTATTAATATTATTTTATAAATTAAATTTTGTTACACAGCGACTGTTTTAGATTAGCTGTAGGAGTAGTGTCCCAGCTGGCGGAGGTTCACCAGGGAACTCTTAAGTACCGCTTCGCTTCAACCGTAGTTGTGGTGACAGACAGACTCTTTATTGGCTTGTCTCCAACACAGTTTTTGCATATTGAAATAAAATCATAAAATAAAATCAATTAACATTATTGACGTCCAAAATTCCTAATTTTTGATGTAAATAATTGAAACGATCTTCTGCTAGAGGTTTTGTGAAAATGTCAGCTAATTGATTCTCAGTATCTATGCATACAAGGTCAATATCTCCATTTTGATGATGATCTCTAAGAAAATGATGTCGAATCTCGATATGTTTAGTACGAGGATGACATACAGGATTCTTAGCCAAATTAATAGTGCTCGTATTATTACAGAAAATGGGAATGTGTGTATAAAATAAATCATAGTCTTCTAAGGTTTGTTTCATCCACAAAATCTGAGCGCAACAACGTCCTGCGGCGATATACTCAGCCTCTATTGTTGATAGGGCTACAAAATTTTGCTTTTTACTAAACCATGAGACTAAAGCCTTGCCTAAGAAATGACATGTGATACTGATACTTTTTCTATCAACTTTGCATCCAGCAAAATCTGCATCCGAATAACTAGTAAGGTCAAAGGACTTAATTTTGGGATACCACAAGCCAACAGAAGAAGTCCCTTAAGGTATCAAAAGATACGCTTAACTGCGTACAGATGTGATTCCTTTGGATTAGCTTAAAAACGTGCACACAGGCAAACGCTAAACATAATATCTGGACGACTAGCAGTTATATAAAGTAAACTACCGATCATACCTCGATACTTACGTATGTCAACCGACTTGCCTTGTTCATCAATATCAAGATTTGTTGAAGTTGCCATCGGAGTGCCAATAGGTTTGACATTGTCCAGATCGAACTTCTTTAGCAAATCTTGTGTACTTGGCTTGATTTATGAACGTCCCATTATCAATTTGTTTGATTTACAGTCCGAGAAAGAATTTTAGCTCTCCCATCATGCACATCTCAAACTCATTCTGCATACACTTAGAAATTTTTTGACACAGAGATTCAACAGTAGATCCAAATATGATATCATCTACGTAGACTTGTATTAAAAGAAGCTTACCATTAAAGGACTTAATAAAAAGTATAGTGTCAATCTTACCTTTTGAAAAACCCTTGTCAAGTAGAAAAGAGCTTAGACGATCATACCAAGCACGAGGGGCTTGTTTCAAACCGTACAAAGCTTTCTTCAACTTGAAAACATGATCAGGGTTTTTAAAATCTGTAAAAACCTGGAGGTTGTGCTACAAAAACTTCTTCTTTTATAAAACCATTTAAAAATGCACTCTTGACATCCATTTGAAATAATATAAAAATTTGAAAACATGCAAATGTATATAACATGTGAATAGATTCTAATCTCGCAACTGGGGCATAAGTCTCATCATAGTCGATACCTTCTTCTTGATTGTATCCTTGAGCTACGAGTCGAGCCTTATTACGAGTCACTAAACCATTCTCATTAAGTTTATTTCGGAATACCCAACGGGTGCCAATGACCGGACGATCAATAGGCTTGGGAACAAGTTCCCAAACTTGATTCCGTTCAAATTGGTTAATTCCTCTTGGATAGCATCTATCCAAAAACTATCACTACATGCTTCATCAATAGTTTTGGGTTCTAGCTGTGAAATAAATGCAACACTAGAAACAATATCTCTACTGGATGTACGAGTACTTACACCTTTGGTAATATCACTAATTACCAAATACTTTGGATGATCAGCCAAAAATTTTAATCGTTTCGGCAGACTCTGAAGGTAGCTGGTTCCTGGATCTTCTCTAGGAGGATCAGCTAGTGCCGAGCTTGGTTGAGAATCAGCTGTTGTTTAGCTTGGTACAGTTGGATCTTCGTCATTGTCATCGATAGTCATTTGATTCAGTTCATCAAAAGTTACATTGATTGATTCTTCGATGATCATGGTTCGTTTGTTGAAGACTCTGTATCCTTTGGTCTTGGTCGCATAACCTAAAAATATACCTTTATCGGCCTTTTCGTCAAACTTTCCCAAATTGTCTTTTGTATTAAGAATAAAACATTTACAACCAAATATTCTAAAATAAGAAACAGAAGGAATTCTATCAAACCATAACTCAAATGGAGTCTTATTCGATTTGGGTTGAATTAGAACTCTATTGAGAACAAAACAAGCTGTATTGACAGCTTCAGCCCAAAAATATTTGGGTAGACTAAACTGATTTAACATTACTCTGGCCATTTCGGATAGAGTTCTGTTCTTACGTTCCACAACTCCATTTTGTTGTGGAGTCCTAGGGCAGGAGAACTCGTGTACAAAACCGTGTGTGTCACAAAAATGCTCAAACTCTGCATTCTCGAATTCGCCTCCATGATCGCTTCTAATATGAGTGATCATGTAACCTTTTTCATTCTGAACTTTCTTGCAAAAGGCGACAAATTCGGATAATGCATCATTCTTGCGTGTCAAGAAGTATACCCACGTGTATCTAGAGAAATCATCTACAATTACAAAAGCATAAAGTTTACCTCCGAGGCTAGCAACTCTGCTAGAACCAAATAAGTCCAATGAAGCAATTGTAGAGGTCTAGTAGTACATACTGCATTTACTGACTTGAATGTGGATCTGGTAGCTTTGTTCCTTTTACATTGGCTGCATTCCGAATCCTTCTTGAATGTAATATTCGGTAAACTGCGTACTAGCTTCTTTGTGGATAATCTTGATATTGTGTCCATATTTGCGTGACCGAGTCTCATGTGCCACAGATGACTCTCATCACTTTTAGCCATTAAGCATCTACCTGAAATGTTAGTTTCTTCTAACAAATATAAAACATATATGTTGTCTTCCCTGATACCTTGAAAGATAGTACTACCAGTTGAGCTATCAACTATAGTACATTTGTCTTTGCCAAAGTTGATGCCATAACCGTGATCAGCTAGATGACTTACGCTGAGTAGATTATGTTTCAACTCGGTAATCAGACAGACATCCTTAATTATAGGATAGGGAGACTTACCAACATCACCGATACCAATAATATACCCGTTCAAGTTATTACCGAAGGAGACATAGCCTTCCTTCTTTTTCTTCGACAGTGTTGTAAATAGTGTAGCGTCACCGGTCATATGCCGTGAGCAACCGCTGTCGAGGATCCATTTGCTTCCAGTATGTGAAAGGTGTTCCACCTACAAAATAATTTACAGATGAAACTTTTGGTACCCATTTCTTGTAGGGTCTTGAAATGTTAGCCTTTGGATCCAAGCATAAATATTTAAATCAACAAGCTTTCTGATTCTACATGCAGATAAAATATGACCAATGAGGCCACAATAATGATATTTTGCATGTCGAGTGTTGAAAGCTGAGTGGTGTGCATGGTTGGTAGGTTTAGGTTTTCTAGTATAGAAGAAAGTATGCCTATAATCCTGTTTGGGCTTAACCTTTTGGGGTAAAGGTTTGATAGGGTTAGGTCTGGCAGTGTTTGGCTTGGGAATGTTCCGATTTTTTGGTAAGTGACACATGTTAGGGAAGGAAGCAGCAGTCTCAGGCTGTTTTCCTAACCTAATTTCTAATCTTTTGGAAGTGTCATACAACTTAGTATAATCAGAAGTGAGTGTTTCCATTCTGATTTGTGCACATCGAAGACTTTTCTTCTCTATAGAAAGTTCTTATTTGAGTTGGTCAATAACTTTGTCTTTCTCTTCAGATGACTTGGTAGTCTCGTATAATAAGAGCTTGATAGAGAAAAGCTCACCAGACTCACTAACATTATTTCTAACCTTAGCTAGTTAGTCGGTAAGTCTTCCTATTTCTCCTTTGTACTCTTTGAGTACCTTCTTAGAGGTCTGATATTTGCTACGCAGTTTCCTGTAATCAGTCATCAGTTCACTGAAGTCATCTCCTAGTTGCTCAAAGGTAAAGTCGTCATATGTATCAACTACAGGTTCAGTTGGTACCTGATCGGATGCCATAAAGCATACGTTTGCAGCGTCTTCTGATTGTTCGTCTTCTGAGTCGCTGGCTTCACTTTCATGCCATATGCTGGTATTGGCACATCTCCGAGATGTTGATTTCTTTAGGTTCCCTTTTTCATACCTGTTGCTCTTCTTGCTTGATGATGAGTTTGTAGGACAATCTTTCTTCATGTGTCCCTTCTTCTTGCAGCCATAGCAGACAACATCATCTTGATACCAGTTGTTGCTGTTGTTTTCTTTGGCTCTCTTCTCATGTCTCATGAATCTCTTGAATGTTCTTGCTAGGAGTGCTTGATCTTCAGTATCAGATTCACTGCTGTCTGAGTCACCTTCAGCAGCTTTTCTGTGCTGAGCCTTGAAAGCGATCGTCTTCTCCTTTGGTGCAGGCTCTTTAAAATCTTGTAGCTCCAGTTCATGAGTGAGTAGCTTACCCATGAGTACTTCGAGGGACATGGTTGTGAGGTCGTTCCCTTCAATGATTGCAGTAGCCTTTGGAATCCAGTTCTTGGTAAGTGCTCGCAGGAGTTTGCGAATCTTTTCATGGTTACTGTATTCTTTGCTTACGGAGGACAAAGGATTTACAATATCCAGGAATCTTTCGAACATTTGAGTAACTGTTTCATTGGGCTTTATCTTGAACACCTCATACTCTTGAGTAAGTCTGCTGACTTTAGATTCTTTGACTTGAGTCGTGCCTTCATGTGTGACTTCAAGTAACTTCCACACTTCATTAGCCGTTGTGCAGATAGACATCCTGTTAAATTCAGTTCTGTCTAAAGCACAAAATAGAGCGTTAATAGCACGTGAGTCAAGACTGGCCTTTTTTTTTCCTCCTCTGTATATCTGCTATGGGGTTTTTCAACTAAAACTCCATCAACATTTATACGAGGTGGCTTTTGATAGCCATCAATAACAATAGACCATAAATCAAAGTCAAGAGATTTTAAGAAGAAACTCATCCGTGTTTTCCAATAGGTATAGTTCGTACCATCAAACAGTGGAGGTCTGTTTGTGGCCTGGCCTTCACTTGTGAATTTCTCAGTTGCCATGTGTTATGCTATGATCTATATAACAATTAATTAAATAAATAAATAATTGCAATGTTACCTTGCTTTACCTGTAACACCCGCTCTGATACCAATTGTAGGAACGAAATCGTAAAGCACAATACTCTAGAGGGGGGTGAATAGAGTAGGCAGCGAAATATTGCTAATTAAAAAATGATAGCAGCAAGATCATAGAATAATAATCACAACTAAGTAAAGTAAAGGCAGAGATAAGAATGCAAACGCAGAGACAGCAATGTATACTGGTTTTCCTCTGTTGAGGACTAATCTAGTCGGTAGAACTCTTGCTACCAGTTGAATCCACTATTGGTAAAACCGCAAGTTTTCTTAAGAAGTCCTTGCCACTTCTACAACGCGAGCTTTGATACGAAGAACTCGTCCAACTTCAATTGTGAAGAGGTATTCTTCAATCAAGCCTTCTGATTATAATCTCACAGAAACTTCTAGACCGTACCGCACTGGCAAATCGACTAGAGGATTGTAATTGGCTTGGGAAGACTGAAAGCTTTAGAGTGAGAGAAGATTGAAAGTGAATGAGTGAGTTGAATTGATCGAAATCCTTCTCTATTTATAGGATTTCCAAAGACAGAATTTTGGCAAAATTCGGACAGAACTCTTTGAGAAAATCTCGGTCAAATCTGCAACTGCAGGAGGACCAAGTTCCAGAGATTTCAAAAATCAAACGGCCACCAACCGAACTCTGGCCGTACTCTGGCCGAGTTCTGTCAGGGTTAGGTCAGGTTTTAAAAATATAGTTTTTGATGATTTTTGAAAACCTTTTTGAAAACCTTTTTAAAACTTTTGTTTAAAAGAATGTTTTACAAAACAAAGGATATTTTAAAGGTATTTTGAAAACATTTTGGAATAGCCTATTTGCCAGTACGACTCGGTGTACAACGTATTCCTAGACTCAATAAAATAGAAAATACATTGCTCAAAGGAAATACAGACTCGAACAGGCAAACATAGCTTCGGTCTTGAACTGTGTAGATAGCTATTCTTGTTCATGTCCAAGAGTTTGATACATCCTGACTAGCTTCACATATCGAGACGGAGTTTGATCAATTATTAAAATCAGGTTGACCATATGACCAATGGGCCAACAATATATATATTTCTCTATGATCTTGCTGCTAATTTTTTAAATTAGCTATATTCTGCTGCCTACTCTATTCACCCCCTCTAGAGTATTGTGCTTTATAAATTTGTTTCTACACAGAGGCACAGCTACTTACATGTGTCCGTATGAGGTACAAGGAGGTGATATGCTCACACCATCTCTATTCCCACGGCGCTGTCATCTGCTTAGGATCAGAAGTTTAAGTCACTTCTCTACAAGAGACTTGGGAATTCCTATCACAACCAATTCAAGTCAACCTGTTGCTCCAAAAGCACAGTAACCTCGTCAACCTGAAGCACAAGCTGTCACGCCCCAGAACCAGAATACTGGAGAGCGGGGGCAGACATAGCCAGCTACGTATATTGAAATGGAAACCACCTCGATATACGGTCATGGTTGTCTAGATATATGAGGGTTTACTACAAGCCAACAGTCTCTTATGGTCATGAACAAGCCTAATGTCTCAATCACAAGTAAGTAAGTAAGGTCACAAGATGTATGATCATTAAATATACAATAATAAGGCATCACAAATATTACATATTCAGCTGATCATGAAGCTAGTCGTACAAAATGCGGGGACTAGCAAGAGTTAAGTCATACATAATCAACCCTAGGATTTGTTAATCATGTTTACAGCCCTAGGCAGACAGTAAGTAAAGTGCATCGAGCTAACAGGTGCTCGTCGGCTAAACGCCTCAAAAGAATAACTTTACAATAGAGTGAGCGAAACAAAATAGAAAACCCACTCGAAGCCTGGGTTCCTTCTAGTCGCCACCATCGGGCTGGAGGTTCAGAAGATCCTCGGGAGCTGCTCCGAAATCTGGCCACACAAAACCAGCTGGGTCAAACCCCAGAAGAGCAAGTGCCACAAAGGAGGCCACGAAATAAGAACAAAAGCCAACATATCAGAACATAAGAAAAGAAAAGGAAGAAGGTACAAGTAAATAAAGAGTGCAACAGGACAATAAACAACTAGTGACGTGGGACCATTCCGGGAGCCAGGTTACAACCCTTAAACCAGACAAGGACCGGGGTTGTAACCCTTCGCCTGAATAGCACTCTGTCTCCACTCATTTATTGTTTAATAATAAGTAAAACAGTCAAGTTCAAGACTTAGACAAGGCTGGACTCCATCCATTCATAAGCGGCCAAGCAATTACTACAGCTTACTACTTAACTAACTAGGGTTATCACAAGCCTTAATCACTAACAAGATGCAAATGAAAATTTCCCAATCCCAAGCCCTGCAGACCATCCAGTTATCCTTTCGCGGGTTGAGAGTATGGTTGGGTACATCGCCCCGGAGACGATATACCCTTAGGTGACTTAGAGGGTGCAACACATGACAGTGCGCTGGAAATGTGCTCTACTCGTCAGCAAGCTACAAGTCCAATTAAGAGCACCCAGATAACGAGATTGCCTGTGACTGGAAATTCTCTATGAACTATAGTTAAATCTAGTCATTAGCCTAATCCATGTTCAGTGCGAATCCCTGACCGTAGAAAACCAGGGAGTCACGTCCTAGACATGATGCAGGACAAGACAAGTGGATTTGCACAAGCAAGCAAGCAGGAATACCCGCGGTGTCAAGTTGATTATACGAGTCAAGTTAGCCGTCGCAACTGCATCAAGATAAATCATGTCAGGGTACTTGTCAGGAGTGCGCCACGATGGGCCACTATCATGGCAGGTTGGTCATGTCAGGAGTGCACCACTACGGGTCACTATCGTGTTATGCTAGTTCCTACAAACTCAAAGTTGCTTTATATCATTATTTATCTTTGTGGATGAGATTTAGTGTTTTGACTTCCATATTTACAGCTTATGTATATATACGAGTCGTATATTTACTCGTATGTATACAGTTGGCATGATACGTATCTAGTCTTAAGTATTTTGGACTGGGGCGTTACAGTCGGGCTCCCCTCTCTCCGCAGCTTGCTGCTGCATGGGGGTTCGTCCCGCACCAACTCTCTTTTTTAACTAATAAACTATTTTATATATAACTATATATATTTTTGTTTTTGTTTTTATATATTATATATATATTTTTTATTTTATATATATATATATATATATATATATATATATATATATATATATACATATATACATATATATATATATATATATATATATATATATAATTTTAATATATATATATATATATTTTTTTTTATATATATGTATATATATATATATATTTTTTTTATATATATATATACATATATATATATATATATATAAATATATATATATATATATATATATATATATTAAAATATATATATATATATATATATATATATATATATATACATATATATATATATATATATATATAAAAAAAAAATAAAAAAAAAAAAATATATATATATATATATATATATATATATATATATGATATGGTGGATTTTCGCGTGCTCTGCCCTAGAGCGCCGCCTTGTTGATTTTTTATATATATATATATATATAAATATATATATATATTGTCACCCTCATTTTCCGTATTTTGTATTTATGCTCGTGGTTGGATTTTGGCTTGTATTTTTAATTTTCTCGACTTGCAGAATTTTGGGTTCTTTCGTATTTCGGGTTTTGGTTCGGCTTGGTTTTAATTGGTTTGGTTTAGTTGGTTGGTTTAATATGTAGTGGAACACCTTAACCTGCTCTCCTCCCTCATTTCCACCACAACCACCCTCATTATATTCCCACCTAACTTTCTCTCTCCTCTTTACTCTCCATTAATTTTCTTCTTCTTCTTCCTTCTTCCACACAACACCACATCATAGGCAAGTGCTCCTTGCCACTACATAAGGACCCAATATTATTTGTCCATTAGCTTAAGGAGATGGTTTTGAACAACCTTAGGTCTTGATGTTTTGTGTTTTGAAGCTTCATCTGTTCTAGATCTAACTTTTTCCCATTTTCGGAAATTACTGGTTTTGATCTATTTTGAGTTGGTTTTGGTGGGTTTTGATGCCTCTATGTTGTAGAGAATCAAATTTCACCCAAGTTAGAACTTTAAAAATCCGAATTTGGAGTTTTATTGGCAAAGTTGTGAGATGTTGAACCTTGGAACCATTGTTAGTGTTCTTCTCAGCCAACCTGGAGAAGAAGAAGGCCACCCGGACCCGTGCCCGCGCCGCGCCGTTGCGCGCGCGCTCCGCCGTGCTGCGCCCTCCCGCGCGCACTCCGTGCCGCCCCCTTGCGCGCGCACTCCGCTGCGCCGCGCCCTTGCGCGCGCACTCTGCTGCGCTGCCCCCCCTTGCCCGCGCACTCCGCTGCGCTGCGCCCTTGCGCGCGCACTCCGCTGCGCCGCGCCCTTGCGCGCGCACTCTGCTGCGCTGTCCCCCCCTTGTGCGTGCACTCCGCTGCGCTGCGCCCTTGCGCGCGCACTCCGCTGCGCTGCGCCCTCCCGCGCGCACTTCGCTGCGTTGCGCCCCGCGCGCCTCGTCGGACGCGCCCTCGCGCGTTCTGGCTCCGCGTTGCCCCCGCTCGCGCCTTTGGTGGGTTGCGGTTGTTCCTCGAGCGCGTCTCTTGACACCGCTCGCGCACCCTAGCCCGAGCCTTGCCCGGCGCCCCCCCTTGGGTCGCCTTTAGCCCAGCACACCCTGTGCTCTGGTGGACCTTGGTCCTTGGTTTCTGGCTAAATTTTGTTTTCTGAGATTTTCTTGTCCACCACACGACTTGACTTGGTCTAACACGTCTTGACACGATTTTCTATGATTTGACATGATTCGGCTTGCGGTTAGTTTTCTCCTATCTTGTTAATAACTTGGCGTATAACTTCGTAACTTGGTAACTTGAACCTGTAACTTGATAACTCGGCTTGACTTGAAAGTGGCCCGCGGTGGCGCACTCCTGACTTGACATGACTTGACTTGCCCTGATAACTTGTAACTTGACTTGTTTTGACACCGTGGGTGTACTACTTGTTGCTCTGTGCAAATCACTTGTCTTGTCTTGCATCATGTCTAGGACGTGACTTCCTGGGTACCACGGCCAGGGACTCGCGCTAAATTGGATTAGGCTAATTATTATATCAAACTAGAACATGGAGAATTCCCAGTCACAGGCAATCTCGTTATCTGGGCGCTTCAATGGACTTGTAGCTTGCCGACGAGTAGAGCACATTTCCAGCACACTGTCATGTGTTGCACCCTCTAAGTCACCTAAGGGTACATTTGTCTCCCGGGCAATGTACCCACCTATAACTCTCAACCCGCGGAAGGATAACTGGATGGTCTGCAGGGCTTGGGATTTGGAATTCTCACTTGCATCTTGTTAGTAATTAGGCTTGTGACAACCCTAGTTAGTTAAGTAGTAAGCCGTAGTACTTGTTTGGCCGATTGTAATTGAATGGTGTCTAGCTCTGTCCAAGTCTTGTCCAGCCCCTGTACCTGGAACTCTTAATCATGATGGTTTAACTTATCTCTAGCGATAAATGGGTAGAGACAGTGAGCTATTCAGGCGAAGGGTACAATCCCGGTCTTTGTTTGGTTTAAGGATTGTAACCTGGCTCCCGGAATGGTTCCACGTCCCTAGTCGTTTATCGCCCTGTGTACCTTACTATTTGTATCTTCTTTTATTCTTTATGTTCTGATATGCTGGCTTTCGTTCTTATTTGTGGCCTCCTTTGTGGCACTTGCCCTTCTGGGGTTTGACCCAGCTGGTTTTGTGTGTCCAGATTTCGGAGCAGCTCCCGAGGATCTACCAAGCTTCCAGCCCAATGGTGAACACTAGACGGAACCCGGGCTACGAGTGGGTTTTCCTTTTTGTTTCCCCCACTTATATGTAAATTTATTCTTTTGAGGCGTTTGCCGACGAGCACCTGTTAGCTCGATACATTTACTTACTGTCTGCCTACGGGCTGTAACATGATGGACACATCCTAGGGTTGATCATGTATGACTGAAACTCTTGCTAGTCCTATCATTTTGTATGACTAGCTTCATGATCATCCAATATGTAATATTTGGGACGCCTTATAATTATGTATTTGATGCTCTAAGATCTTGTACTTACTTTAATTGCTTGAGATTGAGACAATAGGCTTGACCTTAAGAGACTGCTGGCTTGTAGTAAACCCTCATATCTAGACAGCCGTGACCGTATAGTTGAGATGTATCCTATTTCAATATACGTAGCTGGCTGTGTCTGCCCCCGCTCTCCAGTATTCTGGTTCTGGGGTGTGACACGGTTTAAGTGGTGGCCCATGCAGGTCTTGTCAATCAAGAAATGTGAGGGTTTACCGAATAGATGTCTCAATCAATCTTCGCCCTTGATCTCTACTCGTATCTTCAAATCCCTGAGAATCTCGACCTGATCACATTGCTTGTATCATTGATCTGTCCTGGTCCTTTCCTTATTGTTCCCTATGTCGTCTTCTTCAGCGGCATTACTCCCGGACCTGCCAACCAGCCAGAGAAAGCTCGATAAGCGCCCCAGCGCCAGGAAGATCAAGCTCAGCACTCTGGAGTAGCCTCCCGAGTTATGCTTCCCGGAGGCTCAGAACCTCCTGTTCAGGCAGCTCCGCCCGTTCAACCAGCTAGACAGGATGAGGGGCCTTTGGTAGGGCTTATCAGAGAACTGCTTGCATCCCAAGATCGTCGAGGCGACGCCTTGCACCAGGAAGTTCATGATGCACTAAACCGAGGAGGTCCCGAAGGAAATCAGGCGGCCAACAGTTTCAAGCGCTTGAACCCTCCCTTCTTTGACGGCAGTGAAGATGCGATTGCCGCGGACACTTGGCTTCAGGATACCGAGGTGGTTCTAGAAGCAGCTAGGACACCCGAGAATGAGAAGGTGGCGGTGGTACGCCTATAGTTGTTAGACTTGGCTCGCGATTGGTGGGCAGCTCAGGCCATGGAGTTAGCAGCACCAGTCACTTGGGCGACGTTCAGAGAGAGGTTCCAGACGAAGTACTTCGATGCGGTGGCACGGTACGACCTGCAGACCAGGTTCACCAACTTGAAGCAAGGAGGCCGGACGGTCGATGGCTATGCGACCGAGTTTTCCAGGCTGAGTAGGTTCGCCCCCACCTTGGTGGCAACCGAGTTCGATAGGGCTCAGCGGTTCCAGCAAGGGCTGCACTTAGAGATATTATTGGCTGTGGAGCAGTTTGAGCACCAGACGTTCGATGCAGTGTTGAAGGCAGCAAGGAGGCATGAGTATACCTCCCGGAGAATTGTGGATAGGACCGGAGGCAGGAAGCGGTCCCACAACCAGATGCACCAATCTTCAGCTCCAGCCCCGGCAACTAGGGGTATAACTATTGGAACTCCGAGGCGGGCAGCCTCAGTGGCGTCGGTTCAGCATTCGACCCCGACGCACCCGCAGCAGCAGAAGCAGAAGCAGTCTTCCGCAGTGGGATGCTCTCATTGCGGGAAGCCGGGCCATGTAGTGGCAGAGTGTCGTAGGGCACAGGGATTGTGCTTGGCTTGTGGAGGAGCAGACCACCATATAGGGACCTGCCCGAATAGGGGAGGTCCATCATCATCCAACCTTTCTAGTTCTTCGGTGAGGGGACCAGTCCCAGTTCCAGTCCAGCAGCAGCAGCAACAGCAGTACCCGAGGCCATTGGCGCCCCAGGCCCAGGCCTTTCAGCAGCAGAACCTGCAGCAGTTCACCCAGGCTCCAGCACAGAATCGACAGAGGGGTTTCCAGCAGAGGGGACCCGCAGCTAGAGGTCAGGCTATGATGATGACCATGGAAGGAGAAGTTGCACCAGGTGAGGTAGTGGCAGGTACTATTCTCGTCAACACCTTACCAGCATCTGTATTATTTGATTCTGGTGCATCGCATTCATTCATGTCTGCACAATTCGCGACACGGATAGGATTGGAGCCCGAGTCATTATCAGTGAGGCTCAATATACTTACTGGTAATGGTCTTGTGGGAGTAGATCGAGTGTTTTCCTCGTGTCGGATTGTAGTTAGCGGTAGAGAGTTCCCCGCTAGGCTCATAGAGTTCCCTATGGCAGACTATGATGTAGTCCTAGGCATGGATTGGTTGAGGAACCATTATGCTAGGATAGACTGCCATATTGGCAGAGTTGTCTTTAGTATTCCCGGAGAGCCAGAGTTTTCATTTTCCAGAGGCACAGTAGAGCCATCTCCTCCAGTATTGCGGATGGCAGTAGCAGCAGTGCAGTTGCCCCGGATAGTTGAAGAGTTTCCAGATGTCTTCCCAGAGGAACTTCCAGGAATGCCACCAGAACGGGAGATCGAGTTCACCATCGACTTGATTCCCGGGACAGCACCAGTATCAGAGCGAGTCTACAGAATGACGCCTTCAGAGTTGGAGATTTTGTACAAAATGATTGAAGAACTTAGAACCAAGGGATTCATTCGTGCTAGTGGATCGCCTTGGGGAGCCCCGATGCTTCTTGTAAAAAAGAAGGATGGTACGTCCAGGCTATGTGTTGATTATCGTACCTTGAACTCAGTGACAATCAAGAACAGATACCCTCTCCCGAGGATAGATGATTTGTTTGATCAACTCAAAGGGGCTTCAGTTTTCTCGAAGATAGACTTGCGGTCAGGATACCACCAGATCAGAGTTAGACAGCAGGACATCCCGAAGACGGCGTTCAGATCGAGGTACGGGCATTGGGAGTTTCTAGTTATGCCCTTTGGAGCGACCAATGCGCCGGCAGTGTTCATGGACCTCATGAACCGTATTTTCATGCCTTACTTGGACCAGTTTGTGATAGTGTTCCTTGATGACATCCTGGTCTACAGCAAGAGTGAAGCGGAGCATGAGCAGCATCTCCGCGTGGTTCTTCAGATTCTCAGAGAGCACCAGTTGTACGCCAAGTTCAGTAAATGCGAGTTCTGGCTCGATCGTATTTCATACTTGGGTCACATCATTACTCGAGGAGGAGTGGAAGTGGATCCCCAGAAGATTGTGGCTATCGAGGCATGGCTAGTACCCAGCTCAGTGGCAGAAGTTCGCAGCTTTCTTGGATTGGCCGGCTACTACCGGCGATTCGTCTCTGATTTCGCAAGGATTTCAGCGCCGATGACTCAGTTGACCCGCAAGGATGTGCCATTTGTATGGACAGCAGAATGTCAGGAATCATTTGAGAAGTTGAAGCGAGGTTTGATAACGGCTCCCATTCTCACCCTTCCAGATGGGACCGGAGGATTCACAGTTTATTATGACGCTTCAGGCAGAGGATTGGGATGTGTTTTGATGCAGCATGGGAAGGTAATCGCTTATGCGTCACGTCAACTCCGTGATCATGAGAAGAATTACCCGACCCACGACTTGGAGCTTGCAGCAGTAGTGTTTGCACTTAAGTTGTGGAGGCACTACTTGTACGGAGACAGAGTAGAGATATTTACTGATCATAAGAGCCTGAAGTATGTTTTCACCCAGAAGGACCTTAATATGCGGCAGAGAAGATGGCTCGAGCTACTGGTGGACTACGATGTAGATTTGCAGTATCATCCAGGGAAGGCCAACGTTGTAGCAGATGCGTTGAGCCGGAGAGCTGGAGTTTATTTCCTGACGGCGCAACCAGAGTTATTGTCAGATCTTCAGAAGATGGGAATTGAAGTGATTCTTCCTTCCAATGTGGCCTTGATGGCCAGCCTACAGATTCAGTCCACCATAGTTGAGAGGATCCGGACAGCACAGTTAACAGATTCCAAGATTCAGCGGCTCAGAGCAGAGTGCGAGGCAGGGAGAAGGCCAGAGTTATGTATTCATGAGGATGGTACACTTCGATACGGTACGCGTCTTTGTGTACCCAGTGGACATATCAGACAGGAAGTCATGGCAGAGGCTCACAGTTCGCAGTATTCCATCTACCCAGGCAGCACGAAGATGTACAGAGATATTCGTCAACACTTTTGGTGGAATGGTATGAAGAGAGAGATAGCCCGGTATGTCTCTCGATGTTTGGTTTGCCAACAAGTCAAGGCTGAACATCAGAGGCCAGCTGGACTTCTTCAACCTTTGCCGATCCCAGAATGGAAATGGGAACACATAACCATGGATTTCGTGACTGAGTTACCCAGATCTCCGGCAGGCAGAGATGCTATTTGGGTCATTGTGGACAGGCTTACCAAGGTGGCACATTTTCTTCCATTTAGAGTTGGACAGTCGACGGCGCAGCTAGCAGAGATGTATCTCAGGCAGATCGTCAGACTTCGCGGAGTGCCAGTCAGTATAGTATCAGACAGGGATACGAGATTCACATCGCACTTTTGGCGCAGTCTTCATCAAAGTTTGGGGACTCATCTCAAGTTCAGCTCAGCATATCATCCGCAGACAGATGGGCAGTCAGAGCGTACTATACAAACTCTCGAAGATATGTTGCGGTCGTGTGCCTTTGACTTTGGTGGTTCGTGGGAGGATCACCTGCACCTGGTGGAGTTCTCGTACAACAATAGTTTTCAGACCAGTATCCAGATGGCACCCTTCGAGGCTCTGTATGGCAGGAAGTGCAGATCCCCGTTAGCATGGGACGATGTCGGAGAGAGGCAGATGCTCGGTCCAGAACTGATTTCTCAGACGGTAGAAGTGGTCAGAAAAGTCAGGGATCACCTCCGAGTTGCTCAGGATCGCCAGCGCCATTGGGCCGATGCTCATCGGCGTCCCTTAGAATTTGCTATCGGCGACCATGTATTCCTTAGGATCTCGCCTACCCGTGGCGTCATTCGTTTTGGCGTACGGGGAAAGCTTAGTCCTAGGTATATAGGGCCGTTCGATATTCTAGAGCGAGTAGGAGATGTGTCCTATCGTCTCGCTCTTCCGCCGTCGCTAAGTGAGGTACATGATGTATTCCATGTATCCCAATTAAGACGGTACATCCCAGACCCGAGCCATATCCTAGATCATTCGGAATTTGTTGTTGGTACCAACCTTTCGTATGAGGAGAGGCCCGTGTCTATATTGGACCGGAGAGAAAAGACGCTCAAGAACAAGACTATTAACTTAGTCCGTGTTGCTTGGGGTCATCACTCTCTAGGTGAGTCAACGTGGGAGCGTGAGGACGACATCCGATCGCGATATCCCTATCTGTTTGACTCGTGAGGTATAATATCTTTCTTATGCCTTACGCTTTCCCTTCCTTGCTTGCATTGAATGATTGTATGATTGAACTGCTTAGTATAGCTTGTCTGTGCTTAGTATGGCTTGTCGTGGCAATCTCTAGCGCCTTGATTAAATTCCGAGGACGGAATTCTTTGAAGGTGGGTAGAGTTGTCACCCTCATTTTCCGTATTTCGTATTTATGCTCGTGGTTGGATTTTGGCTTGTATTTTTAATTTTCTCGACTTGCAGAATTTTGGGTTCTTTCGTATTTCGGGTTTTGGTTCGGCTTGGTTTTAATTGGTTTGGTTTAGTTGGTTGGTTTAATATGTAGTGGAACACCTTAACCTACTCTCCTCCCTCATTTCCACCACAACTACCCTTATTATATCCCCACCTAACTTTCTCTCTCCTCTTTACTCTCCATTAATTTTCTTCTTCTTCTTCCTTCTTCCACACAACACCACACCATAGGCAAGTGCTCCTTGCCACTACATAAGGACCCAATATTATTTGTCCATTAGCTTAAGGAGATGGTTTTGAACAACCTTAGGTCTTGATGTTTTGTGTTTTGAAGCTTCATATGTTCTAGATCTAACTTTTTCCTATTTTCGGAAATTAGTGGTTTTGATCTATTTTGAGTTGGTTTTGGTGGGTTTTGATGCCTCTATGTTGTAGAGAATCAAATTTCACCCAAGTTAGAACTTTAAAAATCCGAATTTGGAGTTTTATTGGCAAAGTTGTGAGATGTTGAACCTTGGAACCATTGTTAGTGTTCTTCTCAGCCAACTTGGAGAAGAAGAAGGCCACCCGGACCCGTGCCCGCGCCGCGCCGTTGCGCGCGCGCTCCGCCGTGCTGCGCCCTCCGGCGCGCACTCCGTGCCGCCCCCTTGCGCGCGCACTTCGCTGCGCCGCGCCCTTGCCCGCGTACTCTGCTGCGCTGCCCCCCCCTTGCGCGCGCACTCCGCTGCGCTGCGCCCTTGCACGCGCACTCCACTGCGCCGCGCCCTTGCGCGCGCACTCTGCTGCGCTGCCCCCCCTTGCGCGTGCACTCCGCTGCGCTGCGCCCTTGCGCGCGCACTCCGCTGCGCTGCGCCCTCCCGCGCGCACTTCGCTGCGTTGCGCCCCGTGCGCCTCGTCGGACGCGCCCTCGCGCGTTCTGGCTCCGCGTTGCCCCCGTTCGCGCCTTTGGTGTGTTGCGGTTGTTTCTCGAGCGCGTCTCTTGACACCGCTCGCGCACCCTAGCCCGAGCCTTGCCTGGCGCCCCCCTTGGGTCGCCTTTAGCCCAGCACACCCTGTGCTCTGGTGGACCTTGGTCCTTGGTTTCTGGCTAAATTTTGTTTTCTGAGATTTTCTTGTCGACCACACGACTTGACTTGGTCTAACACGTCTTGACACGATTTTCTATGATTTGACATGATTCGGCTTGCGGTTAGTTTTCTCCTATCTTGTTAATAACTTGGCGTATAACTTCGTAACTTGGTAACTTGAACCTGTAACTTGATAACTCGGCTTGACTTGAAAGTGGCCCGCGGTGGCGCACTCCTGACTTGACATGACTTGACTTGCCCTGATAACTTGTAACTTGACTTGTTTTGACACCGTGGGTGTACTACTTGTTGCTCTGTGCAAATCACTTGTCTTGTCTTGCATCATGTCTAGGACGTGACTTCCTGGGTACCACGGCCAGGGACTCGCGCTAAATTGGATTAGGCTAATTATTAGATCAAACTAGAACATGGAGAATTCCCAGTCACAGGCAATCTCGTTATCTGGGCGCTTCAATGGACTTGTAGCTTGCCGACGAGTAGAGCACATTTCCAGCACACTGTCATGTGTTGCACCCTCTAAGTCACCTAAGGGTACATTTGTCTCCCGGGCAATGTACCCACATATAACTCTCAACCCGCGGAAGGATAACTAGATGGTCTGCAGGGCTTGGGATTTGGAATTCTCACTTGCATCTTGTTAGTAATTAGGCTTGTGACAACCCTAGTTAGTTAAGTAGTAAGCCGTAGTACTTGTTTGGCCGATTGTAATTGAATGGTGTCTAGCTCTGTCCAAGTCTTGTCCAGCCCCTGTACCTGGAACTCTTGATCATGATGGTTTAACTTATCTCTAGCAAAAAATGGGTAGAGACAGTGAGCTATTCAGGCGAAGGGTACAATCCCGGTCCTTGTTTGGTTTAAGGATTGTAACCTGGCTCCCGGAATGGTTCCACGTCCCTAGTCGTTTATCGCCCTGTGTACCTTACTATTTGTATCTTCTTTTATTCTTTATGTTCTGATATGCTGGCTTTCGTTCTTATTTGTGGCCTCCTTTGTGGCACTTGCTCTTCTGGGGTTTGACCCAGCTGGTTTTGTGTGGCCAGATTTTGGAGCAGCTTCCGAGGATCTACCAAGCTTCCAGCCCAATGGTGAACACTAGACGGAACCCGGGCTACGAGTGGGTTTTCCCTTTTGTTTCCCCCACTTATATGTAAATTTATTCTTTTGAGGCGTTTGCCGACGAGCACCTGTTAGCTCGATGCATTTACTTACTGTCTGCCTACGGGCTGTAACATGATGGACACATCCTAGGGTTGATCATGTATGACTGAAACTCTTGCTAGTCCTATCATTTTGTATGACTAGCTTCATGATCATCCAATATGTAATATTTGGGACGCCTTATAATTATGTATTTGATGCTCTAAGATCTTTTACTTACTTTAATTGCTTGAGATTGAGACAATAGGCTTGACCTTAAGAGACTGCTGTCTTGTAGTAAACCCTCATATCTAGACAGCCGTAACCGTATAGTTGAGATGTATCCTATTTCAATATACGTAGCTGGCTGTGTCTGCCCCCGCTCTCCAGTATTCTGGTTCTGGGGCGTGACATATATATATATATATGATACGGGGATTTTTGCGTGCTCTGCCCTAGAGCGCCGCCTTGTTGATTCCTGAGAGCTTCGTCCATCGTCTCCGGCTTGGCCTTGGCCAGGCCGGCGTCACCCATGTCCAAGTCATTCGTACAGGTGGTTGCGGACAAGGGCGAGGCTCCCCCTCGCCTCGCCGCTCGCTCGGTGTCTCTCTTCAAGGGAGCGCCCTCCATTACTTTCTCTGAAGAAGAAGAGGAGGTCCTGACCGCCCCCCTCAAATATGCCCTCATTGGGAAATTCTCACACAACAAACCGTCTATTGAGGTGATCCATAAAGTTTTTCAAAGTTTTCAGTTTAAGGGTTCCATTAAAGCAGGGGTCATCGATCGTAAGCATGTGTTGATCCGTCCTTCTATTGAAGAGGGCTACCTTCGACTTCGCTCTAAAGATACTTGGTTCATAGCCCGGGCTCCTATGCGGGTTTTTAAATAGGAGGCAGATTTCTCTCCTGCCATCGAGTCATCACTCATGCCAGTCTGGGTGAATTTGCCAGATCTCCCTCATCACCTATACGCTAAAGAGCCTTTATTTGCCATTCTCTCAGCGATTGGCACCCCCCTTAAAATTTATCGGGCAACGGAGGAGTTAGCTCGTCCGAGTATGGCACGTATCTTTCTCGAGATTGATGCAGGAAAGCCGATTCAACGGCGGATACGGATAAACCTACCCAAGGGTCGAAGCTTTTGGCAGCATGTTGAATATGAAACTATTCCTTTGTATTGTTCTCATTGCCATCATCAAGGCCATACAATGGACTTGTGCAAACTAAAGAATAAAGGAAAGACAATTCAACAGGAAGCCAGGATGGAGGAAGTACTTAATGAGCAGGAGGACACGGGTCGGGCAGCTATTCCTGAACCACGTGTGATTACGCACAACACTACTTCTAATGCCGCCATTACTCCTGCGAATGATGGTGGCACGAAAACCGTGGATGGATCCCTAACCCCGTCATTAATGCCTGCTGCTTTAGCTCCAAACCCAAGCATCATTAATACAGACCCAAGCTTACAACAAATTGGTAGTGAGCGCGTGGCAGATCAACAAGATGAGATGACAGATGAGATGACAGTTTTAGCATCCAAAATAGTGCCGACGGCGGTGGTCAGCCCACCACCAGTAGACGACTTCATTCCACCTGCTGACGTGGATGAAGGCGCTGATTTGGAAGAAGGAGAATGGCGTGGTTTGCCAACGAGATGGTCAGATTTGATTGAGGAGGAGGAGCGACTCGACCAAGCCACTGGTGATCAACTAGCTGAGGATAGTGACCATTGCTCGGAGCATGAAGAGGGTGAAGAGGACCCAGCGAGAGAACAAGAACCTGCGAGTAGTAAAAAAATAGGGACAGTGCCATACAATCTACAAAAGCGGAACAAGAAGGGAAAGAAAGTGGTGGAACCAACCGATCGAATTACTCGTTCGGTTGCACACAAAGCATCCTCCGGTAACCCCCCCTTCATTAATATTTAATTTCCTTATTTGGAATATTAGGGGGTGGCCAATGCAATGACTCTTAAAAGATTAAAATCGCTGCTGCGGATTAATAAAATCAACATCCTAGTCGTCATTGAGCCAAAGGTTGATAGCTCACAACTGCACCATTATAGAATCAAGCTAGGATTTGCCTATGCGATTTCTAATGAGGGAAGTAAAATCTGGATCCTAGCAAGATCTGGTTGTACAATGGATGTCGTTGACTCTTGTGATCAAGCTTTGTCTGTTAGGGTTTCTGACACACTGCTCTCTGTGACGTCTCTCTTTACTTTTGTTCATGGCGATGGTAAAAAGAAAGGTCGTCGACTTCTATGGGACAGATTGCTCCTTATTCAGAGTCTTCACCAGTGGCCTTGGCTCGTTGGTGGGGATTTTAATGCTGTACTTCGCTCGGAGGAGAAGATTGGGGGGCGTCCAGCTGAGGATTTGTCTATACAAGAGTTTGCGAATTTCCAGTTGGCCGCAGGGGTTACTGAATTGCCGTATACTGGTAGCTCTATTACCTGGGTGAAGTTTAACAAGAAGGACAGATGTGCCTCACGTCTTGATAGAGTTTTTGTTGACAATGCGTGGCTTCAACTGGCTCCATGTTCTATAGAGGAACACCTAAATCATACTGAGTCGGACCATGCTCCATTATTGGTCCGGCTTCGTTCCAATAATTCGGAAGGAGTTAAGCAATTTAGATTTTTAGATCTATGGACTGCTCACGCGGAGTTTCTTAATGTTGTTCATGAGGCGTGGAACTCTGTGGATAATCGGCATGGGCTTACAAGGGTTGCTCTTCGACTTGATGCATGTCGCAAGCGGCTATCCCAGTGGAGTAGGATGACATACGGTAACATTTTTCAGGCAGTGAGGAAGGCAGAAGACGACGTTCTAGCAGCTGAACTCCTGGTTGAAGGGGAGAACTCTATTCGTCATCGAGAAGCTCTTGCATTGGCTACTGCTCAGTTGAAACAAAGAGTTCGTATTGAAGAAGCTTTCTGGAAGCAGAAGTCTCGTATCAAATGGGACTTGGACGGGGACAAAAACACATCATATTTCCATGATTGTGTTAATCATAAGAAGAAAGCTTTAAGGATTTACTCCATCACCACTGCTAATGGGGAGGTTCTTCATGACAAATCAAATATTAAATCCTATGCTATGGATTATTATAAGTCTCTGTATGAGCGTGGTGACATTTCTAAGGATGATGAGTTGCTCAATGTCATACCCAGGTTGGTTGAGGATCATGAAAATGATAGGCTTATTGCCTTACCTGAGAAGAAGGAGCTCCTAGACACTATTAAGTCCCTTAATATGAACAGTGCCTCAGGACCTGATGGTTTCACTCTGAAGTTTTTCATTGCAGCTTGGGATATCATTGGGGATGATATTACAGAGGCTATTGGCATGTTTTTCGATGGGTTTTCTTTATCCCGAGCTATCACTAATACTTCTTTGGTACTCATTCCTAAGATCAAGCAGCCCCAACAGTTTACAGATTACAGGCCAATAAGTCTTTGTTCAGTTCTCAACAAAATTATATCGAAGACCCTTGCGATTAGGCTGGCGCCGCTCCTCCCCAAGCTGATCTCGCCGGAGCAGAGTGGATTCGTGCAAGGCAGAGAAATCGTGGATAACATTATGCTAGCGCAGGAATTGGTGGCGAAAATGAACAAAAAACATTGGGGTGGTAATATTGCTATTAAATTAGATATGATGAAGGCATACGATAGAGTTGATTGGAGATTCTTGTTGAAGGTGTTGCGTAAGTTTGGTTTTTATAACAAATGGGTAGATATGATGCTTCGTCTACAAAACAATGTGTGGTTCTCTTCGTTGATCAATGGGGAGGTAGCAGGATATTTCCAAGCATTTCGTGGGGTTCGGCAGGGGGATCCAATATCCCCCGCCCTGTTCATCCTTGCGGTAGATGTTCTGTCCCGAAATTTGAACTTGCTTCCTTCGACGGAGGGTTTCACTCCCTTCATAACTCCTCAGGGATGTGCTCCTATTACACATCTATCTTATGCCAATGATGTGCTGTTATTTTCGGCAGGCGACATCCGATCGATTACCTTAATCCAGGAGAAGCTGCGGCGCTATGAGAACGCGTCGAGTCAGAAGATTAATACGGCGAAGACTGCATTGTATGTTTCTACCAAGGCCTCGGCAGAGACGGTGGAGGAGTTGGCTTCACGTACTGGTTATTCGATTGACACGCCACCATTTACATACCTGGGTTGTCCTATGGCGGCTGGGTATCGAAATGCTAGCATGTATGAGGAGCTAATTCAAAAAGTTCGGGCTAGAGTCGATGGATGGCACAACAAAACATTGTCTCCAGGAGGTAAATTGGTTCTTCTCAAATCTGTATTGTCATCGATACCTGTGTACACTTTAGCTGCGTTTAACCCTCCAGTATCGGTGTTACGCCGCATCGAAGCTATCTGTAGTGAATTTTTCTGGGGCTCGTTTCAAGGTGCACCGAAATGGATATAGCTAGGATGGGATTATATTGCTCGACAAAATGAGGAAGGTAGGCTAGGGGTTAAAAGGTTGGAGGATATAATGGCGGCTTTTACTATCAAGCTTTGGTGGAAGTTTAATACTCAAGAGAGTCTCTGGATCAACTTCTTTAAAACGAAGTATTGTTCCCAGTATTCTCCTAGTGAGGTTATGGTTACATCTAATGGAACACATGTATGGAAGAGACTTTTAGAAGGGAGGGACATGGCAAATCAATACATTGTTCAAGACGAGTTAGGTTGGGGTGGCGGCGCTCTGCGGGCAGGTTCACAGTAGCGTCGGCATGGGATCTAGCAAGAAGACAATTACCCATTATTCTTTATTTTGTTCACATCTGGGGGAAATGTATACCTTACAAGTGGTCGATTTTGATGTGGAGAGTGCTTCATAACAAACTGCCTACGGATGAGATTATCGCTAAACTTGGTTTTAGCATGGCATCAATGTGTCATTGTTGTGCTCAAAGCCAAGAGGAGTCCCTTACACATCTATTTCATGATGGAGAGATGGCAGGGGAAGTATGGCCTGCCTTACAATCAGATTATCGGGTTCATGCTCGCAGAGCTTCATCCTTGATGCACAGGCTTACTTCATGGTGGCGTGGTAGGAGCTTACATCAGAAGGAAATTGCTGTTGGTGCCACAATCTGGGTTCTTTGGAAAAACCGTAATAAATGGAGGTATGAAGAGTATCGATACTCTTCGGAGATGCTGATCAAAGAAATACAGAGGCAAGTGGCGAAGGCTTCAATCAAATGTAAACACTAATGTGGTTTGGTTGGCTTTTTTTGGAGTTTTTTGACTTGTAATATTTTAAAATCAGACTATGAATAAAAAAAATATATATATAAATATATATATATATATATATATATATATATATATATAATTATAAAAAAATCCTATAAATTTTTAATACGTAACAAAATACTTTTAATAATTGAAGACTATATTTAGTAACAAATAAAAAATATATCAAGCACAATTATACATATAATATATATCTATAATTACGAATATACCAATTACCACATTAATTCCAAATAATATCGAAAAAATTTATTTTTAAAACACTAAAGTAATTAGAAAAATATGGGGGTTTACATCCTACCCAACTTAAAGAAAATTTTGTCCTCGAAATTAAACTAAGGTCGGGGGATCAAATACAATGCATGAAAATATAAATGCAAGACATACCTTCGTCTTCGAACAACTGCGGGTAGCGATTTCGGATGTCGTTCTCGCGCTCCCAAGTAGACTCCCCTGGCGAGTGATGCTTCCATGTCACGCGAACCAATAGAATAGATTGATTCTACAACACCTTCACTCGACGATCGAGGGTACCTACTGGTTGCTCTTCGTACGACAAACTTGGTCCAACTGTGATCTCGGAGTGATCAAGCACATGATTGCTGTCCGCCACGTACCTCCTCAGCTGAGATACGAGGAATACGTCATGTACTCCCTCTAGTGACGGTGGTAATGCCAATCTATAGGCAACCTCTCCAACACGTTCTAAGACATCGAAAGGGCCGATGTACCTTGGACTCAACTTGCCACGTCCTCCGAATCGAATCGTGCCTCTAGTGGGGGATATCTTCAAGAACTCATGGTCACCCTCTTTGAACTCCGAGGGTCGACGACGATTATCTGCCCACTGCTTCTGACGATCCTGCGCTGCTCGCAGGTGGTCCTAAATCTTCTTCACTGTCTCCACTGTGCTCAAGACCAACTCGGGACACAATAGCTGTCGCTCTCCTATGTCGCTCCAACAAACGGGAGACCGACACTTCCTACCATACAATGCCTCAAACGGAGCCATCTGAATGCTCGCTTGATAGCTATTATTGTAGGAAAACTCCACAAAATGAAGATGGTCCTCCTACGAATTGCCAAAATCAAGCATACACGCTCTCAACATATCCTCTAGAGTCTGAATGGTACGCTCAGACTGGCCATCTGTTTACGGATGATACGATGTGCTAAACTTCAATCGGGTGCCCAAACTCTCTTGCATGCTCCTCCAAAAATGCGAAGTAAATCTCGAGTCACGGTCCGACACAATACTAACAGGCACACCATACAATCTCACAATCTGCTCCATATACGTCCCTGCCAATACCTCTGTCGACTGGCCCACTCTAAAACGTAAGAAATGGGCTGACTTCGTAAGTCTATCAACAATCACCCATACTGCGTCACATCCTCTAGGACTCCGAGGAAAACCCGTGACGAAATCCATAGTAATGTGCTCCCACTTCCACTCGGAAATGGGTAGTGGCTGCAATAATCCGGTCGTCCTCTGGTGCTCCGCCTTAACTTTTTGACATACCAAGCACTTGGCAACGAAACGAGCTATCTCCCGCTTCATTCCATACCACCAATAATACTATCGTAAGTCATGATACATCTTGGTCCCTCCGGGATGAATAGAGTAAGTCGAACTGTGAGCTTCTGCCATCAGCTCCTGTCGTAGATCTCCATTGGGTACATAAATACGGTCACCACATCGCAATATCCCATCGGGGTGGATCCTCAATCCTGTCTGCTCTCCTGCTTTAGTCCTCTCTTTGAGCCGTTAAAATCTAGCATCATTGGGCAATGCTGCCTTGATGCGCTCTACCAATGATGATTGCACCTGGAGGTTGGCTAATACGCCATCTGCTCCCGGTAATACTACCTCAATACCAAGCTGCTCCAAGTCTCTAATCAACTCTTTCTGTGTGGTCAAAAAGTGTGCCATAGGCTTACAGCTCAATGCGTCTGCCACGACATTAGCCTTGTCCGGATGATAATGAAGCTCGATCTAATAATCCTTCATCAACTCCAACCAACGACGCTGTCACATATTCAACTCCTTTTGTGTGAACACGTACTTGAGGCTCTTATGATCAGTGTAGATATCAACCTTCTCGTCGTACAACTAGTGTCTCCATAGCTTCAAGGCAAAGATAACCGCTGTAAGCTCTAGATCGTGGGTCGGATAATTCATCTTGTGCATTCTCAACTGTCGCGATGCATAAGCTACTACACGACCGTGCTGTATCAATACACATCCTAATCCCTTTCCGGATGCGTCGCTGTAGATCACAAATACTTCTGGGCCCGATGGTAGTGTCAAGATCGGTGCTGTGGTCAATCGCTTCTTTAACTTGTTAAAAGCGGCTTGACACTCATCTGTCCATACAAACTCCTGATCCTTGCAAGTCAATCGAGTCATGGGCCCCGCTATTCGAGAGAAATCTTCTACAAACCGTCGGTAGTAACCCGCAAGTCCGAGGAAACTTCTCACTTCAGAAGCTGTTGTGGGAGCCGGCCATGATTTGACTGCTGTGATCTTCTCTGGGTCTACCGATATACCATCGCCCATAACAATATGACCAAGGAATGTACCTCCTTGAGAAAGAAATCACACTTTCTAAGCTTCGCAAAGAGTCTCTCGTTCCTCAATGTTCCCAAAACTATCCGTAGATGCTGCTCATGCTCCTCTTGACTCTTGGAGTAAATCAAGATATCGTCTATAAAGACTACTACAAATTTGTCTAAGTACTGGTGAAAGATCTTGTTCATTAAATTTATGAAGACTGCGGGAGCGTTGTTCAAACCGAAAGGCATGACCAGGAACTCGTAGTGTCCATACCTCGATCGAAAGGCCGTCTTTGCAATGTCTTCCTTCCGAACCTTCAATTGGTGATAGCACGATAGTAAGTCAATCTTGGAGAATACTTTTTCTTCACTCAGTTGATCGAATAAATCGTCTATATGGGGCAAGGGATACTTGTTCTTTACCGTCACTGCATTCAATGCTCCGTAGTCAATGTACATGCGCACTGTCCCATCTTTCTTAGGCACAAAAAGAATGGGTGCTCCCCATGGTGACGCACTGGCACGAATAAATTCCTTCTCTAATAAGTCATCAATCTGCGTCTTCATCTCTACCAACTCCTTGGGTGCCAGACGATATACTCGAGATAAAATAGGCTCGGCTCCGAAAATAAGCTCAATAGAAAACTCAATATCTCGGTCAGGTGGTAGTCCTAGCAAATCCTCGGGGAATACATCCTCGAACTCGGTGATAATAGGGTGCTGAGGAGTGTCATGCATCATCATATGTGTTCCCGATGTGGGTGTATCACAACTATCTCCGTCTTCTTTGGTGAACTCAAACTCTGTCGTATTCGGTGGTCTAAAGATAATACTGCTTCTATGGCAGTCTATGAGAGCGAAATGCTGGTTCAACCAGTCCATTCCAAGAACCACATCAAATGTCGGCATAGGGAATACAAGAAGTCGTGCCATCATCTCTCTGCCATTTATCACTACAGGACAAAGTCTACAAATACCACTAACAGGTACAACTCCTCCTCCAGTGAGGATTTTAACATTCTTAGCTAAGGGTGTGATGGGAATGCTGTATCTCATGGCAAAACTAGTGGCTATAAATGAATGCGTGGCTCCAGTATCAAATAATGTAATAGCAGAAAAAGATACAACTAAAACCATACCTGCTATGACCTCTGTCTCTACATTCTCAACAGCTAGAGAGAATGCCTTTCCTTGGTTCTGTCCTGGGCCTTGAGCTCTGGCCTTGTGGTACTGAGCTGTCTGTGGGGGTAATGGTGGACGAGGTGTTGGGGCTGTGGGCCTCTGGGCCAGATGTGCCTGAACTAGAGCCTGCTGCTCAGGACAATCTCTGGCCAAGTGCTGTCCTGATCCACATCTCATACATAAGCCCAAACGAAGTCGACAGTCATCTCTAATATGCCTCTGCTTCCCGCAAAAATTATAGGTGGGCTTCTGATAAGGTGTGTGCCTCTGCTGGTACTGTACTGTAGCCCTCCTAATAGGTCCACTCTGAGTAGCTCGGGCTGGTGTAGCTAATGGTGTATGTCGCCTCGATGTCTGCTGCTGTTCCTTGCGAAGAATCTCCTGAGCACGAGCTTCTTCAAAGACAGCTGAATGGGAGACTCGAGACTGGGTAGTCGTATAAGACTTGAGCTCTGGTGCACGCCCCTGGTGAAATCTCCTCGCCTTCTCTAACTCTGTCGGAATCAATCCCGCACCAAATCGACTCAGGAGATTGAACTCCGAGTCATACTCATCAACGGTCATATTCCCTTGCTTCAGATGAAGGAACTGGTCATAGAGACCATCTCGAACATGAATAGGAAAGAATCTCTCATAAAATACATCATAGAACTGCTTCCAGGTGATCCCAGTACCTAATCGTCTCTCTTCTGCCTTCCACCAGTGGTGAGCATTGTCTTCTAACAGTAAGTCTACTGCTGTTATCCAATCTCGAGCTGGCAACTGGGATGCCTTCAGTAGCTTTTCGGTACTAATAAGTCACTGTGACACCTCTAATGGCTTCTCCGTCCCTCTAAAGGCCTTGGGGTTCATATCTATGAAATTCTTGATAGAGCCTTCATAGGGATGTAGAGCTGGTGCTGGTGCTTGTACTGGAGGTGGTGGTAGAGGTCTAGCCATAGCTGCCATCATCGTCTGTCTCATCATCTCAGTCTGCTGCCACTGAGCCTGCATCATGGTATACATAAAATGAGTAGTAGGGCTCCCATCAATCGGGGGTGGAGGCATCTGAGGTCCTGACAGTGGGGAAAACTGCTGACGGAATGGTGGTGGAGGAGGCAATAGTATATTCCCTCCCAGTGGCATGGTAGTAGTCTGTCCAGCCTGGCTGCCTGGAGGTGCAGTGACCTCTGGGCACTCCGTCATCGGTGTCGTAGTAGGCTGCGACAGTCCCGGCTGGTATAGTATTGCTGGAGTCGTGGGGGGATTATGTCCCTCTAAAGTAGCCTCTTCACCAGATGTGAGGGCCAAAGCAGAAGTGCATCCGCTTCGTAGATTCATACTGTTGGCACGAGGAAGATAAGTTGATATTAGGAAAGATTAGATATGAAGTAAATCGAATAATCAAGGAAGTTTCGAAAAGATTGGAAGTCAAGAGATAGTAGTAATTCTGGATGAGATATTCCTATTCCTATATGCAGGCTTGTTGGGCACAGTCATGTAACCCAACAATATTAGATTGACCGATATGGGCCACCACAAAAATATGTAACGCTCTAGTCCCAAAATACATAGGACTAAGTATGTGAACATGCCAGCTGCACATATACGAAGAACACTCCAATATATGGAATCCTCATATATGCACATAAGCTGTAAATAAATAATCACAAGCCAGAATAACATATCTAATCTCATCACAGCTCAACACAGAAGATACTGAAATCCAAATAAATAAATAAGAGTATCAAAGGATAGCCGGGTGAACATACTCACTCCAAACAGCTATGAAAAATAGTCTCACTAGATCGGTGTCCGACCTCCACAAAATAGAAAGAAAAGAGATGTAAAATAATGTCTACAACTGTCTCAGATAAGAAATAGACTAGAAGTCGTATGGCACTGCCTCGTCATTAATGTAGGATAGCTCCAATGCCGCTCCGTACTCCTGTGGAAAATCGTCTAAACCTGGAGAGATAACCAGGTCCTCAGGGGACATAGCAAGATACTAGAAAACACCATGCCATATAAACTGTGATAATATAATAAAAGAAAAAGGTATGCATGCAATCGGGTTCCTGACGATTCTACTGTGAATATGCAGTTGAGATAGATTCCTTCGACGCATGAGCCCTGGCTGAATATAGGATCCGGTATAGTCCTCTCTTGGGCACCAGTGACCAAGAGCGTGACGTTCAAAAATGACAGTGGCCAACCCGAGAGGCTCATACCCGTATCTCCAACGGAGCTTCCGGGTTACAAGGAAAGTGCAATCGAAGCCCATACGTCAGGTAATGTTCTTTCCACCCAATGCCTAGTATCATCATCTCCATGACTGACATGTACCTCTAGTAACCGCCAAGTCTTCTAGCATGCAACTCTATTGGCAGTTACTTCTATCCGTCGTACGCTCCATATGTATCGGTGGCCAGCCGACTACACAAAAATATGTCCTACATGTGACTCACATCACGTGATACAATAAGTGTTAAGGCCGTATGAGATATACTAATACCTCAACATCAATGGGTGGTCAATAAACTATGTCAATGCAAGAGAATAAATAAAGCAAGAAAAACGACCGATAGAGTCGCTTGCACCCAAGTGTGAATTGGACGCACAGTTTAAATATCAAGAAACAAAATGCTGAAAATAACAACTAAAAATAAGAATATAATGATCACAGAGTAAGGTGGCAAGGTATCTTGCCTGCGGTGCGAGAAGGGCAAATCTAAGAGTAGCAAGTGTCAGCACCAAAACTCACAAATCACAGATGACTCCAAACGCTGAAACAAACATCAAAAATGATCTCGGTGAAGAAGATATACCTAGGAAATGCCTGTCCAAAAGTTAAATTCTGGAACAGAGATAAAATCTTAATTTCGGGTCAAAACGATATCCACCGTTGGATCCGCTTTGCACCGAAACACGTGCCAAAATCTATGGTCTCTAAAGTCGTCAAACTATATGTCTACGGATTCAGTTTGAGGAGGGAAACTCAACGGTATGTCCAATTTTGGATTTCGAGGAGCCGTGTACAAAATCGCCCGTTTAAGTGGGTCTCGGGCCCGCCAAAAATGGGTTCCGATTCAACCTTCTCAGAATCGAACCAAACTTGGCATGCAGGACCAAAATTTCGATCTGGACCTGTTGGCAGAAGTTTTGTCTCGATTCGATGACTGTACATGAAGTTACGGGCAAGTTTGCAAAACGCCGATATGGGGGTATTTCGACGGATACGCGTTGGTTTCGTCGCACACACGCGACGAAACTGAGTTCCGTCAGTTCCCACACGTCCGCAACGTCCATACGTGCCTTTCGATGCGTATAGCGCGCGACCACGTCGCCCGATTTGTTGGGGCGTACGTCGTATCGGACAAAATT
This sequence comes from Iris pallida, assembly GCA_029216955.1. Classification (NCBI taxonomy): domain Eukaryota; kingdom Viridiplantae; phylum Streptophyta; class Magnoliopsida; order Asparagales; family Iridaceae; genus Iris; species Iris pallida. The sequence continues at coordinate 3,290,615 of JANAVB010013397.1, read as the reverse complement.
CTAAAAATTAAAATAATTAAAAATAGGTTTTTCCTCAACTTCAACATCAATCTACTTTTTACACGCTAATCGAAATGATATTCCAAAAGATGCATTGCAATCTCGGTTATGTTGTCTTTTACTTTTTTAATTAGTTTATATAGTACTATACTGCACAGCAAGTAAATTGGCCGACAAGTTGTCGTTTTAAAACAGATTTTAGCGTTACAGAAAATAGATTTTTGTTTAACTTTGTCTTAATTTTTCGAGCAAGTCGATGGATTGTTTCGAAATCCATCAGGAGGATCTCGAAGAGGGTCAAGTCTACTTCCCAGAAAATCTTACGGATCGAAAATCGGAGCTACGAGTAAAAAGTTACGTCGTAGGGAAGTAGGGTACCTTGAGTGGGAAAACTACTCCGTGGGTGACGCGGGGCTGACTTCCGATGCTCCGTTCGTCGTGCATAAAGCTCCGTCAATGGTGAGACGAAGTCGTAGGCGAAGGGGGTATGATCAGCCTCAACTTTCGTTTTGGAAGTCTAGGGTTTTGATGTTTGTAGAAAAAGTTATATTTATAACAACTTTTAACAAAACCTAATACTAATAGGTTTTGGATTTAAGAACCCACGAATTTGGGTTTCGTTGGGTGTGTTGCTGCTGCACATAGTAGGAACTTAGGGCGGTGTGGGACCCGCCCACATGGGGGGGTTCAGTGTACTTGTGGGTTCGAGTTTTCCTAAGGTTGCAGCTATTAGCTGCTGTTAGCAAAGCATTGTGGGGGTCGGGCCCCCCCTCTCTCCGCAGCTTGCTGCTGCATGGGGGTTCGGCCCCCCACCAACTCTTTTTTTTAACTAATAAACTATTATATATATATATATATATATATATATATATATATATATATATATAAATATATATATATATATATATGAATAAAATTATAAAAAATCCTATAAATTTTTAATACGTAACAAAATACTTTTAATAATTGAAGACTATATTTAGTAACAAATAAAAAATATATCAAGCACAATTATACACATAATATATATCTATAATTATGAATATACCAATTACCACATTAATTCCAAATAATATCGAAAACATTTATTTTTAAAACACTAAAGTAATTAGAAAAATATAGGGGGTTTACACACACCCACATTTCCTGTTTTGAAAACTGAGTATATAATGAACTGGTTTTCTCTTATTTCATCTATATACATACACAAAATCTGAGATTGAATGGATGTATCAGGAAACCTGAGATGGGTTGGAAACTGAGAAATTGGTTTGATTTAGTTGATACTTGATTTTGGTTGATTAGGAGAACTGAGTCTAAGTTGCAATCAGAATTCATGAACCTTGTTTGATATTAGGTTTTCAAATTCCTGGAACTATTAAATCTGAGAACACACAGGTCCTCTACATTTACACACACACTGTTTAATCTAAAACTGAGTTGAATAGGTTGGATTTGATTTTTGAGAATTAAAACAGGGTTAACTGAGATGTCAGTTATTAACAAACTAAATTTAGATGATTAAATTCCCAAGTTGATTATATGTATCATATTGAGATTAACCTACAATGTTGAGTTATTATTGGCTAAGTGTTGGGTTTCGAATGTCATTAACTGTCAACCTGTAAACTGATCGTGTATATTGAATTCTCATGAATCACACATATGTACATAGCTGAGAATGATTTCACCCACTTTTCAGGTCTCTAACACTTCAAGTCATATCCCTAACACATCACAAATGTATAGGTTCTATCTTTTAAGTTTGGTTTCTAGATTGACACAATGCTCACTGCATCCTTATTACATTGTCTTGCCTTCTTGTACATCACTGCATGCATTAGTTTATTTCACTCATATATACACTCAGCTGCATCCACCATACACTTCCTTACATCAACCTCACCTATCTACACACTCATCACTACATGTTTAAACACACACATGATTACATGTATTATTATTGACATACTTAATTCCTGAACACACATATCCTTAATTCATTTCCTGTTACATCCTAATCTCAACCCTCACATGTACACACACACAAGTAGTAGACACACATGCCATGTATCCCCCTCTCTATCTCACTCTATGTATATGTAAATCTCTGTATACCTTATCTATATGATTGATAATAATTATGTGATATATTTAATGTATGAAATATGTGTGAATTTGTGATATAGCCTATATGGCCTATAGCATATGGCTCATTACCTATGAGTGTGGCTTGAATGCTAGTATAGGGTATAGTTGGATTGTATAGTCTAGATGTGATGTGTGGTTGCTAGACTAGGCTTGGGTGAGACTTATCAGACTTGTTTGGGTTAAGTTGACCTAGTTGACCTAGCCTTGACTAGTATAATTGACTGGAGTTGACCAAGGGTTGACTTTAGTCTAGTTTGACCTAGACCGCATGCAGATGCATTGTAGATTTTAATTATCATCCCCTGTATACATCTTGACTTGTGTTACTCTAACTAGGAGTCAGGAACCTCATCTCGGACAGTACATTTACTACAGCTATTCAGATACCAGGCGAGTATATTCTCTGATCATTTCATAACTTGCTTAGAATTATATTCCTGCTCTAGTTTAACTTATCTGATGCTGTCACGATATTATCATGGATTGGTACTATATGGATCCCTACATTGAGATGTTATCCCCCTCGGGAGCATCGGATACATCGTGTCGTGTGTTTCATGTACATCGTGTATTCCTCGCTCTCATGTTATTCTTGTTTATCATGTGCTTCATGCTCGTTCATGCTCGCTTGTGTACTCTCATGTGCTATCATGTTCGGTCATGTTTCTCGTGTATTCATTGATAACCTATACTTTATGTGTACCCTTCATGGGCCTTCATGTGGGATTCATGTGCACTCAGTTTCTGATCCCTCATGTATTCCTCATGTACACCCATCTATGGGCTTCATGTGAAAACCATGTACGTAACATAACTTGTCTGAATCCTTGTATATTGATTGGGGTATGGGGGAGTATAAATAGTCATGTAAATAATTCCAAAGTAGTATAGCCTTGTACGCCTCCTTAGTATAGCCATGTGCAAATCAAGCCGTTCACATATCAACTTTGTACTATAAATCACTAGTCACTGGTAGCTCTCTACATATAGTAGATATTCTTATTACAGTTCTCTCTCTGTTTACATCATGTACTTTCTTTAGTTTTATGTATCGTACTCTCTTGCATGTTTATATTCCCTAACCGGTTATGATCTGCGTGAGATGTATTGTACTCGCTCCCGTCCTGACTGAACCTGTTAAAAATTTTACAGAGGATGATGAGGAACCCTGCACCCCTTACTTTGGAGCTTGCCTAGATGACACTCGCGACCTGGACCCCTGGGGAGGTTCAGGCAGCTGCTGAGGATGATACCCATGTTTAGCATAGATAGTCTAGGCTGTTCTTCTTTTTATGATTAGTTGTTGTGTAGCTCCCCTTCCCAAAATTTTGAAATATTTTATTCATTATTTTTATTTTATTTAAAATGACGATCATTTGATTTTATAAATAATTAATTAGTTTATTATTTTATTGTTTGTGGTGATTAATAAATTTTATCATTATTGAATCGATATTCTATTGGATAAATATTTTTATTATTATATTGATGCAGTTTTAGATAAATATATGTGAATATATTTATAATTCTTTTTCAGTTATCCGTATACAAATTTTATGTGAATATGTGCATATTATATTTAAGAACGTATACTTGTATAATATATATACAGGTACTTGGAATTACACAAATATTGTATATATGTGCAGGTATATATACAAGGGTATATAAATATATGTGAGTGATTTGTTTATATAGTTCAGACTGCTGTATAATTGAGATGCCAACTCCAATTACAGTGAGACTCTTCAATTATATGCAGTTGTTGTTTTAGCAACTACTTCAATTTAGGTTCATGCAATTAAATATAGATTTGGAAGATGACCTATAACTTGAGAGAGGATGTACTCAAGGCCTTGTGATCAATTTAATATGTTAAATCCTCACTGCTACCATCTTTTTTTTACTAACAATACTCATCACAAGTTTATGTAGAGTCACAAATGTTTGTGTGCTTTATAACTTGCTGCTGTTTACCATAAGCAATGTAACCTTAATTTTGTTGCGATTTCTCAATGTAATAAATGATCTACATGCGAATTTGTAGAGCATGGGAGGAAAATTACATATTACCTGCTTGGTAGAATGTGAAAAATAGCATACATGATTCTACTAACATAGAATGAAAATGAGAGTCGAAGCATCCTGTCTTTTTTGTACATGACATCAAATTGAAGCTTCACGATTTTTTTTTACAATTTAACATTTTATAATAAATGGATGGGATAAGTGTGCCTGCAGCCAAATTCCATTTCATTGGGATTTCTAGACTAGATTTATTACCAGATTTAGTGAACTACTCTCTAGATTATTTTAATCTTCACACTAAGTACCAAATTTCGCTGCCAAAGAGCCTTATATACTAGGCTTGCCATAAGATATGTTGTATAGGAGGTGAGTAGGGAGCTAGTGTAGCTAGTTTTGTCAAATATAGAATTTGAGGTGTTAATTCAATTAAGTATATAGTTTGGTTCTGTTCTTCTGGTAGGCCCCACCCGGGCAGACAAACACAGCCCGACCCAAGCAAGGCCAGCACCAGTGCAAGCCGAGTGGGCACCCCAACTCCCAGGCCGCCCGAACATACTCCCGAGTATATGTATCTCGCGAGTTTTAACTCGAAAATGCAGAACCCTAAAAGAACTCGACACGCCGCCACGCCGTCAACCTCCACACACCTGGGCGACCCACCAGCGGCCGTGCGCCGTCGCACCAGGCTGGAGTCGGCCGGCTAGGCGCGCGAAACCACCCGCGCGCGCGGAGTAAACTGAAACGACAACAACAACGAGTGATGGGGCCGATTTCACATCGTTTTTCCCGCCACCCCGGTTCGTCGTTTCACGAACGAACTTCTCCGGTATGTTGACAACCTTACCCTCGATAATTTTCTTCAAATAGTTTTGTATATTTTGCGGTGTGCGCGTCGTAAATCGATTCCAAAAATCGAGAAAAATCTCGAAATTCTGACTTTAGAGACTGTCCCAAAGTCCCCAGTTTAAGCCTCGATTTCTTGCAAACCAGTGATCGAATTCGAAATCCACCTGAAGGAGTTTATTAACAACATATAGGGCTAGAAAATTTCAGTAGGAAGTTTGTAGAAATTTGCTTTGTGCAGAGAAATAAACACATGTAAAAAATCATCAAAAACCTATTTTAAAAACTAGAAATTTGATCCACACGACGTGCGTCCCGCCATTCCGGGCAACGTGGCCATGAACCGAAGGCATCGAAAGCTGCATAACAGCTTCGTGGTCGTGTGGGCTTTGGCGGAATTCAAATTGGTCGCGTGTGTGCGACGAATTTGATGCGTATCCGTCGAAATTCATCGTATCGTGCACTTTGCAAATTTTCCAATTACTTTGTGCACGCTCGTCGGATCGAGACGAAACTTGCGTCAACAGGACCGTATCGTTTTTCTGGTCCTGTATGCCAAGTTTGGACCAATTCTGAGACAGTTGAATCTGACGTCGTTTTGCGGGCCCCCGGTCCCACTCAACGGGCGATTTTGTGCACGGTCCGTCGGAATCCAACTTTGGACATACGATTGGGTCCGTATCGGAAAACTGGATCCGTAGACTTGTAGTTTGACGACTTTAAAGACCATTGACTCTGGCACGCTATTCGGTGCAAAGCGGATCCAACGGCGGATATCGTTTTTTCCCAAAATTACCGTTTTGCCCCTGTGTCCAAAATTGGACTTAAGGACAGGCAATCCTAGCTAACTTGACTATTCTGAGACTGTTGGCGATGTTTATTTCAGCTTTCGGAGACACTTGTGAGGACTTGGACTTCATGGCTTGGCAGTTGACTGTATTTTATTGGATATGTGTGCAATCTCCAGGCAAGTATACCTTGCCTCCCTCTTCAGTTTATTTACATGCATATTTCTATTGGTATATAGTTTTACCAGTTGGTTATTACTTGTGATTTGTATATCGTACATGCTAGTTTAGTTATAGTCCTTGTACATGGTTAGCCTTGTTAGTTCATATTGGATTGGTTCTCTCGTGTATCGTGATTGGGTCGTGTCATGTCTTCACCTGTGTCTTGACTGAGTCGTGTCTGCAAGTATATGTGAGTGAACTGTTATTCCTTGTTTTTCCTATAACCTGCGAGTCCACAAACGGGGAGAGGGTTGCCTTTGCACCTGCGAGTCCACAATCGGGGTGAGGGTGACTTGTCTTGAAATTGACCTGCGAGTCCACAATCGGGGCGAGGGTTAGTGATTAGTTCAAACCTACGAGTCCACAATCGGGGCGAGGGTTTGGTATTCCATTGATCTCTTGTTCTTCCAGCAGTTCATTTATGCATACTTGATCCCGTATCCGTGTTCATAGTTACCTGTCTGTAGCCACTTGTCAGTCTCATGTCTAGTTCCTGTTTATACCCTGGTTATATTATTGTATTATTAAACTGTTAGATAGGCATGTTTTATGTATCTTGCTAGTCCTCTGAGGACCTGATGATCTCTTCAGGTTTAGCGACTGCATGGAATTAGTTAGCAGAGAAGGATGGTAGAGGATTGCGATATATGATACAGGTACTTGCTTGTGATATTCTTTATTATCCTTTCGTGCTTATATTCAGTACCATGTTATACTCTGCTTATTTATAGACTCATATCATTCTTGGAGTCTAATCGAACAATATGCTAATGGGCTGTAGACCATGACCTATACTTGTTCATTCTTGCTTTATATGTTTCTTGTGGATTGAGATATAGTTTAGATTAGACATGATACCATGACCTTGACAGCTTATACGTACTCTAGTCGGACTGGAGTCCGCTCGATACGTAGCTGGCTTGCTCACGAGCTCGCGTCCGAAAAGCGGGTGCGGGTCGTGACATGTTGTCCTTGATTTCAGATTTGTATATTCTAGAGATGTTGAGACTAGTAGTTATTAACTTATGTTATCTCATTTCTGTTGTACCTCAGTTGAGGATTTTCTTATCAATTTTATCGTGCCATATTCTATCTCTAGTTGTGATTGAGTTGTACCTTCTGTGATTAGCCTCCAGTTGGAGATTATTTTATATTGTGTTAGTTATAGTTTATGACCTAGAACATCGTTCTACCGTCGACACTGTGGCGTATGCTGGGTACTGTTATGTACTCGTACCCTCACGGTGGGTACGGGTCGTGACACAGACAGTAGATTATGAAAACATTCCCCTGTACTGCTCTCATTGCTTTCATCAAGGACGTAAAGTAGATTCGTGTAAACTCAAGAATAAGGGGAAGGCTGTTCAGCAAGAAGAGAGAGTTGAAGCTGTCATAAATGATCAGCTAGACACGCATCGGGCAGCTAATACTCCAGTGGACCCTCAATTAATGTCGCGATTGGACGTTGATCAACCGGGTTTAACTGCCGTAATTACTTCCTCGGTTGCAGTTTACACTCAAACCGTAGATGTGGCGCCTCCAAACCCTCTATTAGTGGCTGATACTCTCGCACCCAATCCTCTTCTGAGCGAGAACATCCAGGAACCCAGCCTTCAGCCAGTTATCATCGACCAGGTGGCGACTCATGAAGATCAAGTGACTGGTTTGGCATCTATCAACGAAGTGGCGGCAGTGGTCATCCCGCCAGTGATTGATTCTTTGCCACCCGAGGACATGAAAGAAGGAGAATGGAGGGGGATGCCTACTAGATGGGCTGACATTATTGAGGAGGAGGAAACCGTCATTCGGGAGTGTGCAGATCATTTGGAGCCGGTAGAACGGGTCATGCAAATCGAGGATAAAGAGAGTGATGATGCTTCAAGGGGAGTGTCAGCTGCCCAGGACCCTTCGAGTAGTCAGGAAACCCAGGCTGAAACATGCACTATTCAAAACCATGCGAAAAGAGGGAAAAGACTGTGGAGCCATCCGATCGAATGACTCGTTCGGCCGCAAGCAAAGGAAAAACTGGTAACCCTACTAATCTTAAAGTTTAATTTCTTAATCTGGAACATTCAAGGTATTGCTAATCTCATGACTCTTAAAAGATTGAAGGCTTTGCTACGAGTAAACAAAGTTAATTTTCTCGCCATTATCGAGCCAAAAGTTGATCAATCACAACTGCAACATTATAAAGTTAAGCTGGACTTTTCTTTAGCTTTTTCTAATGACAGAGGTAACATTTGGATCCTGTCGAGGGCGAGCTGCCATATTGACGTCGTGGATTCCTGGGATCAGGCTCTGACAGTTAGGGTTTCTGACACCCTGCTGCCTGTGACGTCTCTATTTTCCATTGTGCATGGTGACAGCAAGAAGGAAGGTCATTGTATCCATTGGGAAAGACTGCTCATGACTCAGTGCACACACCAGTTGCCTTGGATTGTAGGAGGGGACTTCAATGCGGTTCTTCGGTCGGATGAGAAGATTGGGGGACGACCGTCTGATGCAGTTTCGATGAAGGAGTTTGCCAATTTCCAGTTGGCTTCCGGATTTTCAGAATTACCATACACAGGGAGTGGCTTTACCTGGGTTAAGTCGAACAAAGAGGACCGACGTACGTCTCGGCTAGATTGGGTTTTTGTTGATAATGCTTGGCTTTCAATAGCCCCATGTTCGGTGGAGGAACATCTTAATCGGACTGAATCTGACAATGTGCCCATTCTTGTACAGATGTTAGCCAATACTGTGGGGGGAGGGGGCCTAAGCAATTTAGATTCCTTGATTTTTGGATTGGCCATGCTGACTTCCTTCGTATAGTGCATGAGGCTTGGCACTCCGTCGATCACCGACATGGGATCACGCGGGTGGCATTACGACTTGATACGTGTCGTAAGAGATTGTCCTCTTGGAGCAAGTCGACATATGAAGATATTTTTCAGGCGGTCAGGAAAGCGGAGGATGAAGTTCTTGCTGCTGAACTTCGACTTGAGGCTGTTAATTTCGACTACAATAGGGAGAAGCTCGCCCAGGCTACTGCATTGCTTAAACAAAGAGTTCGCCTAGAAGAGGCTTTCTGGAAACAAAAATCTCGTATCAAATGGGATTTGGAGGGGGATAAAAATATAGCTTATTTTCACGATTGTGTGAACTATAAAAAGAGGGCTTTGCGGATTCATGCTATTACAACTGCTAATGAAACAGTGTTGAATGATACTGCGATGATCAAAGCCTATGCTCTTGAGTATTATGCGGCATTGTACGAAAGAGGAGAGATCAGGGATGATGAGGAGTTGCTCTTTGTCATTCCATGCCTGGTGGACGAGGAAGAAAACGATCGACTTATTGCTATCCCGTCGAAGAAGGAGCTGCTGGATACAATCAAGTCATTGGACAAGAATAGTGCATCGGGTCCAGATGGTTTTACAGCTAAATTCTTCATATCTACTTGGGACATCATTGGTGATGATATTGCATTGGCGGTTGGTATGTTTTTCGACGGGTTCTCTCTTCCTCGTTCTATTACCAATATCTCTCTCATTTTAATCCCCAAAGTAAAGCAGCCCAAGTATTTCTCAGATTACAGGCCAATCGGTTTATGTTCAGTTTTGAACAAAATGATTTCAAAAACTTTAGCACTGCGACTAGCACCTCTCCTGCCTAAGTTAATCTCTCCTAAGCAAAGTGGTTTTGTGCAAGGTAGGGAGATTGTGGATAATATCGTTCATGCTCAAGAGTTAGTTGCTAAGATGAACAAAAAAACTGGGGTGGCAACATTGCCATTAAGTTAGATATGATGAAGGCGTACGATCGGGTTGATTGGAGATTTATGCTCAAAGTTTTGCGCAGGTTTGGCTTTCATAACAAGTGGGTTGACATGATGCTCCAACTTCAAAACAATGTGTGGTTTTTACCCTTGATTAATGGCAAAGCAGCTGGGTACTTCCAATCATTTAGAGGTGTTCGTCAAGGAGATCCAATCTCGCCCGCATTATTCATCTTAGCTGCGGAGACATTGTCTCGAAACTTAAAATTGCTGCCTTCAACTGAGGGATTTACTCCATTCATCACTCCTAGAGGCTGTTCCCCTGTTACTCATTTGTCTTATGCGGATGATGTTTTGTTATTTTCGGCGGGGGATATTCGGTCGATTACTACCATTTAGGAGACGCTGCGGAGGTATGAGGAGGCCTCTGGGCAGAAGATTAATGTGGCTAAGACATCCCTGTACGTCTCTGCGAAGGCCCCAGCTGATACAGTTAATGAATTGGCAATGCGGACTGGTTTCTCTATCGGGACGCCTCCATTCTGTTATCTTGGTTGTCCAATGGCGGCTGGGCACTGTAATGCAGGGACGTATGAAGAATTGATTCAAAAAATTCGATCAAGAGTTGAAGGCTGGCATAACAAAATTATTTCACCAGGGGGCAAATTGGTACTACTTAAATCTGTTCTTTCTTCTATACCAGTTTATACATTGGCTGGATGTAACCCTCCTGTCACAGTGCTTCGTGGTATTGAAGCTATTTTTAGTGATGTCTTTTGGGTCTCATTCCAAGGAGCGCCTAAAAGAAAATTGTTGGGTTGGGAATATATTGCACGTACGAAGGAGGAAGGAGGGCTGGGTGTTAAGATGTTGGACGGCATGATGCAAGCCTTCACAATTAAGCTCTGGTGGAAGTTCACAACTCAGGAAAGCCTTTGGGTTGCTTTCTTCAAAGACAAATACTGCTCTCATAGCCCTACGAGTCAGGTTACATTAACATCTAATGCTACTCATGTTTGGAAGCGGCTTATTGAAGGTCGACATTTGGCCGATCAACATATAGTGGTGGACGATTCAGGTCGATGGTGGCATAGAACCTTGGAAAGGTTTATAGTGGCGTCGGCTTGGGATTTGGCTCGAAAGCACTGGCCTATAATATCTCATTTTGTTCATATATGGGGGACGTGCCTTCCCTACAAATGGTCCGTCTTATTATGGCGTGTCCTTCACAACAAGGCGCCAACAGATGACAACATAGTAAAGCTAGGGTTTACTATGGCCTCTAAGTGTCATTGTTGTGCGCAGAGCTCAGAAGAAACTCTTGATCACATTTTTCATACGGGTGAGATGGCTTCGGGAGCTTGGCTTGTGCTGCAGAAGGAATACAAGGTTCAAGTTAGGGGCGCTTCTTCGTTACAACAGAGATTGAACAGGTGGTGGCGGGGAAAGAAACTTCACCAAAAGCAAGTTGCAGTCGGGGCTACAATATGGGTGTTATGGAAAAATAGGAACAAGTGGCGCTATGAAGGTTATAGCTACTCAACTGAAATGGTGATCCGGGAGATTCGAAGGCAAATATGTAAAGCTAGTATCAAGTGCTCTCACTAGGGTGTGGTTTTGTTTTGAGCTGTCTTGTACTCCTCTTTTAATTATTAAATAAAATGATGTTTCCTTAAAAATAATGATATATATATATATATACGTATATATTTTTTGATATGTCCGGACATCCCCACTAACCCCGTCGACAAAACCTAACCGGGTTAGTGCGGGAGGGGGAGCTCGACCCCGGGTCTCCCCGTCGGGAGCCCCCCCTCGTGCCACTAGCGCTGTAGAAGCATGGAAAATATCAGAATGATGATCTATGCGGCTAAGAACAGGAGAACCCCATGCGGCTCATACAGGAGAACCCCATGCGGCTCATACAGGAGCAGTCCCATGCAGTTCAGAGAGACTTTTAGTCTCATGCGACTCAGGATAGGAGAGTCCATACGGCTTACATAGGGACAGTCCTGCGGTTCAAAGAGTCCCCCAGCCGCATGTGGTTCAGAAGTACATGCGGCTCACATTCGACCAACAGAGATATGCGGCTCGATCAACGCCACATGTCCCCATGGGACCCCTTCACACAGCTGGCCATTGAGCAATGGCCCTATTTAATGCTCTGCCATAATTTGACAGCTGACGGCTCTGACATGAAGTGTCATAATGGCCCTGTCATAATGACAGACTCTTTGGGAATAGGAGAAAATCTCTGACACGATCCGAGATTGACACGTGGCTACCCCCATGCGGCTCCAGTGAAGAACAGCTTCATGCGGCTGGCAAGAATCGTCTTCCTGCGGCTCACCAAGAAGCCATCCCATGCGGCTCGCATTTATTATACCTATACGGCCCACCGAGAAACTATCCCATGCAGCTCGCAAGTACCATACCTATACGGCTCACTGAGACGCTGTCTCATGCGGTTCATGGATATCATGCGGTTCGGATAGGGTCCACCATTAAGACACGTAGCCGAGATTCAATGGTCCCCCCGACTTGACAGCTGGTAGCAAGGATGATTATGAGATGCAAAGATTTACCAGATCCCAATGACCATATTTAACGTTATCCTTATAATTAATGAGATCAGGTTATATCATTCATGATCAAGCCAATGGGACACGTGGTGAGAGATCCAAGCTTGACACAACCAATCATGAAGATTTAAAGCAATCAGCATTAATCATTCGCAGGATTCAGTGCTATCCCCATTTATGGCCCAGATCCTTCACGCTTAAAACTAATGGTCCAGATTGATTAAGCATCAGGCTGCCGCCACTTTGAGAATGGGTAATCAGCCAAACCCTAATGATGCTCCCCACTATTATAAATAGCAGGGTACCATTCCCTTGCAAGATATACAAGGAGAAATATACGCTATCAGAGAAAAAAATACACAGAGAGAGAAGTCAGAAGAGTAATAGAGGGAGAGCAAGAAGAGCATTTCTTCAGCAACGCCAATCATCTCTTCGCAGGAGCCAAGGCTGTATACCGATCGTCCAAGGAGTAAGGCAGGGCTGCCGTCGCCTTCCCGAGCCTCTATCGTCACCCTCCAGAATCTAAAATAAACAATTGTACTTAGACTGCTATACCTAGATTTTTGTCCCTAGGCTTTCTTTGTACAAGCGAGTTTGTAACGTGCAGTAAAAGTCCGATCCTCGGATAATTGTTCTGTTTTTTATATTTCATGACAAACACGATGGCGACTCTGCTAGGGACTAACTTCTCCACGGCTGAGGAGTTGGTGACGCAATCGGATGCAGCCAAGCTTGGCTCCACGCGACAGAAGATGGTCGCCCGGTTCGACCAACAGGCGTTCGAAGAAATACTCTCCGACAAGAGCGCTGGCCCGGTCCAGAAGCGAGCACGTACAAAGAAGGCCCGCATGGAGTGGAGACCCCGATCCTTTGTTCCTACTGAAGCTCTTGCAGAAATACCCTCCATTGCTCAAAACGGCGGAGAAGACTCTCCCGCGGCCCCACTTCAGATCATAGGCGACTCTGCTGTCCCCAAGTTCGGCAGAAGAAAACACTATGATGCTGGACTTGCAGGGGCAAAGAGGAACTCTATGAGATCCGAGCCGCATAAGGGTACTAGACGCAGGGAGAAAGCTCATACGGCTACATCTGCCAGCCGCATGAAGAAAACCTATGTGGCCATATTTGTCAGCTGCATAGCTTATGCGGCTACAGCTGCCAACCACATGAATGAAACCCATGCGGCTAAGAAAGTCAATCGCTTACATAAAACCTATGTGGCCACAATTGCCAACCGCATGCGGCAAACCTGCACGGTCGTGACTCCTAGCCGCACAAAAACAACTGATCCGACAGCAGAAGACAATCGCATGCAGACAGCCTGCACGGTACCCAACTCTAGCCGCATAGCGTCCATTCCACGCTTCTCTCGATCAGTCTTCGACCATCTTTCATGCGGTCCTGACCCTGATGGTTCTCTGGATGATAAGCCAGACTCTATGGTATTCAACTTGGACTCCTCCTATTACGCACCCGCAAGTGCTAAAAGGAGGAAGTCTAGGGCAGCGTGGGCTCATCAGGCCCAGTCAGCTGTCCCAACCTCTGACTATCGGGGCGTCCCGTTGACTATCACACGGGCCTCTGATGGAAAGTTGTATAGAACTGCTCGAGTCCAGCCCCCGACGGCAAAAGGACAAAGTGGTTCCTCTGACCTGCGGGAGGCGATCCACCACAAACGCAAGGAAAGAGGAGGAGTTTCGGCATGCAAAGAGTCCTCGCTTGGACATCACTGCACACAAATCATCGTCAACTGCTATTGCAACAACGCGGCAGTGACAGAAGATCGGCCATCCGTCTTCTAAAGACTACAGCATCTGAGCTCAGAAGATGAAGCACCTCCTGTTGTCTCCTGCAATTCTGCTCAGAAAGTCCCCGCCGAAGGGAGAGGGAAAAAGACAAGCATCTCCAGTCCCAAGATATCAACCACTACAGCTAAGAAACTGTCGTCTAAACGGTTGTCCTCCACCGGAGTATTCCAACACACCCGTTCAAAGACGAAATCTGTCGCAATGGGAAATTCATCATCCGCATCGCTGGGGATTGTAGGAACTGGGGGTGGCACTCCTCCGAACATCCGTAACAATCCGATGTTTCAAGGAGCCGAGCCCGGACAAACAACTCTTCCATCAGGTACAACAGTCGCTGATGTCCCCGAGGACATCTGTGACTCTCAAGACGAAGCAAGCTCTGAGGCTGGGGATACCATTCCCTCCAAGTCCGAGCCCGAAGAGAACATTTCCACCTACCCCGATGACTTCTCGATGTATGGGTATGACTCGGAGGGCATGTCCTCCACCGTTCCTTCCATCACTCCTCATGTAAAAAGGTGTTCATGACGGACAGCAACCAAGTTGGTTCCAGCGATCGCCAACGCATCGACACTTTAGAGGCTATATTGTAGGCCTTGGTCAAGTCTGTAGATGAAATCAAAGCAGCTCTTCCAACTCTTCAAGGAGGAACGCCTGGCCAAACAAGCACGGGTCCCGCGATCAACGCGGACTCGAACTCAGCGGCACCAAACCCGGGCAATAATCCTCCCGAAATAACAGCCCCTACCACGACAGATGAGGCCCGAGAAGTAAGAAGAGAGGTTCAGGAGCTCCGAGCCATGTTCCATGCCCGAGAAAACGCTCAAGACCTCAGAATGCGGCAACCATACCCTGCTGAATGGAGGGATGTTCCATTCCCACCAAGATATAAGCCATTCAATATCAACCCGTATGATGGGAAGACCTCAGCAAGTCGGTACATCACGTACTTCGAGGTCACCACCGACCATCTGCTCCACGATGATGCTATCCTCACACGATTGTTCATTGGGGCATTGGAAGGAGTCGCCTTCGACTGGTATCGCAATCTGCCGAACAACTGCATCCACTCCTTCGCTGACTTCAAGCGCATGTTCTTGGAGAGATTCTACGAGGTAGGGCAGGACGTCACCATGTCCACTGGAAGGCATTTATCATCAGTGCCACAAGTGCCGAAGAACGACTGAAGAAAGCTCGCCAGCTGGGATTGCACATCTCAGAAGGAGAAAGCAAGGGCAAGCGTCCCAACAACGATAATGGGGGTAACCCCTCCAACAATCGGGACAGCAAGGGAAAGCAGGCTATGGTGGCCGATACAACACAAAAACCTGAGCCGAGGCCAATAGACAAACAATGGCCGCAAATCACTTACTCCTTCGAAGACAATCACGTCAAGCCCATCTTGGACATGCTCATACAAGGGGACAGAATTCAGCTTCCTCCACCAAGACGGGAACCGCGGCTGGCGAAGATGGAGAATCCAAAGTACTGCCATTATCATCGCTATGTTCATCATGCTACACACGATTGCTACCAGCTGAAACGGTACATCCAGAACCTCATCGATTCGACCGCTCTAGCCATCAATTTCGAAGAGGTAACCGTGGTGGCCAATATGGTGTCTGTACAATTCGGCAGCTTCCCTCCGACGGAGACTCAAGACGGGGTGGTCCCCGTCCCTCTAGCCACAATGGAGATTACCAATCTTCCACCTCCCCAAGATCAAGCTGCCGGTCTAGTACCCCTCACCATATTACGAGGGGAGGTCATGTGGATCCATCCAGACATGGTGTCAGAAGTGACTCAGCCCACACAATCTACTACCGACAAAAAAAAAGTGGAAAAGTCAGGACCTGCCACACAATCTCGGCAGACAACGAGGAAGCTACAGCCGTCGTCATGCGGTCCGGAGCACAATCCCAATATGTGGTTGACAATCCAGCCAAAAATCATCAACCCACTACAACTGATGCTCCGGGACCGGCTCAGCCTTCGACGACCGATAAGCCTAGGCCGAGGGAGACTCGCTTCGACAAATCCCTCCGAAAAGAGACAGCCAAAGGACTAGAGAGGCCCTACAACTTTGACATCTTAGCACAATTGGCTAACACACCGGCCAAGTTGTCACTGTACGAACTCCTAAGGCTCTCCAAGGACATTCGTATTGCATTAAGCGAAGCACTCCAAAATGCCGATGTCTATCTGGCTCAATCCAACCTCACCGGGGACGACACACCCATGGATCTCCAAGACAGTGCCTGCACGGGAGTAATGCCCAACATCGTCTTCACTCCACAGGACATGCTCATCAAAACCAACCTACACGATCGCCCGCTATACTACACGGGGTACATCGGCGACGTGAAGGTGGATCGGATGCACATAGATCCTGGCTCTTCCATAAACATCAGCCCGAAGGGTCTGCTACATCATCTCCGCATCCCAATGCATCGTCTGACACCTACAAGCACCGCCATCAGCAATTTTAATTCGGACAGGAGCTATCCTATTGGGAAGATTCGTCTGAAGTGTCAAATTGGCGACCTCCAATCCGAAGTCACCTGCTACGTCATAGATGCAGACACTTCTTACAACATCCTCTTGGGGCGCCCATGGATACACGATTACATGATCGTGCCTTCCACGCTGTACCAGTACTTCAAATATGTCGACAAATACGGCTTTGTGAAGACAGAATTTGCTGATATCGATCCCTTCAAAGGGGTCGAATCCTACTACTCAGACTCCTGCCTATACGAAAAGTCGAAGAGGCACCTTGATGAAGGAGACGTATAAGCTCATACCGAGACAGCTACAGGATTAGAAGGACCTCTGACAATCCACCTCCAAGCTCGCAAACCGGGCAAGTCCGTACCCCTTACTGCCACTCTGAGGAAGGACGCGATCAGCCTCTCGGCGCAAAAGGAGCAGATGACAATCCGGCTGCCAAGGTCTGGCCAAGTGTCGAGACCCACAATGGGGCCACTAACAATCAGACTGCCGAGCGTCAGTCAACCCAAACGGAGAAACTCAACCCCTCCGACAAGCTGCTGACGATACGCCTTCCCAAGAAGGGTCGTCACCCCGATGCAAGGTCTGACACTTCTAGCGAACCAGCCACTCCTCGCTCCACATTAAGTGCCAAATTGGGGGCCACTAGTCTGCCAACAACTCCACGCTCTGCTCCCTCAGCTGAACCTCTGACAATCAAGCTGCCCAGGGCATCCTCTCAGTCTTCATTTACATAGGGGGTAGCCGAAGAGGAACCGAAGTTAGCCAAGTATGTGGCTGCCCACACTGATGTTCCCTCCGCTGATGATGTAATCCCCCTAGAAAAGATACCTTACTTCATCAATAAAGGGTTATCTTTGAACTACACCGAGCTCAATAAGCTATGTACAATGTATGCTATGGAACACGGTATAGGCACTCACCTGCACACACAAGTGACAAATGTGTATACCACGATCCAGCTTACTCCAGTAGAAGACACTTACCGAATAATCGAGGGAGGAGATCATCCGATCATCTTCGGCCAGACGAACAACCCGCATCCCTTCACCATAGAGAAAGCCGACCTCGGGGCAGATGCCGGAAGACTGCCTCTGTATCTGTATAGCCCACAATCCAAATATCTCATACAAAAATAGGGGTATAATCTGGAGACGATGCCAGGTTTGAACTACGGCACTGGGCGATGATTACCTTTGAAGCCGCCAGTCCCGGAGGGCAAACCACGAGACTACTATAGCAAAACTCGATGCGGGTTGGGCTATGTAACGCTACTACGACCTCTGAAAGTTAAGATGAAGAATGCGACTGGCAGTCACATTCAACCGGATCATCAACTTTCGACTCGGATACCAGCATCGGAGATGTGTTCAGACAAGTCATGTCAGTCAACATTGCATTCGCCGACGCTTACGAGGAAGACGAAGACATCCCCGAGATCCATGAGCTAGAGCTGTGGGCCCAGTAATTGGATGCACAATGGAAAAACCGATTCGAACTGAGAGAACCTCCTACTGAAGATGAGGTTATACAAGTTGACCTCGGCAGCGAATCTTCTCCAAAACCGATTTTTGTCAGTAAAAGCCTAACAAACGTAGAACAGAAGTCACTGCTAGAACTTGTCAGAGAGTACATTGATGTGTTCGCCTGGAGCTATGAAGATATGCCAGGGTTAAATCCCGACATTGCTCTTCGTAAACTCAACATTCGACCAGATGCGAAGCCAGTCAAGCAACAACAGCGACGCTTTCGTCCAGGCATCATGGACGTGATCGAAGCCGAAGTCAACAAACTGATTGCCAACGGCTTTATTCGTGAGGAGCAACATCCTGATTGGGTTGCCAATATAGTACCCGTCCTCAAGAAGAATGGGAAGATTCGAATCTGCATCGACTTCTACAACCTGAACGAGGCGTGCCCCAAAGATGAATTCCCCCTTCCTATCACAGACATCATGATCGACAATACCTGCGGCTTCGAACGTATGTCATTCATGGATGGCTTCTCGGGGTACAACCAAATCAAAATGTCTCCTGATGACGAAAAACATACATCATTCCGAACGCCAATTGGCACGTACTGCTACACAGTCATGCCTTTCGGTTTAAAGAATACTGGCACCACGTATCAAGAGCCATGAGCATCATCTTCAGAGACTACTTACGCAAGACAGTGGAATGTTATGTTGACGATATAGCCGTTAAGAGTCGCTGCAAGGGAGACCATCTGCAGGATCTAAGGACGATATTCGACCTAATGCGAGCGCACAATTTGAAAATGAACCCTACGAAGTCCTTTCTGGGCGTATCTAGCGGGAAGTTCTTGGGCTTCATCATCACTGCACAGGGTATCCATGTAGACCCTGAGAAGACGAAAGCAATCATGGAGATGGGTCCCCCGAGAAATCTCCGCGAACTCAGAGGCCTCCAAGGAAGGCTAGCTTACATCAGGAGGTTCATTTCCAACCTCTTCGGGCGATGTCGACCGTTCACGCACCTCATGAAGAAAGGAGTCTCATTCGTATGGGACGAGGAATGCCAACGTACTTTCGACAGCATCAAAGAATATTTGTCAAATCTTCCAGTTTTGGTGGCCCCGGTTCCTGGAAAACCATTCCTGCTCTATGTACGAGCAATGGAACACTCCCTCGGGGCTCTGCTGGCACAAAACAATGACGCAGGCCATGAGCAGGCCATATATTACCTCAGTCGAATGATGATTGGGCCAGAGCACCGATACACCGCTGTGGAGAAGGAATGCCTCGCCCTGGTGTTCGCCATTCAGAAAACGCGATACTATGTCACCGGACAAACGATACATGTGATCTCACGAGTCAACCCTCTCAGAGTCCTCATGACTAAACCAGGGGCACTCAGCTCTCAACTCGCTACATGGGCAATATTGCTGTTCCCTTATCATATGATCTTTGTCCCACAAAAGGAAGTCAAAGTCAAGCCCTGGCAGATTTTTTAGCAGCCCACCCAGGCTCGGAGTCCTCCAGAATATATAAAAAGATCTCAGATGAGGTCGCCGACTCACATGCAACCTCTCACGAGGCTATATGGCGAATGTTCTTCGACGGTGCTTCGAGGACCGGACCTAAAGGCAATATAGTCGTCGGAGTCGGGGTAGTACTGATCTCCCCTTCCGGATTGGTGATTAACCGTGCTTATTCCCTCACCGAGCCCTGCTCTAACAATGTGGCCGAGTACAACGCTCTGGTCATTGTCCTCCAACTTGCAAGAGAGCTGGAAGAAGAATACCTTGAAGCATACGACGATTCCTAACTAATCGTCAATCAGATCCGGGGCTCATACGAAGTCCGCCACGAAGACATGATCCCTTATCACCAAATAGCGATTGACATCATCTCGTCGTTCGAGGGGTTCTTCATCGAACATGTCCCCAGACTCCAAAATATCGAAGCTGATGCCTTAGCCGGTCTTGTCGCTTTCCTAGCAGTTCCAAATTATGATCGCCTATCAGTGGATGTGATAGGCCACGAACTGGTCTGTCCCAAGAACAATGTGTAATTCATGGCGAGTTATTTCGCACAGACGATCGATGATGCTCCAGATTGGAGACAACCATTCATCGACTTCGTCGTCTACGACATCCTGCCCGAGAACCTAAAGGAAGCCACCTCCATTAGACGACGGTCTCTCAGATTCTTCTACGATACAGAGACGAAAATGCTGTATCGCCGCTCCTACGACGGATTACTGCTTCGGTGTCTGTCAAATGCAGAAGCCAAAGAAGCCGTACGAGCAGCTCATGACGGTGTCTGTGGGGCCCACCAGCCCGGCCCAAAACTGCAAGACCGCCTTCGCCGAATGGGCTACTATTGGCCTACAATGGTGGCAGATGCGATAGATTATGCTAAAAAATGCAAAGCCTGCCAAATCCACGCAGACTTCATTCACCAACCATCCGAGTTTCTACATCCGACAGTGGCATCCTGGCCATTCGAAGCATGGGGAATGGATATCATTGGTCCAATCACCCCACCTTCCTCCCGAGGACATGGTTTCATACTTGCGATCACTGATTACTTCTCCAAATGGATGGAAGCTGTCCTACTCGCAGAAGTTAAGACTTCAAACGTGATCAGATTCCTCAAGCATCACGTCATCTACCGCTTTAGACTGCCCCGAAGGATCATCAATGATAATGGTCCGCAGTTTGCAAGCCACGCATTCTATCGGTTTTGCGATAAGTACCGTATTCAGAATGTCGCTTCGACACCATACAACCCGGCAGCAAACGGGTTGGCAAAGGCATTCAACAAAACAATCATCAAACTCCTCATGAAGTTTGTCTCCTCCAACAAACGTGACTGGAACGAGAAGCTCGGCGAATGCTTATGGGCTTATCGTACCACAGTTCGAACAGCCACCGGGAATACACCATTCTCCCCGGTGTACGGAAGTGAGGCAGTCCTCCCATTGGAGACTCAGATCCCCTCACTACGTGTCGCCCTCATACATCAATTGACGACAGACGAAAACCACCATCGTCGGCTACAGGAATTGGAGGCACTAAATGAAAAGCGCCTCTTGGCTCAGCAACAAATTGAGCTATACCAAGCACGCATCTCTGGAGCCTTCAACAAGAAGGTCAAAATCAGAACATTCCAGGTGGGCGATCTCGTCCTGACAGTCCGGAGGCCTATGGTCATGACTCACAAGACCGCCGGCAAATTCCAGCCAAAGTGGGAAGGCCCATTTATCATTGAGACAGTATTCTCCAACGGTGCTTACCGCCTCGCAAAACAAAATGGAGACTTGCTCATGTTGCCCGTCAACGGCAAGTTTCTGAAGAAATAATATGTCTAAACGATATTCTCTCCAGATTATCGAGTCATGTACCCGCTGGTACCGGTGAACTCACATCCACAACATTTCAGATTATCGAGTCATGTACCCGCTGGTATCGCTGAACTCACATCCACAATATTTCAGATTATCGAGTCATATACCCGCTGGTGCCGCTGAACTCACACTTTCTCAATATTCTAAATTACCGAGTTATGTACCCGCTGGTGCCTCTGAACTCACATTCCGGTCACTCTTTCAGATAGTAAGTCACGTATGATTATACCTCTGAACTTTCTTCCTGGAAGAGATCCTCCCTCATGATCCACTACCTGCGCTTCCAGTGCACAAAAAGGGTAATCGATCCACAAATTTCTGAAATGGCCATGTCCTCATTACCTCTGAGTCATTTTTACTTCCATCAAAAACAAACCGCCCCCTTGCATAGAACTTCCACGTTCTCCTACCTCTGAGTCGTTCTATGTACCCCCTCTTCATTGAGCCGACTCCTGCCATGTCCTCATTACCTCTGAGTGGGAAGGCTCCGTCGAAGAAACCTTCATGCTTGCCATGTCCATATTACCTCTGAGCAAGTATGTCGGTCCCCTTTCAACCTATTATCTGTACCCGCAACCGGAGTACGACAAGGATAATAGGTCCACAAATGTCCTCTGTTGACCACAAACGTCCTCTGTTGACCACGAATGTCCTCTGCTGACCACAAATGTCCTCTGTTGACCACAAATGTCCGCTATTGACCACGAATATCTTCCGTGAAGTCTCCCCTGCCATGTTCTCATTACCTCTGAGCAGGAAAGTTCTACGGCAAAAACCCTCATGTTTGCCATGTCCTCATAACCTCTGAGCAAATATGTTGGTTTCCTTTCAACCCATTATCCGTATCCTGAACCAGGGTACGCCAAGGATAATAGGTCCACAAACATCCACCATTTTACCATGCCCCGGGAGCCCAACTGCTCTACGGCATTCTTTTTCCTAACACCAAGAACACCCATGATCACTTTGCCATGGCTGTTCCGGACATCCTACCCAAACTTGTTATCCGTACCTAAAACCAAGGTACGCCTAGGGTAACAGGTCCACAAATAATCCCCCAGCAAGTCCAATTCAACAAACGCCACAAGTACAACAAAGAGAAGATGAGTTGAAACATGCTCATTTATTCAAAATTCAACGTACTACATCATTTGGGATCACATCCCTTACAAAAAAGAAAAGAAAAAAAAAGAAAAGCAAAAGAAAACAGAAAGCTGATCACTGCTCCGTGGCACATAACGCCCTGAGATGGTCCGCCAGCAAGGCAACCGACCGCTCAAACCTCTGGGTAGCTCGACGCTCCGCCTCTTGGGTCAGCACCGCCTCGTCCTCCAGACGAGCGTGAGCTTGCCAGTTATCCTCGAATCTCTTAAAGGCCCGCTCCAAGTTGACAGAAGAGCGGGAAACCCTCTCGGCCTCCCTAGCAATCGACTCCCGCTCCGCACGAGCAGTCTCCAGCTCTGACTCTAAGAAGGTCAACTCCCTCTGGAGTACGAGAATCTGCTCCTTCATATCAGCGACTCCACAAGAAGCAGACTCTTTCCGAGCACGACAAGCCTGACTTCGACGACCCAGCCTGTCGTACGAAGCAGAGAACTTGTCAAGGTCTCCCTGCACAACTGGCCCGGCAGTATCTCGAGCAAGCTTGATCCTATCCCGAGCAGCAATGAGGAAGCCCCGCTCCTGCTCAATCGCAGCAGGCAAGCCCGCCTGCCGTATCGCCAGCAGTTGGGTCACAAGATGGTCAGCCTCTGCCAGCTTAGGCTCCAGCAGTGCAGCCAACCCCACCCCGCCAGGAAGGGACTTCAAAGTTGTAACCTGACCCCGAGCGCACCGGAGAGATAGAGAAAAAGGGGTCCCCCATTCCACAACAGCGTCTACGCTCCTTTTTAAATGGCGATAGAAGCTGTCGACCACATCCTGCATCACCTCGTCCAGAGCCTCCGAGGAAGCCGGTATCAACGGGAGTGTGGCTGGCAGCGCTGAAGAAGACGCAACAGAATATGCCGCTCCTGCCACAAGAGAAGCAAACTTCGTACGGAAGGACGCGTAAACAGCGGCCAATTCCTCTTCAGCGGACCGCAGGACTTGAATGCTCGGCAGGGTCGAGAGGTCAATCTCCGGAGCCGTATGATCAGCAGACGATGAGGTGGAGACCATCGCCAGCTCCATTCCCATCTGCCCGGGGCTGGCGGGAGGCCCCTCGACATGAGACGGCAAAGGAGAGGGAACGCTCCTTTCTCCCAGATCACGGCAGGCCGAGCCTTCCCCAAGAACATCCGCGGTGGAAAGTAAAGGGTCAGGACCTGCAGGGCCAAGGCAACCACGAATCGATTTGACCCGAAGGATATGTTGATAGAGCAAATAAGCCCCCTCACTAGTCAATATTTGGCTTATCTTACCGGTGGATGAGTGTGGAGGTTGAGGTTCGCCTGCAGCCACCGCAGCCTCTTCACCAACAGCTTCCGAGTCAGGTATAATAGACTCCTCCGCCCTTGCACCCTCGGGAGGGGATGTACCGAGAGCGGCGTCGCCTTGCTGAAGTTCAGCGATATCAGAGACGGGCCCAAGGAAACCTTCGTCACCCCGGGCCGAGGCCTCGACAACCTGGGAGCTTCCAGCCCCCACTGAGAGAGCCCCCACAGAAAGGACCGCGCCACACACGTCGCTAATCAAAGCAGCAAGAGCCGGATCAACTCCAGGTGTAGTAGACGGTTCAGGAGAGGCCGGTTCATCAGACGCCTACAAAGAAAAGTGATTAAGTCATATCTCCGAGAGGAAAGAAAACTACAACAAAGAGATGGCTCCGACTTGGTCTTACCTTCGGAACAGCGTCTGTACTTTCACCCCTCTCGGTAATAAGTAATCCATGAGACCTAACGGGAGCTCTCTTCACGGAAAAGGTCGCTCTGCTGTCAGAAGACTCGCGTCTGACTTGTTTACGTGAGGGACCAGACACACCTGGAGGCTGTTCTTCCCTCACTACTTCCTCTTGTGTAGTAAGCAAGGGATCTTCCGCCAGTTCATCGGGTATGGGAAGCGGTTGATCAGTTACTTCTTCACCCCCACCAGAAAGGGATTCTTCGCTATCATGATCATCCTCCTCCTCAGCCGATTCGGAAGGTTCTGATTCAGGGAGGGGAGTCTGGAGTGCTAGTTGCTTTCTAGCCTTAGCCCCCTTGGGCTTCTCCTCTAAACCGGTACCCACGATGAAACTGGTACTCGGATCGAAATTAACAGGAGGCTTGTTCGCCATAACATGATACAAAGCAGCCACGTACAAAATTTCCCTCGGCGCCTTAGCATCAGGGACCGAGAAGCTGGCCCGAGTATGATAAGTGTCATAATAATTCCACGCCGTGACACCATCAAGAATACTACCTTCAAAGCCCAAACAAGGGTTGGGACAATCAAGGAATAACTGGCTATAACCGAATTGGCGGGAAAACCTACTAGGTAGGTAAGGCTCCAAGTACACATTATCGCGGTTGCGATAAACCAGATGCGCGGGGCGGATGTTGCGCAACCAGGTGAGCATATTCGAAGATAGAAAGTGAGAAGGACCGGTACCATCAAGGTATACCTTCCTTAGTTCCTCATCAGAAAAATGAGAAATAGACACAAAAAAGTCACACCCATCCACCCTCGCCAGCGCCCTCCGACAAGCTGGCATAGTGTTGTATTTCCAAGACCGGTGATAGAATTTGAAAAAGAAAGCGTCTTCATCTGTAGCATCTTCCGCTATCCCAGGTCCCAGCAAAGACTTATAGTGCATCGCCGACCACCCCATCAAATAGTGGAAAGGCAGTTCTACATGCTCAAAATCTAACGTCTTCTTACGCACAATAACCTTGGACGAGAATGTTCGAAGACCATGGTGTATGCTACACACCATAGCAGGAAGAAGGGCTAGTCTAACTCCAAATACCAGTTTAGTGGCAGGAAGAATGAAGTGGCGACCGATCCTCTCGATAGAACCCGCTCCTTCCGAGACTACACAGTTCCGTAGCCATATTATTAAAAATCCAGCCAGGAGCGCCTTCTCTGACATCAGTGTGGTCCCGTAGTAAAAATAGCTAAGAGAATCAGTTTGACTCCCGAATATGTCGCTCTTGGACCGCGACTTCTTGATGCTCGACATCAGGTCCTTTATCTCTCCATACGTTCGAGGGGTTCGAGGAGTAACTTCGCTAGAAGGGTCAACTTTAAAAAGATAATTAACCCAGGATGTGGTGTGGAGGGCGGTCCCTTCTGAGCTATCTACCGTTTTTATAGCCATCTGATGACAAGCACTATGGTGGCACAGCAACTCCCGATACACCGCAACAAAACCTGGGAGTCGTCGGTTCAAGTCCTCGAACTCCTCATTCGACGGGGTATACACCTCAAAAGGCTCGTTCCCCTACGGAAGTTTGGAGACAGTATACATCTCATGGAGAGCAAGCCCCAACTCTCCTCCGGGCGCAAAGAACGTCCCCGTTCGCCGATTATACATCTCCAAGAGCGCCACGAATAATGGTTTATTGATAGGAAGCCCGTGACAAGTGCCCCGAATAGCATGGTAAAGTCCCACCTCCCGCAGGAATGTTCCGTAGGTCTGCAGAACCAAAGTAGTCAACTGGGCCCACGTAGAAGTGGGGTTTATCCAGTTCGGCAATGCCAGCCTGCCAACGGGATAAGATTTCTTGCGAGCGAGCCGATTCAGCAAGGTATTATCTTGAGTGAGTGTGAAGTTGGGACCGTATACATTCATGAAAGAGCCCGGGGCCAGACCCATCATGTACCGGAGGACAGAATTCATACTCGCGTACGCTGACCGCGTGTTCGGGTTATAATGGATGTTGCCCATCAATATCCCTGATTGGGTAGGAGTTAAGTTACACACCATCTTCCTGTCCAACAACACCATATTGAACCACGACAGAGGATAATGACGTTCCATGAGAGGAATATGGATTGCCACCCCATCCAAAGAAAAATCCCAGTTCTCGGAAATCTCTAATACTCAGGGATTCTTTATGGTTAAAGCGTCTCCAAAGAGGAATGAAGGCTTCAGGTATAATCCATCCAGATTCCCAGTATTCATCATGGAACGGAGGTAATGGAGGGTCTGAGTCTCGATGGCGTTCAACCTCTCTGAAGGCTCATCAGCAGGAAATTGATTCAACACATGCTTAATTAAGTCGTCAAGACGCACGCCCAAGGCGAATTGATTTGAGCCCACTATAAGTTCCCCCGCAGGATTTACTGGCAGATTCACTGAAGAAAAACAAAAGAAATAAGTCAAAAAGATAGCTGAAACACAAACTACGTGATGCTTATGCGGCTTAGCTCAGTATAGCCTCATGCGGCTCAGTTTCAAAGAGTTCATACAGGTCAGTCCGAATGAGCTTATGCGGCTCACTTTGAAAGAGCACATGCGGTTCAATTCGAATAAGCTTATACGGTTCGGCTCGAGATGAACTTATGCGGCTCAGTGCGGATGAGCTTATGCGGTTCGAAAGGAGCATATGCAGATACGGTCTGATTCGAATAAGCTAATATGGTTCGGCTCGAAATAGGCTTATGCGGTCCAGTACGGATGAGCTTATGCGGTCCAGTTCAAATGATCTTATACGATTCAGTTCGAAATAAGCTTATGCGGCTCCGTTTGAAAGAGCTCATGCGGTCCAAGTCCAGATGAGCTTATGCGGCCCTGATGATGAAGTAGTTATGCAACAACTTTCATACGGCTCAGGCCTGGGTCATATCCCATGCGGCCCGAACATGAGTCGGATACACAGCATACTTGGGAATATAGGCTCGCGCATAAGATATGCGGCGTAGCCATGGCAGTTCATATTAATGGTCCCACCAGCAATAGGCGGGTGAACGTCGGGGTAAAAAACAGGCACGCCAGCCGTCGGAGGAGCCGCCACGTTTGCCGCCGCAGTCGATGAAGACGCGGCCTTCTTGCACTTCACCGCCGCAGAAGATGACACGACCTTCTTGCCCGTAGCAGCAGCAGTCTTCTTGGAAGCTATTGCCGATCGCTGATAGGAGAAGACGAAGAGGAAGTCGGCAACAAGGAGTTCAAACAAAAGAGAGAATGTAAAGAAACCCTCAAAGAATAAAATTACCCTTATTTATAGGCGAAGGAGGCTCAAAAAATCAAACAAACGCCTCGATCCACGCGTCGTCTAAAAGAATAAAGAAAAAACTGCTTCGGTCAAAATAAAACTGACCCTTGGGATCCTCCCCCAAGAGGCGGCGAATCAAGGGCATTTAATGCAGAAGATTTGTACACGTGGCTAGGACACGTGGCAAAAAGTCTATACGACCTAACAGCTCATGCGGCCGGATAAATCCATGCGGCTAAATCATCTATGCGGTCAACAAAGGCTATGCTTCTTATTCAAAGTATTTCAATTTTGCAAATTAAAAACTTTGAAGGGGGTCTTGTAGAAGCATGGAAAATATCAGAATGATGATCTATGCGGCTCAGAACAGGAGAACCCCATGCAGCTCATACAGCAGCAGTCCCATGCAGTTCAGAGAGACTCTTAGTCTCATGCGGCTCGGGACAGAAGAGTCCATGCGGCTTACATAGGGACAGTCCTGCGGTTCAAAGAGTCCCCCAGCCGTATGCGGTTCAGAAGTACATGCGGCTCACATTCGACCAACAGAGATATGCGGCTCGATCAACGCCACGTGTCCCCATGGGACCCCTTCACACAGCTGGCCATTGAGGAATGGCCCTATTCAATGCTCTGCCATGATTTGACAGCTGACGGCTCTGACATGAAGTGTCATAATGGCCCTGTCATAATGACAGACTCTTTGGGAATAGGAGAAAATCTCTGACACGATCCGAGATTGACACGTGGCTACCCCCATGCGGCTCCAGTGAAGAACAGCTTCATGCGGCTGGCATGAATCGTCTTCCTCGGCTCACCAAGAAGCCATCCCATGTGGCTCACAAGTATTATACCTATACGGCCCACCGATAAACTATCCTATGCGGCTCGCAAGTACCATACCTATGCGGCTCACTGAGACGCTGTCTCATACGGTTCATGGATATCATGCGGTTCTGATAGGGTCCACCATTAAGACACGTGGCCGAGATTCAATGGTCCCCCCGACTTGACTGCTGGTAGCAAGGATGATTATGAGATGCAAAGATTTACCAGATCCCAATGACCATATTTAATGTTATCCTCATAATTAATGAGATCAAGTCATATCATTCATGATCAAGCCAATGGGACACATGGTGAGAGATCCAAGCTTGACACAACCAATCATGAAGATTTAAAGCAATCAGCATTAATCATTCGCAGGATTCAGTGCTATCCCCATTTATGGCCCAGATCCTTCACGCTTAAAACTAATGGTCCAGATTGATTAAGCATCAGGCTACCGCCACTTTGAGAATGGGTAATCTGCCAAACCCTAATGATGCTCCCCACTATTATAAATAGCAGGGTGTCATTCCCTTGCAAGATATACAAGGAGAAATATACGCTATCAGAGAAAAAAATACACAGAGAGAGAGAGAAGTCAGAAGAGTAATAGAGGGAGAGCAAGAAGAGCATTTCTTCAGCAACGCCAATCATCTCTTCGCAGGAGCCAAGGCTGCATACCTATCGTCCAAGGAGTAAGGCAGGGCTGCCGTCGCCTTCCCGAGCCTCTATCGTCACCCCCCAGAATCTAAAATAAATAATTGTACTTAGACTGCTGTACCGAGGTTTTCGTCCCTAGGCTTTCTTTGTACAAGCGAGTTTGTAACATGAAGTAAAAGTCCGGTCCTCCGATAATTGTTCTGTTCTTTTATATTTCATGGCAAACAGGCGCTATATATATACATATATATAAAGTAACTTACCATGAATACCTATATAATTATGTGTGCAAAACTGAATACTAGAGCTGAATTTGACCAATAGGCATTCTAACAAACACATGGGGTACACACTAGCGATAGGCTGGGATACGCTCATGATACGCACTCCAAACCTATCCAAAACTAATCCAAAGCCTACCAACAAGTTCTAAATGATGAATAGTATCTATGTTAAGTGTTGGCAGACCCTTCCAAGTGTTATGGCATAATATGGCATGTGTGTGGCACCCGTGTCGAAAGGAAAACCACCAAAATCACCCTGTATCACAAAATATTGTGATACGGCTTACTTGTATCCAATTATTGACACGTAGCTAGACTCAAAACACTCTAACAAGCCTAATTAGGTCTACTAAACCTAATAACGAAAAGTTGGTGTACCAATCTCAGATTTTCCCAAAATTGGACACCAGATTCTATGTAAAAGTCTCCAAATGGGTCAAATATGGCGAAGCTTCTCTCTACGGATAGCCCTAATGCATGAGTGGTTTCTAAATGAATAACTAATCTAATTAGATGCATATACATGGGTTAATATCAGATTTTTCTTATTAGGAGATGGATTTCCAATGCAATGGCTCTAGGGGAAACAACCCTCAAGAATAGACACCTTCTTCAAACTTTCTTCCTTGCTAATACAAGCTCAAGACTCCATTTGACGACAATATGAATGGGTTGGGATTCAATTTGGAAATGGTAGAGGTTGGTTTTTCTTTTCAAATGAAGAAAAACATGAGAGGAGGAAAACAGGGTTTATAGAGGCTATTAATGAATAAAATATGGGGATTATATAGAAAATATGACTAGACACTATTCTATACCCTAATGCAATATAAAGTGCCCAATAAGCCCTCACAATTAGTCATAAAAGTTTTTGTTAACCGATGGAAGCTTCTAGCCTAAGTTGGTAATTAGTTCTAATCCTTTTTTCATGACATGTTATGACTTAATTGAGTCTCAAAGTGGCTAACCTAAAATATAGGTCCAAGTGTCATGACAAGTCTCAATAGGTTCACTAACGAAGGGTCCAATAATTAGGCTAGTCCATCAATAAATGCAACAAACGCATATAATCAATTAAATAAATATACACACAAAATAGTAATATAAAATGACAAAAATATCCTATCTGGAAATGTGGTGACTATCGTACCCCCTTAGGAAAATATTGTCCTAGAAATTCAAGTGGGTTGTATTCTTCTCAAGGTCAAGCCCCCAACAATCATGGTCCAAGAAAGTCATATCTAAGATCATACATTTCTATTGAAAGAAAACAAACATCCATGGTTATGGTCTTGATATTGCAGTCTCGAATATGGGTTTAACTTATAGCAATATCTGATGCAACACAATGTACTAATAATCAAACAGGTTAACAGACAAAAAGGAAAAGAACGAAACTTGCTAACCCATCACCTGCAGTATTGGTCTCCTCGATCGCCATCACAAGTGCCCTATCCTGATGGTGTATCTCCCTCTGCTGGTGCGGGGCATGATGCAGTGCCATATGTGGCCTAGCTAGACCCCTTTGGTTTGGAGTTGTCCGCTATCCGGGAAGATAAGAAGCTTGGAGACAATCCTTCATTCGATGTCCCGCAGCGCCGCAGTATAAACAAAGTCCCCATGTCACTCTATAACTATCCCGAAGATGACTTAGCTTCTTGCGGAAATAACACTACTAGGTTTGCCACTGATGCTGTTGTTGATCTTGCTGTACTAGAGCTCGTACCGGTGCATAAAACTGCTGAACCTCAGCACAAGCTAGAGCCGGAAACTGCTGCTGCAGCGACTGGATTGATCGATGCAGAAGCTGGAGACGCACTACCAAAATTGGTCACCTTAGCAATGTCATCAAACATCGCTAAATAGGAAAAACATGTCGCTAATTTAGTTTAGCGATGATATTAGCGTCGAATTATCCTTGTCGCGTATATTCGGATCGCTAACACGGGATACGTCATAATTCGTCACCATGATGACGTATATTTGCGATGTAACAACATCGCTACTAATATTCGTTGCTAATTATCACTGACATTTTAGCGGTTAGCGATGGAATTTGCGACGTTTAGTGACATATTTATAGACATTTTGGGTTTGCCACGTCACGATATTAGCGACGCCCAACGACTGTCAACAACGTCTGAGATACAGGTTAGCGACGTTACGATACATAATTAGTGACGTACTTTGCAACGTTAGTAGACTTCTTTGCTGACATGGCGAGTTTGCCATGTGGGCAATTCAGCAACGCATAGCGACTGTTTGCGATATTTGCTTTTAAGGTTAGCGATGTCCTGATACACGTTAGGGATATATAAATGAGTCTGTCATCGCTAAACGTCGCTAAATTTTAAAAAATATTTAAGAAATAGGATTCTGTTTGATTTTCCATCCAGAATTTACCTGCATTTTAAATGACAGTTTGTAAAAAATAGACCCAGCGCAACCCTTCATAGAATGTCCTGGGTTCGGTGAACCCTTCGGTAGAAAACTCAACAATGGTAAACCAATAAAGAGACAAATGATAAGAAGAAACTACCAATAATGAAACAAATAGAATCAAACAACAAGAAAGATATTAAATAGTTGAGGGAAAACAAATGTACTACCAAACGGCTATAAAAAGAGTTTATCCAATAATGTTTCAACAGGGCCAATATAATACAAACTGTCACTAAGTGAATAAAATAAATACATAAAGATCCAATAATTGGTCCGCAAACAACAATACAACACATAAAAATATGTCCAATAAAGGACTACTCCTTGTCAGGAGTAGGAGGTTGCAGTCCCTGCATCTGGGACAAAATGAACCTATACTGCATCGGTGTCAGCATCACCGGTGACAACTCTTCAATAGGAGGAGGGGGAGGTAGTGGAACCAAAATAGTCGATGTGGATGACAACGCACGACCAGGAACCTTATGCTCCATGGCTAGCAGTCTAGAGTTGTTGGAATCTATAATAGCTGCCAGCCTCGAAAGCTGATCACCCATGGCCAACTGCGACCCCTGCACCACATGAACGACATGATCCGTCCTCTCTTGCACCGCCTGAACGACACGATCCATCCTCTCGCTCGTCTTCCTAATGGTGCACTCGAGGATATCAAATCATGCGGTGAGCAGCACATCGTTTGTCTACGACTGAGACTGGGGCTGCTCTGCAATCCTCTACAAAACTCGTCATGCAGCTTAGTAACCTGGCGACACAGTTTCTTCACTCGGGTTGACTCCTGTGATTGCTGTAGGGAATACACACTTCCAGAGGGGGCCCTGGATGACTGTGTCTCCACAGAGGCACCTTAGGATGCCGTACCGTAGTATGTACCCCTCTAAAGACCACCAATGACGGTCATCCATAGCTCGTCCAATAACCAAACCGGAGGAGGATGGAAGAAAGTACCAGCCCCTTCCTCCGTAGGTGCACTCTCACGCTCTAGCCTAAGATACTCATCCTAGAAAAGCACGCATCTCGATAAGCATAATATTTACTACCAACCTAGTTGTTCCCCGTCTATGGATATATATTGCATATTTCTTACGTTGTACTAAAGTTAGTGACACGTAAAGTAATACTAACATAGCTCTGTGTAGCCCTATCATCGATGAGCTTTCCATCCTTCCGATGGGTGGCCAGGAAGACGGTCACCATGCTGACGTTCTCACCCCTTATTATCTGTTATAATAATTCATTTGTTATTAAAATTAAACATTTTATTTCTACTTTCATTAAAATAATATATTACAGTAAAATACATACCAGGCGACAAAAATGTTCCTTCATGGGAATCGAGCCACCACACCACTTTACTTCCCTCATTCTAGCCGCCTTCGCCTTTTTCGACCGTTCCTTCTACCTAAGATCGCCGAATCTAGCCCTCATCGCAGTCCACTACTCGGACGTGATCCAACCTTAGATCGGTCTTCCATAGTGGTCTCGAGCCTTTTAGTCGTCGATCACACCTGGATCAACTTTGCGGCAATGGTAGAAAATTACTTCTCAATCATCTCAGCCCGGTATGGTGGATAAAAATATGTTTTCTACAACAATTAAATTAGTTAGTTATATAATATGCCTAAAAGATGATTTATACTAAAAGCAATATACTTTAGTTAACTTGAAGTAGGCAAACCATAATGTCTTTCTCTCGTCCGAGGCATCCGAGTACTTAATCCAAGGGCCACCGTAGTTGGACCTCAGAAATAGCCCCAATGCCCTCTGAACTAATGGGGGCGATATCTACACAACAATAATTATATTCATGAATATATATATATATATATATATATATATACACACAAACATATATATATATATATATATGTGTGTGTGTGTGTGTGTGTGTGTGTGTGTGTGTAAATTAATGTTAACTAATTAACTTACTTTGTAAGTCCGTCGAACCAATTCTCCATCCTCGTCTCGTTCGAAGGGGCGCATGGAGGATCGCTCCAAATATATGGAGACAGAGTAGGTACAACCTTCTCCTACCGCTCCTTCGTCTCCATAGTATCGTCATCATTAGGAATGCTGGATGGGGTAGTCTCGGACCTAGAACTGTCCGTCCTAGGAGTACTGTCACATACCATCGACACAGTCGGGGATGTGATTGGTCGGTACACTGGAGGACTAGAAGACGAGGGTCCAGAACCATCATCTGATAATGGAGTTGCACTCCATCCACCGGTGGAACCTCTACCGGCACGGGATGCTCCTCTATTGGTAGAACATCTACCGGCACGAGATGCTCCGAGGTACGATCCTCTTCGTCGTTCCATACCTTATAAAAATAGATATATACAAGAAATGTAATACGTATTCTGAATCAAATCTGCATGCATTTAACAAATTCATGGTAATATATATATATATATATATATATATATATATAAACTTACCGTGAATACCTATTCCATACCATAATGCAATGTAAAGTGCCCAATAAGCCCTCACAATTAGTCATAAAGGTTTTGGTTAACCTATGGATGCTTCTAGCCTAAGTTGGAAGTTAGTTCTGATCCCTTTTTCATGACATGTTATGACTTAATTGAGTCTCAAAGTGGCTAACCTAAAATGTAGGTCCAAGTGTCATGACAAGTCTAAATAGGTTCACTAACCAAGGGTCCAATAATTAGGCTAGTCCATCAATAAATGCAACCACCACATATAATTAATTAAATAAATATACACACTATATAGTAGTGTAAAATACCAAAAATATTCTATCTGGAAATGTGGTGGTGACAATCCTACCCCTTAGAAAAATATTGTCCTTGAAATTTAAGTCGGTTGTACTCTTCTCTAGGTCAAGCCCCCAACAATCATGGTCCATGAAAGTCCTATCTAAGATATTACATTTCTATTGAAAGAAAACAAACATGCATGGTTATGATCTTGATATTACAGTCTCGAATATGGGTTTAACTTATAGCAATTCCTGATGAAACACAAGGTACTAATGATCAAACAGGTTAACAGACAGAAAGAAAAAGAACGAAACTTGCTAACCCTTCACCTGTAGTATTGGTCTCCTCGATCGCCATCGTAAATGCCCTATCATGATAGGGTATCATATATATAACTTTATCCTACCCTATACGCTGGGGCAGATACCAGTCCCTCAGCCACTGCGCATAAGAAGTGTCCAGGTGATCATGATCAACTATAGGAGCTAAGTGACTGGAACTCCTGGTGCCACTGCCTTTAGGTGCCACTTTCTCTTTCACAGTGATCTCGACTTTAGGAATCACTTCCACCTTAATAGTAGAAGGTAGCACTTCTTCCTTAACCTTGATCTCTGCTTTTGGTATCACCTCCTCAATAGCTGGAGGCAGCACTTCCTCCTTAGCAGCAGGAGGTACCACTTCTTCCTCAGTAGCTATCTGTGCTTTCATGCACTTTCTCCTCAATAGCAGGAGAGGCCTAATCTTATATTACACGGATCAGAAGCAAAATCTGGATATTCTCGATCAAAGTGCTTCTATGCTTTCTATCAGATAGATGATCCAATAATCCATCGATCTGTTCCCACCTGTGCCAACTCATGTTCTCGGTAGTCTCCGTCACCATAAACACCCTCTGCAACTCGGTGTCAGAGGCAAGTAGTACTTTGAATCGGTCGGCTTTCTTACATCGGGAGCCCTACTTGAACTTGTTTCCTTGTAGCGATCAGCACCACAAAATCTGCATTCGTCTTCAACCTTATCGTCCTTGTAGTATAACATGCATCCGTTGCAACATGCATTAATTTTATCATATCCTATCTAGAGCAATCTTACCATTCCCTTATATCGGTAGAAGTCTGTAGGTAACTTGGCACCCTCCGGCAAGATCTTTATAATCAACTCGATGATTTGGTTGTCGCATTCTTAAGACATGTTAAAATTGGACTTGATGCTCAGCAGTCTTGTAACCACCTCCAACGATGAATGATGCTTACAACCAGGATACAAAGGAGTTCTTGCATTCTCCAACAACTCCATGAACTTTACAGCATCGACATTCGATTCCTCCTCAGCCGCATCATGATTGTTTGAATCGAAACTAGGCCTCGCAGCGTCGAAAACCATATTCACCCACCCTTCGTCGTAATTAGCATGGTCATGGACATCCATATACGGCTCCAAATTAGGATCTGGCTCCGATGCTAAATGCACAAGTTCTCCGTGTGAGGTCTACTGATAGTAATTCGGCATAAAACCTCTCAAGTATAAATGATATATCACGTCCACTTCTTGATGATATATTAAGTTACGACATCTCATACATAGATACTTAATTTTGGTACGGTCCATGTACTGAGGGACCGCCTTGACGATCTACAGGAACTGCTCTACCCCCTGTATAAATTCATCCAGCACGCCGCATATGTCATCAGGATAACGATTGTATATCCACGAACGATAACGCAGATAATAATTCATGTCTATTTTAAGATAATTCTTAAAAGATAGATACATATTATTCGAGTATATCGTCCAAATGGATGCATAGACACATGAGTATTAAATGAGTGTCGTTACGTGTTCAATGTTAGTCCGTTACATCGAAGAAAATTTACTTCTGTAATCCTTTTGAGGCTTTTAAATATGTACATGATTTCAGAAAAATACTAGAAAAGGCCAAATATTATAATTTTTCTTTTCTAGGAATTTTCTTTCTTTGTTATTTTTCAGATTTTTTACTGCTTTCGTTATTTATCTTTTCTCCTATTTTTCTAAAATCTGTAAAACTCTAATAGCTTCAAAAAGGCTTACAGATATAAATTTACTTGTCAGAGAAGGGCTGACATGGACACTTGACTTCGGGCTGACACAGATACTTACCTATGTATCTAAGATACCTAGCTAGCACTTACCTATACATCACCTTAACTCTCGATATTTGTGTATCATCTGGATATCATGTACCATAATATACACTATCACATTAATACTCTCTTGTATCTTAAGATTAGGATACAATTTCAAATACCCATGATACTAGCTGTACACACGTTCATCAAAGTACCCTGAAATGAAGTAAACTAGGATACTCACTCTATAAACTCTAGCTACTACGATATACACTTAGCTGTTGTCACGTATTCTTTGTGATCCATTCCATGAAAATAAAATTTACTTATGCAAGCCTTTTGAGGCTGTCAGCTGTATACTAGATTTTCAAAAAATCTATAAAAGACTAAGTTGGTCGACTTTTTGGTATAACTCTGATACCCCAAAAGGCTTGCATAAGTAAATTTAGTTTTCAGAGAAGGCTCACATGGATACTTGATTTCAGGCTAACACGGAAATTTAACATAAAAAAGAATGATATTTTTGTCGTCATGTGTTTCTTTTAAGCCTACAAGGAAAACTTGACCTCGGAGTGTCCAAGCTAACACTTATCTAGCTAGCACTCTAGATACTTTCAATTAAAGCCCAAACTTACCTTGATAATCACCCAATTCCTAAAATATCTTATATACTTCTAGGATACTCACCATATTCTTCTAGGATGCTCACTCTATATCTTATATACTTCCTCCAATGTTTGACTAGGATACTCACACTATACCTTATAGTGTATATAATTGGTTGGGTGTCACATTTTCTAAAGTCACCGTGTAGGAAGCACGAACACGACACTCGACAATATAGTATAGACAATTATATTAGCCATAAATTGGGGGAATTCAAATTAATAACAACTAGCTGATTGAATTCATTGATTACGATACATAATTGTTTTCCAATAAGATTACTGTAAGCCTAGAATCTTGTCTAATTAACTGCATACGCATCATATAAGTAGTATAATTGCATGATTGAAACAATAGTTTCTATATTTCCTTTCTCTTTTATTTCTAAAATAGTATAATTAGAATGAGAGACTTGTATATATAATATATAAAGAAAAATAGTGCATGTATGTCCGTGTCTGTGTGTCAATGTGCGTATGTTTATATCCGTGTCTGTGTCGTAACACATGTTAGTGTGTGTATGCTGTGTCTGTGAGTTAGTGTGTGTGTCTGTGTGTCAGTTTGTATGCCCGTGTCTACGTGTTAGTGTGTGTATGTCTGTGTCTGTATGTCATGATATTCGTGTCTGTTTCTCAGTATGTGAATGTTTGTGTCGTGTCAGAATGAGGGAGATAGAAATAGGGTTAGGGGTTGAGGGGGATCACTAAATGTTGTATTCTAAAAAAATAATGATGTTTTTTGACGAAACTGCGACGTTAGCACGGTGTTTGCTTTCCTAATAATAATCTTGTCGCTAAATGACGCTAAAAGTCGATCGGCCAGCTCCAAACCTTATATAAAATAAGTTAGCGACGTCATTGTCAAGTGTTACTAGCTATCGTCATACACTAATAAATTGGCGACATTTAACTACATGAATCACTAAACGTTGTATTCTGAAAAAAATAATGACATTTTTCGACGAAACTGCGACGTTAACACGGTGTTTGCTTTCCTAGTAATAAACTTGTCGCTAAATGATGCTAAAAGTCGCTGATAGTGAATTTTAGCGATGTTTTCTACTGTCGTCACTAAATGTAACAAGAATAGCGATGTTTTACAATAGCGTCGCTAAATTCGTCGCCAATATGACTTATTTTAGTAGTGACATTTAGCAGGCCTTGCGCTGCTAGTATTGCCCGAAAAGAAGTCGTGATCCCTCTTGGGCTTCAAGTCCAACTCCCACTCTACCTTGTGTGCCTCTGCATGGATTTCCATATAAGTCTCAGAAGGAAGGGATAAGGATCTTCACATCCCAATTCAAACCTTGCCTTAAGTGACTCGCTCTGATCTCTGGGTCTCGTACTATATACTCTGCATATCGCTCAGCCCACCGAACTCCGCAGCATACTCCTCAACTGACGTACCTCCCTGCTGGAGGTTCTAAAACTGTCTGGCCAAGTCCAATCTGTCAGTAGGCGAGAAAAACTTTTTTTGAAGAGGTACATGAATTCAGCCCAGGTATGGCCCTTTCCAGTAAAACTTGGCTCATTCCTGAACCAAGTACGTATGATATCCAGTAACTGAAGCCCTACTGTCTCAACCCTCAAGTCATCAGCAAGACGGGATACCCTCATAAGTCGTTCAATATCCTTGAGCCATTCGTCAGCTGTAACCACACTTTCAATAAAATACAGGAATTGGTCATTTCTCCTCTATTATGATTATTTATTTATATACATATTTTCCATATATTATTTTTGAATATTTTGGAAGCCTTTATAGCTAATCCTAGACTAATTTTTTAAACCCAAATGCATCTATTTTAAGCTGTGACTTTAATGGACCGAAGCCCATGATCTTGATCCGAGAATCAAGCTACTTTTACTAAAGCCCACAATC
The DNA here is from genome assembly GCA_029216955.1 of Iris pallida. Taxonomy (NCBI): domain Eukaryota; kingdom Viridiplantae; phylum Streptophyta; class Magnoliopsida; order Asparagales; family Iridaceae; genus Iris; species Iris pallida. The sequence goes on along the minus strand of JANAVB010013397.1, from coordinate 3,251,322 downwards.
CTTGAGTAAGGCCCAAGCCACAAGTTCAACCTTATTTAACCAAATCCATAGGCTAACTTAAGCCCAAACCCATCTTTAGATTTAAATTCCAAACTTATTTTTTCAGCCCATAAAATGGGTCAGGCATAATTTATTTCTCTTGGACAAGTTAAGGGGTGCTTGGCCACCTGAATCCATTTCTTCCTTCTTTCTTTTCTTAGCTGATCGGCTATGGAGCAGTCGAGCGCTGGCCGATGACGAGCATGGGCGACTTCATCTCTACACCACTGTCACGCCCCGCTCCCGGAATACGGACGAACGAGAACGTGAACAGCCAGCTACGTATATTGGGACGGCAACCATCCCGCTATACGATCACGGCTGTCTAGCATGTGAGGGTATTCTACAAACCAACAGTCTCTTACGGTCCAAATGGCCTATTGTCTCAATCTCATCAAGTAAAATAAGTTACAAGATAACAGATCACCAAATATACAATTGTAAGGCGTCCCAAACATTACATATAAGATGATCATGAAAACTAGTCGTAACAAGATGTAGAGACTAGCTCAGAGTTAAGTCATATATGATCAACCCCCGGGGCATGTCAATCACGTTACAGCCCGTAGGCAGATAATAAATACAAGTTGCAATCGAGCTAACACGTGCTCGTCGGCTAAACGCCTCAAAATAATATGAATTTACAATAAAGTGGGCGAACAAAAGAAACCCACTCGAAGCCTTGGTCACGCCTGACGGTCACCATCTGGCTGGAAGACAGGTAGATCCCTTGCTGCTGCTCCGGTATCTGGCCATACAAAACCAGCTGGGTCAGACCCCAGAAAGAGCAAGTGCCACAAAGGAGGCTCCACTTAAGGACTAAAACCAGCAAATCATTAGTAAACAAAAGCAGCAAAAGAAATAAGTAAAAGCATATCGAGATTTGTGCAGTACCAATGCACGCATCCCGATCACAGAAAAGGAAACAAGTAACTTGATTAGAAAATAATAATAATACCGGAGAACATGGCAGATAAGATGCATGAAAAATAAAAAATAAATGCTATCCGGGCAATAAACAAGGAAGGACAAATGTACCGTACCAGGAAACCTGAACAGTACATAGTCACTAACCAGTCTATTGCTTGAAGATAACAATCATATACAGGAAGCTATAACATAGATAAGTGCCATCTACACAATAAACACGGTAAGGACAAATGTACCGTACCAGGTAGCCAGGTTACCACTGTAACCCTTCACCTAAACAGTACATAGTCACTGACCAGTCATTGCCTAGAGGACAGTCATACAAGAGAGTTACACTACAGTGACAGAGAAGAAGTCTTGCAATCACATCCAGTGCAAGTCAAGCATTCAAGTTCTAGAGACTGGAACAATCAAGAGCTGGACCCATCAGGGCTGGTCCTAGACCAGACCAGACAAGGCTGGACACCATCCAATAATACACGGCCAATCATAGCTTACGGCTTGCTACATTAACTAACTAGGGTTATCACAAGCCTAGTTACTAACAAGATGCAAGTGAGATGTATCTCCGCCACAAGCCCTGCAGCTACCCAGGTTACCCAGGCGAATATTAGTATAGTGACAATTAGAGAGAGAGGGACTACATTCTTGTTATCATTACAAGTAGCTTGAGGATGCACCACTTGGCAGTGAGCTGGAAATGCGCCCTACTCGTCGGCAGGCTACAAGTCCAAACGATTGTGGCCGGGGTAACGGGATCGCCTGTAGCTGAGAAACATCTCGTCATGACTAGTGAATTAAACTAGTTGTTAATCTTAGTTCATTTTCCAATATGAATTCCTGACCGTGGGAAATCAAGAATTCATGTCCTAGACATGATGCAAGACAAGACTGGTGAATTGACCAAACACAAGAAGGTACACCCACGGTGTCAAGATAAGCTATACTAGTCAAGTGAGCCTGCCTCAGCAGCTCAAGTTGTCAAATTATCATGCCAAGTCATGTCATGTTACAAGCTGGAAGTGCGCCGCCACGAGCCACTATCAAGTTATCTAGTTGTTAAGGTTACAAGTTACAAGTTATTAGCCAGGATTTATTTATCGTGTCAGGGCCATAAGGCATATCACAATGCAACTATTCTACAAGTAAAAGAACATAATCCTGAGTGCACCCAAACGGCCACCGATGAAAAAGGCATGAAAAGTACAATAAGGCTGAAAACATGACTTTATAAAATAAGACCATAAGAAAACACTTTCTGATGTAACAAGAGATAACAAAACCAGGGACAACGCCGTACTAGCATTAAATCAAATCGTGCCCACATCGTGTTCGGGTCGAGCTCGGGTCAAAAGGCGTACATAAATACAGGAAATCGTGTCAAGACGTGTCGAGTCTAGTCAAGTCGTGTTGTGAGCACCAAAATCTTAGGAAGCTCCAAATTATGAAAGGAAAACCAAATCCCAGAGAAAGCAATACAGGCACTAGGGGTGCAGGGGTACAGGGGCACTAGGGCAGGCCAGGCATACTGGAGTGCACCTAGAGGCAGCACACTAGAGTGTGCCAGGGAGGCAGTACACTAAAATGTGCCTAGTCTGGACAGGTCAATCCGCGCCTAGAGCCAATGGGGCAAACCGCGCCTAGATCCATTGGATCAAATGGCGCCTAAGACCAGTGAGCCAAACCGCGCCTAAAACCCGTAGGTCAAAGAGCGCCTAAGTCAAGGGAACAGTGAACTGCGCCTAAAATGATAAATATAGGCGCAGTCGGGCAAGCCAAGGGAAAGTGGGCACTATCTGCCTAACAGAAGGAAATGGGCGCTATCTGCCAATCTGGAAAAGTAGGCGCAGTCTGCCAACCGCGCCTGAAATGACGCCAAGGAGGCACCATCGAGGGGCGGCGGCGAACAGCACCCAAGGAGGCGCGATCGAGACGAACCGTGCCTAAGCAGACGCGTTCGAGCGAGCCGCGCCTAAAGAGGCGCGCTCGAAAAGGAGGCACAGTCTGCGAACCGCGCCTAAGAAGGCGCAGTTGAACGAACAGCGCCTAAAGAGGCGTGTTCGAGGAAGTAGGCGCCATCGGCCAGAACAGCAAGTCATCTTCTACAAAAAATCCGAGAAGAGAACCCATGGAACTCAAAACTTTGGAACATCATAAATCCATCAATACAAACCCAAATCCGGATTTTCAAAGCTCTAACTTGTGTAAAATTGAAAGCTCTACAACATGGAAACATTAAATCCAACAAAAGAACAAGTTTGGGAGATCAAATCTCCAAAAATCCGAAAACACTCCAAACCTAGATCTACAAGATTCCAAGCTCCAAATCAAGAAAATCCAAGATCTAATGTTGCTCATAGGGTGCTAAACTAGCTAATGGGCACATAAAATTCGGCCCTCAAGTGTGAGCAAGGTGCACTTGCCTAATAGAGGTGGGGGGTTCTCTTGGGGAAGAAGAAGGGTTGAGGGAAAAATGAAAAATAGAGGAGAGAGAGAATGAGGAAGAGGGTTATATGGTGAGGGGGTTAGGGTAGAATGAGGGGGAGTATAGGCTAAGGTGATCCAATGCCAAAACCAAACCAAACCATGTCATGCCATCTCCAACCCAAACCAAGTCCAACCAAATAAAACCAAGCCGGGTCAAAATACGAAAAGCCGAGAATCCTCAAGTCAGGTAAAATGAATTACAGGCCAATAATCCAATTAGAGCCAAAATCCACTGATCAGAATAAACCATAATTATAATGATAATTAAACCACAATACTAATTACGAAATAAGCTACAATTAACTAGACAAGAAAAATAAAAATAAAAATAAAAATACGGGTCAGAAATACGAATACGCAATAAAATACGTATCACGAATTTCGAGATATTACATCCTACCCACCTTAAAAGAATTCCGTCCTCGGAATTTATTCAAGAGGCTAGAGATGTCGGGACAAGCTACACTAGCACAAGCTATCTAGAGCTAGCAATCAATCAAGCAATCATTCATGCAAGCAAGGATTCGAAGGTGCAAGGCATGAGAAAATTTTATACCTTACGAGCTAAAACCGATTGGGATACGTGTTCGGATGCCATCCTTACACTCCCACGTTTGACTCCCCAAGGAGTGATGAACTCAAGCAACACGGACTAACTGATAGTCTGGCGCATTGAGGTCTTACTCCCTGATCAAATACGAACACGGGCCTCTCCACATCCGAAAAGATTAAAGGTTGGTACCAATAACCAAATAACCTTTTCGAATGATCAGGGTACAACTCGGGTCTGGGACATGCCGTCGTAATTAGGTTACATGAAATAGGTCATGTGCCCTTGGTAACGACGGCGGAAAGCAAGATAAAGATGCAGCTACCTCTCCGACGATTCCGAATCTGAGCTTGGGCTAGGGTAAACTGCCGCGGGTTCTGTTGCTGGAATGCTTGAACCTGAGTCGGCAATGGTCCTGGAAACGGGAACTGCTGTTGTTGGTGAACTGGAGCTGGTTCTGGTACGGGTCCCAAAACTGAAGGACTAGATACTGCGGGTACTGGATCAACTCTGAATGGACAGGACCCTACTCTATGATCTGGCGCTCCGCATAACAAGCACAATCCCAAAGCCTTACGACACTCTGCTACTACATGCCCAGGCTTACCACAATAAGAACAGCCCACTGAGGAAGACTGGTCTTGCTCCTGCTTCTGCTGAGGGTACGTCGGGGTTGAGTACTGATCCAACATAATTGAAGCTGCTCGCCTCGGAGCTCCAATGGTCAAAGCCCTAGCTGCTGGGGCTGGTGCTGAAGATTGGTTCATCTGACTATGGGACCACCTTCGCCCTCCAGTTCTGTCTGCTATCCTCTGGGAAGTGTACTCATGCCTTCTCGCTGCTCGCAACACGGCTTCATAAGTATGATGCTCGAACTGTTCTACTGCCAAGATAATCTCTAAGTGAAGTCCTTGCTGGAACCTCTGCGCTCTGTCAAGCTCGGTCGCCACCAAGGTGGGAGCAAACCGACTAAGTCTTGAAAACTCGGCCGCATATCCGTCGACCGTCCTTCCTCCTTGTTTCAGGTTGCAAAACTTGGTCTGCAAGTCATATCAAGCCACGGCATCATAATACTTGATCTGGAACTTCTCGCTGAACACTGCCCAAGGAACAGGTGTTGCCAATCCCACTGCTTGCGCAGCCCACCAATTGCGGGCTAGATCCAATAACTGTAGGCGCACCACTGCTACCTTCTCGTCTTCTGGAGTCTTCGCTGCTTCAAGAATAATCTCTATATCCTGTAGCCAAGCATCGGCAGCCACCGCATCTTCAGTACCGTTGAAGAAGGGAGGGTTCAGGCGCTTGAATCTGTTGACTGCACTATTCCGACCACTTCCACTCAGAGTATCTTGTACTGCCTGCTGCAAGGCATCATCTCGGCGGTTCTGAGACGCAAGCAACTCACGGACGAGTCCTACCAAGACTCCATCTTCTGACCCTGCTAGCTGATCTGGCTGGACTGGGAATTCTGGCTCTACAAGAGGCATGGCTTGGGAAGCTGCTGCTGACGATTGAGCTTCGTTCTCTGACTGCTGCTGGACTACTGGATGAACTCTCTCTGGCTGGTCAGCAGGAACATCCCCACTGAAGCAATGACATCAGGAAAATAAAGGAAAGGACCAGGATGATTCAAGGATGCAAGCATGTTATCAGTCGAGAATTCAAGGAGATACAAAGATACAACGGGAGATCAAGGGCGAGCACAGATTGAGACATCTACCGGTAACCCTCATATTTCTTGTTTGACAAGACCTGCATGGGCCACCACTAAAACTGTCACGCCCCGCTCCCGGAATACGGACGAACGAGAACGTGAACAGCCAGCTACGTATATTGGGACGGCAACCATCCCGCTATACGATCACGGCTGTCTAGCATGTGAGGGTATTCTACAAACCAACAGTCTCTTACGGTCCAAATGGCCTATTGTCTCAATCTCATCAAGTAAAATAAGTTACAAGATAACAGATCACCAAATATACAATTGTAAGGCATCCCAAACATTACATATAAGATGATCATGAAAACTAGTCGTAACAAGATGTAGAGACTAGCTCAGAGTTAAGTCATACATGATCAACCCCCGGGGCATGTCAATCACGTTACAGCCCGTAGGCAGATAATAAATACAAGTTGCAATCGAGCTAACACGTGCTCGTCGGCTAAACGCCTCAAAATAATATGAATTTACAATAAAGTGGGCGAACAAAAGAAACCCACTCGAAGCCTTGGTCACGCCTGACGGTCACCATCTGGCTGGAAGACAGGTAGATCCCTTGCTGCTGCTCCGGTATCTGGGCATACAAAACCAGCTGGGTCAGACCCCAGAAAGAGCAAGTGCCACAAAGGAGGCTCCACTTAAGGACTAAAACCAGCAAATCATTAGTAAACAAAAGCAGCAAAAGAAATAAGTAAAAGCATATCGAGATTTGTGCAGTACCAATGCACGCATCCCGATCACAGAAAAGGAAACAAGTAACTTGATTAGAAAATAATAATAATACCGGAGAACATGGCAGATAAGATGCATGAAAAATAAGAAATAAATGCTATCCGGGCAATAAACAAGGAAGGACAAATGTACCGTACCAGGAAACCTGAACAGTACATAGTCACTAACCAGTCTATTGCTTGAAGATAACAATCATATACAGGAAGCTATAACATAGATAAGTGCCATCTACACAATAAACACGGTAAGGACAAATGTACCGTACCAGGTAGCCAGGTTACCACTGTAACCCTTCACCTAAACAGTACATAGTCACTGACCAGTCATTACCTAGAGGACAGTCAAACAAGAGAGTTACACTACAGTGACAGAAAAGAAGTCTTGCAATCACATCCAGTGCAAGTCAAGCATTCAAGTTCTAGAGACTGGAACAATCAAGAGCTGGACCCATCAGGGCTGGTCCTAGACCAGACCAGACAAGGCTGGACACCATCCAATAATACACGGCCAATCATAGCCTACGGCTTGCTACATTAACTAACTAGGGTTATCACAAGCCTAGTTACTAACAAGATGCAAGTGAGATGTATCTCTGCCACAAGCCCTGCAGCTACCCAGGTTACCCAGGCGAATATTAGTATAGTGACAATTAGAGAGAGAGGGACTACATTCTTGTTATCATTACAAGTAGCTTGAGGATGCACCACTTGGCAGTGAGCTGGAAATGCGCCCTACTCGTCGGCAGGCTACAAGTCCAAACGATTGTGGCCGGAGTAACGGGATCGCCTGTAGCTGAGAAATATCTCGTCATGACTAGTGAATTAAACTAGTTGTTAATCTTAGTTCATTTTCCAATATGAATTCCTGACCGTGGGAAATCAAGAATTCATGTCCTAGACATGATGCAAGACAAGACTGGTGAATTGACCAAACACAAGAAGGTACACCCACGGTGTCAAGACAAGCTATACTAGTCAAGTGAGCCTGCCTCAGCAGCTCAAGTTGTCAAATTATCATGCCAAGTCATGTCATGTTACAAGCTGGAAGTGCGCCGCCACGAGCCACTATCAAGTTATCTAGTTGTTAAGGTTACAAGTTACAAGTTATTAGCCAGGATTTATTTATCGTGTCAGGGCCATAAGGCATATCACAATGCAACTATTCTACAAGTAAAAGAACATAATCCTGAGTGCACCCAAACGGCCACCGATGAAAAAGGCATGAAAAGTACAATAAGGCTGAAAACATGACTTTATAAAATAAGACCATAAGAAAACACTTTCTGATGTAACAAGAGATAACAAAACCAGGGACAACGTCGTACTAGCATTAAATCAAATCGTGCCCACATCGTGTTCGGGTCGAGCTCGGGTCAAAAGGCGTAAGGATATAAACCAGGGGTAAGGTGTTCCCAAATTAGTGTCAAGATTCAAGAAAAGCAGTACACAAATACAGGAAATCGTGTCAAGACGTGTCGAGTCTAGTCAAGTCGTGTTGTGAGCACCAAAATCTCAGGAAGCTCCAAATTATGAAAGGAAAACCAAATCCCAGAGAAAGCAATACAGGCACTAGGGGTGCAGGGGTACAGGGGCACTAGGGCAGGCCAGGCATACTGGAGTGCGCCTAGAGGCAGCACACTAGAGTGTGCCAGGGAGGCAGCACACTAAAATGCGCCTAGTCTGGACAGGTCAATCCGCGCCTAGAGCCAATGGGGCAAACCGCGCCTAGATCCATTGGATCAAATGGCGCCTAAGACCAGTGAGCCAAACCGTGCCTAAAACCCGTAGGTCAAAGAGCGCCTAAGTCAAGGGAACAGTGAACTGCGCCTAAAATGATAAATATAGGCGCAGTCGGGCAAGCCAAGGGAAAGTGGGCGCTATCTGCCTAACAGAAGGAAATGGGCGCTATCTGCCAATCTGGGAAAGTAGGCACAGTCTGCCAACCGCGCCTGAAATGACGCCAAGGAGGCGCCATCGAGGGGCGGCGGCGAACAGCACCCAAGGAGGCGCGATCGAGACGAACCGCGCCTAAGGAGGCGCGTTCGAGCGAGCCGCGCCTAAAGAGGCGCGCTCGAAAAGGAGGCGCAGTCTGCGAACCGCGCCTAAGAAGGCGCAGTTGAACGAACAGCGCCTAAAGAGGCGTGTTCGAGGAAGTAGGCGCCATCGGCCAGAACAGCAAGTCATCTTCTCCAAAAAATCCGAGAAGAGAACCCATGGAACTCAAAACTTTGGAACATCATAAATCCATCAATACAAACCCAAATCCGGATTTTCAAAGCTCTAACTTGTGTAAAATTGAAAGCTCTACAACATGGAAACATTAAATCCAACAAAAGAACAAGTTTGGGAGATCAAATCTCCAAAAATCCGAAAACACTCCAAACCTAGATCTACAAGATTCCAAGCTCCAAATCAAGAAAACCCAAGATCTAATGTTGCTCATAGGGTGCTAAACTAGCTAATGGGCACATAAAATCCGGCCCTCAAGTGTGAGCAAGGTGCACTTGCCTAATGGAGGTGGGGGGTTCTCTTGGGGAAGAAGAAGGGTTGAGGGAAAAAAAAAAATGGAGGAGAGAGAGAATGAGGGAGAGGGTTATATGGTGAGGGGGTTAGGGTGGAATGAGGGGGAGTATAGGCTAAGGTGATCCAATGCCAAAACCAAACCAAACCATGTCATGCCATCTCCAACCCAAACCAAGTCCAACCAAATAAAACCAAGCCGGGTCAAAATACGAAAAGCCGAGAATCCTCAAGTCAGGTAAAATGAATTACAGGCCAATAATCCAATTAGAGCCAAAATCCACTGATCAGAATAAACCATAATTATAATGATAATTAAACCACAATACTAATTACGAAATAAGCTACAATTAACTAGACAAGAAAAATAAAAATAAAAATAAAAATACGGGTCAGAAATACGAATACGCAATAAAATACGTATCACGAATTTCGAGATATTACAACCACCGTCGCGACCTCCTTTCGACCACTCTGGAGAATTCTCAAAACCTCTTTCCATCGACTTAGTCTAGGAGATCTCCACCGTCGTTTATTCACGGATGGCTGGAGAAGGCATACGACTTCATCGATCCTTCCACAATGGTGGCCAGTGTTGTTCTATAACAGTTGGTGAAGCTTTGACACCATTTTCGATCCTTCCCGAGTGATCGATGGAGTTCGAACCAACTGGGAGTAGCATTTTATTCACTGTCCGCTCATTTTGAACAACTTGATTTTGTTTCAGGAGCATCCGACGATCAATTGAATTGGTGGGTCGATTTTATTCCTTCGATGATTTAAATTTCTTGATTGATCGATCTGGATATTTTATGGATAATTCGAATCTTGAGATCATTAAAATTCAAATTGAACATTCGATCTTTTTCTGTTCTTCATCATCATCTATTTGTGTTATTGCCTCAGAGGGCTATCGAGTAGTAATATCATTCTAGTTGGACGATAAAGCACATGTCAGGTGCTACAAAGCCTTCGAAGAAAACACTGCACTGGTGTATGGTTCTCCATTATCTGTAAATTTGGTTTAGAGTTCTTCCTGTATCAATTATTGGCAGCAGTTATTTGGCGTTGGGTATAGGTTTGTGAAAGTGCAGTATCATATCGACACATTTGGTATCTACTATTGATACTGGACAGCTTATGTACAATATTGATGAGGAGCAAAAGTATGGTGAGTAGCTGTAACCTTTGTTTACCGAATTCTGGAGTTTTTCTGAATTTTATATTTTTCTGAATTTTCCTAAATCTTTGAAATCATGAATTTAACATTGAGTTTATTTTTCGAATCATAATATGCAATAGGAACTAACTTAATGATTTTGGGGCATTGGTTTTATAAAACTATTTTATGTGAGATTTTAACCTATTTGAATTTCTTGCTCATTTCTTTGAATTTATATAAGTTATAAATATGTAGTTTTGAATAAAGAAAGATATACCAAAAATAATTTGTAAATAAAATATTTTTATTACTATTTTATTTTTAATCCTAAAGTTTATAATGATTTATAATTATCCTATTTTCCCTCGTATCGGGATAAGACCATTTCGGTCCTAGTTTTAGGCTACCAATCCTTAGGCTTGGATTGTGGGCTATGGCTTTAGATTTAACTGGTAGTTGATAGTTAGTAGCTAATTTGTAATTAGCTAGTAGAGAATTTACTAGTTGTTCATTGTTAATTGTTAATAAAGATAGTGATTAGTTGGCCAATTCCTAACAGTTAGTGTTAGTGTTAGTAGTTAGTGGTTTCCACCAATATTTCTACATCTATCATATTTACATTTTTGCCATTAGGATGTCATACTCTACTGCTATAAATATTGGGACTCCCTAATATTTTAAATGACCAAAAATTTGTAAACCCCGAAACAACAACCGCCACCTATAGTCCTAATCCCCTGTCTCAGCTCCGGCTTTTCCTTTGCCTCCACCTCGGCTTCCCGGCCATCTCCGGCCGACCACCCAACTCCCCTGCCTCTCTAGCCAGCAGCAACATCGACACCAACACCCCAATCCCTTATCGACACCAACACCCATTCTCCGCATCCTCTAAACTAAGTACCACCACCCTCGGCCAGTAATACCACCACCTCCATTCACGACCACAACTACTGCTACAACTACTACCATCCCGGCCTGCCTGGCCCGACCAGCACCACAACAATAGTCACCATCCTGATCCAGGTAACATTCCTCCACCACCAGTGGGACCATCTCCTCTGACATACGCTACGCCCCCACACCCACATCGCACCACTAACAAATCTGCTACACCCGGCCATCCACCACGCCATCGCCACCAAATACCACCAACATCATAGAATAGAGAGGGAGATAAAATCCTCACAAGTTCGTCGCTGCCTAGCCGGCGCCGTCGTCGTACGCTATGTTTGGTCCTACCGATGACCACCACGTTGTCGCCTCCTCCGCCCCGGTGAGCCGCATGTGCAGCTCCGTCGGCAAAATCCTATTCTCTGCCACCCGCCTAACCTGACCCCGGCCCAGATCCAGTCGGACCAACCAGATCCAGCCCCCTGTCTCCTCCATCCTGGCTAGTGACTCAGCCGTCCCAGCGCCGCTTCTCCCAAAGCCGCCCTCTCCACACAAAGCGCTCCTCATTGACCATCGACGGCTCTCCTCGCCGCCGCCCGGTGAGCTCACGTCCCCTCCTATATTTTCTCTCGAGCTCACTCTGGCTCTCACCTCCTCTTTCTCTCTGTTAGTTTAATTAGGGATTTAGGAATTATGTACAATTTTGGAATTTGGGATTTATGGGGACAAACAATATTGACCCCTCTCTGCCCTTTTATTTAGGGATTAGGTGATGTCAACAACATTGACCCCTCTCTGCCTTTTTATCTAAGGGTTTAGATTTTTATTAAAGTCTTTTTTGTTAGTAATAGTGAGTTAGGGAATGAATTAGTTTCAGTTGAATAATGGTGGATTCATTAGTTATGGACTAGAGTTTGAGCCTATTAGAAATATTCAAGAAAATAATTATTACTGTTAATATTTAGGATGGGCTGAGCTACTGGGAAATTATTGGGTTTTAGTTATTTGGTTATTGTATTGGGCTGGTTTAATCTCATGGTATATATATATAATATAAGCCTATATGTATTGTTCTTGTATACATGTATATTTGTATACATATACGAGTACGAGTATATATGTACATTTCTAATAATTAAAATGATTATTTTGGACTAATTAAATTAATGGGGCTTTGATTATATCATTTATATATGTATATTTGAATACGTATTTTCTATATACCGTGTATTGGAGTATTGTGTACAAATGTTTTGTATTAATATATTTTTTGAAATTCCACGCACACACACAATTGGGGGACTCGAACCTTGCCCGTCCCTCCGGGTGTCCGCTCTAATACCACTAGGCTAGAGAGCTCGGACGTATGAAGATAAATGTACATACATTTGTATTGTTATCATTATTACTAGTAATATTGTCAACAATAGTATTATTTATATGAGAATTTTATAAATATATAATAACTTTCCAAGATATTATTATTATTAAGTTTTGACCAAAAATCCTATTTAACAAAATTAGAGATTTAGGACTAGAGTATTTTTCTATATTTTTAAAACAAATATCTAAAGTATTTTAATTTATAAAATATATTGTTCAAATGTTATAAAACATTTTCAAGATAGTTATATGTATTTAGTTATGCTTTTCTACCTTCGAAATCATAAGTCGCGACTATTTCTTATTCGATAATCATGCCAACTGTGATTTTGGGCTTCTATATACCAAACTAGGCTATTTGGACTATTCTGGACTCGATGGAATCGCATGTGTCATCGTTTGGGACCATCTTGTGGAGCATAACATTGTATCTAATTTGTGTCGATGCGTTCGTATCATGAACGTCGACTCCAACTAAATTGAGATGAGTACATTCTCTGATAGTTTTCATTATCTTGATAGTCTCTATGACATCAGTTTGTAGTATTACGCAGATTAGTATAGCGTGAATTCCGTCATGAGATGTTATTCTTGGTTATCTTGGTATACTGGTACATGTCTTGTTATTATTCTTGTACTTGTATGGACACTGATTCCTAAGGAAATTTATTATCCTCTTAGAGAATCCCGTGTCAAAGCATACCATGGTTGGATCCATTATAGTAGTTGAGGGATGGGAAGATATTAGGAGATTATCTGCTCATACTCTAAACTATTTGTGCATAGCTCACCATCACCACACGTAGCGTGTAGCCTAACCTTACTTGCACTTGTGCATAGCTTTCCATGTATAGCCGGCCTGATCCATCTTTACCTATATTTGTACTTGTGCATAGTCGATCATATGGAAAAGTATGATCTTGATCCCAAGTCGATCACATAATAAACTAATATCTTAAGGTACTGTTTAGTTGTATATGTTCTTTTCAAGATATTACCTACTGTTACACCGTACTCGTGATTACTTATAGTATATTGTTACCACGAAATGCTTACATAATTTCTCTACTTTTGTACTGTTCAGTATTACTTATCTATCATGTTTTTTTTGCATATTGTTACTTACGAATTTAGTTAATTTAATGGAACTGCTATTAGTTTGTGTACTTTGCTCCAATCCTGACTGGAGAACCATATTTTTAGGAGTTTTAATGCCCTACATACTTGTACTACATGGCAATGCTAGCTAAGGTAGATGTGAATGTTCTATTGATCGTGAGTTAACTTTTGAGTGCTCTAGGCCAATATTTTTTATTTAGTTTTATGTTCGTTATAGGGTTTGTCTCCGATACATTCCTGACATGTATGCTCATTTGTAGATTCTGGATGATCTAGTGTTACTACTATCATTCTTATTCATATCTGCCTCAGTCGTATGTGATTTGAGTACATGTGGTTTTTAAAGATCATAAATTTTGTATTTATTTATTGTGTACTTAACAGCATTTTGTTGTCGATACTACGACATAGGCTGGGCGTGGCCCATGTACTTGTGCCCGAATATCCAAGTGCGGGCCGTGACACATTTTTATGGTGGCCCATACAGGTCTGTCTTTGCAACTAGTACGTAGTTGTGGTAGTACTTAGGCTTAGTCATACTACTGCGATCTTGTCCTAAGATAAGGATTTAAATCATGGAAAATTTTAGGAGGTTTGGTACTCAAATCACATATTAGGATCTTTTGATAGATTCCAAGGATGATGCCTGAGAATCTTACTTCGAAACTCTGTTGAGTCTATTTTCACTTGCTTTTTCTCATCCTGATTTTCGAGTACCTGTCCATTGTCGAACCCAGTTCTTACATTAAGATGAGTTTTATGGACTCTATAAGGAACAAGAGAGTAGATGTCGAACTTATAACCATTCAGGTTGAGAAGTGAACATGATTATCCAATCTTATACATGAAGGTCGAGAATTACTTTTGGTTATATTAACAGAACTTTGAAGTTTGACCAAGATAGCACACTTGCAGCTTGAGGGTTGTTGAAATAGGTTTCAGAAATAAACCAAAAATAACAAATTCAGAGGAACGAGGATTATGCAGTCAGGCCGGGAATGATTCATAAGTGTGGATTATAATTTTTAAGATTAGAGGATAGTATTGTATGCACTTGCGACAAGGAAAAATGTTGATAAAAAGTTTTGTAGTGGTAAGAGCCATCGAAGAAAATGTTTAATTGTCTTTCTTGCTTGAGTAGTCAAGGATGTGGCACTATATACGATCATTCGATAGGGAATATAATTCCAAATATTAAGGAATTAATGAGACAAAAATAGTAGAAGGAAGAGAGTAAATTCCCAAGAGTGATGAATAGGAATTGGATTAGAGTACTTAGGTTACGACCTATTTAGAAAAGCCAGAGACATACGACTTGGTTGTCAGCAAATTAATTTTTTATTATGAACAATAATTAAGGCTGCTTAAATAGGATAAAGGATAATTTTGGAACTAGATTTATATGACCTCGGTAATAGAAAATTCTATTTACATGGAGTTAACATTAGTGGATGGTAAGAGTGACAGGAAAATTTTGATATTAGAAGACTCTGACAAAATTTAGACATGGAAGTCTAGAAGAACTTACATGCATACCAAGTAGATAAAGGATCATAGGTATGGAGATTAGGCCACAAGTTTATTAGTAGTTGATAGTTAGTGACCTGGAATTACGTAGAGGATTTAGTGAGGGAGAGTTTATTAATAGGCAAGGTGAACAACTTGTAGGTTGAGAATTTTGTTTATATTGATTATGGACAAATGCAAGAAAAGGAAAGGACAACGTCTTTGTTATGACCAGATGAACAAGAACAAATTCCTATTATTGTTTTCTTTGTCTTGTTATCTCTGTCCTACTTACTTCAATCAAACCATCTCATATCTAAATATGTAAGCTACACTTTAAAATATTTTAAATTTTCGTATCTCTTTACTTGTAAAGGCCGAGGAAGTATCGTAATCATCTAGCTCGGGAAGGACGAAATTTGTTATCATGTGGTGATTCTGGTAGGAATACAAAATATTGAATATTAAGAAAGAATTAGTGGGATAAGGATATGACTGAGATTGGAAATAAATACAAGAGTCTGGTAGTATTAATTTGGAAATGATTACACTAAATGATTTATTTTGAGTGTGGATTACTTAAAAAGAATGTAGGGCTGATAAAGATGAACAATGGAATATATATTAATAGTGAGAATTGTAATTTTTGGAGTTGTATTCTTAGAACTGCTAAAAATATTCAAGGACAACTTGATTTTGAGGGGATTTAGATGTTTATTTCATTACTAACTTTTGTGACATTCATTATTGGATTAAGGCTACGTTACTGAATTTAGAAATCCGAAATACAGGAAAAGAGATTTATGACTACATACGGTGATGATACAAAATTGAATAAAGGATTGTTAAGAGAATGACTAAGAACTGGTAGAATAAGAAGTTTTGAATTACAAGAAGTTTAGAGACTTTGGCGAGACTTCTAAATTTAAGAAGGATAGTATTGAAGGTATAAGTTGAAGGAAATGTGAAGGTTAATTTTTAAATAATGGAGAATAAATTTTTATATGGTAGTGGTGGCATTAGACTTTGAGTAATACGAGGAGTATAATTCAAATAATGTTTAAGGATTTTTATAAACCATAATTCAGGGATTCAGATCTAAGTTAAAGACAAGATAGAGAAATTTGGACTTCAAGATGACTTAGTTGATAATGGTTGCAAAACTAAAAAGAGTAAAAAAAGAATTGTGGAGTTATAATAAACAGTACATCTCATGAGTGAAATAAAGGTGTAACCTATAGTAGTTATAAAAGAATTTGATCTTTGTGATGGAAAATTATGATTTTGGTAGTGGTATATTTGAACCTGTAAGAAAAGAATAAGCTTCATTGGTAGTTCCTTTGGAATAAAGGTCAAGCCTATAGTATTTATAGAAGGGTTCAATCTTCATGACTAAAAATTATGATATTTGGTAGTAGTCATATAAGGGTTTGATTTTCATGATTGAAGATCACGATTTAGTAGTGCTATGCCTGGGTTTGTAAGATTAAGGTATCATTAGAAAAAGATGATCGGACAAACTTGGTAGGTGTTGAAGTAGAGTAAGATGATTACCTTAACTTCTTTCTGCAAAACCTATCTTTCGAATTTCATATCCCAGTAGAAGGGATTGATTTCCCTGTCCTTAAATCATTCCTTAAATTTCAATATCGCTAAATTTTGATTCACTTTGATCGTGACTGTTTGCTATGAAATATAAAAGAGCAGGACAGTTTTATGGGAGGACTGGACTTTTACTTCACGTTACAAACTCGCTTGTACAAAGAAAGCCTAGGGACGAAAACCTAGGTATAGCAATCTTAGGACAATTGTTTATTTTTGATTCTGGGGGGTGACGATAGAGGCTCGGGAAAGCGACGGCAGCTCTGCCTTACTCCTTGGACGATCGGACGTAGCCTTGGCTCCTGTAACGAGATGCTTGGCGTTGACGAAGAAATGCTCTTCTTGCTCTCCTCGTATTGCTCTTCTGGCTTCTCTCTCTCTGGATTGATCTCTGTGATTTTTCTCTCTGATTATTGGGGGAGCGTCCCTCTGTATATGCGTGTATATCTCTCTTGCAAGGGAATGACACCCTGCTATTTATAATAGTAGGGAGTATCATTAGGGTTTGTAATGACTGCCCATTCTCAAAGTAGCGACGGCCTGGTAAATGATCAATCTGGACCATCCATCTTGAGTATGAAGGATCTGGACCATTAATGAGGATTATGCCAAATCATGTCAGTAATTAATGTTGATTGTAATAAATCCCTATTATGATGATTTGCTGATATCCGCAAATCTAAATGAATCAATTTAATTTATTCTTATGCCACGTGTCCCAAATTATTGAGATCTGACCCAAAAATTTGATTATCTTTAGGATACGTGTCCTGTCATCATTATTGAGCCGCATGAGAAGCGTTCATATTTGGGCCGCATGAAGGTCGTCATGGCCGAACCGCATGAAAGATTTCATGACCGAGCCGTATGAATAATCTCTATACTCGAACCGCATGAAGGTTGTCATGACTGAGTCGCATGAATCTGTTCATGACCGAGCCGCATGGGTTTCTTTATGGCCGAGCTGTATGAGAGTCTTCATGGCCGAGCCGCATGGATTTCTTCATGGCCGAGCCGCATGGGGGGACCTTCATGATTGGGCCGCATATGTTTCTCTGTACTGGCCGCATGAACTCGTCTAGTCTGGCCGCATAAACTTACCTCGAAGCTGTAAATATTTTCTCCAGTTCCCTAGGAAGATAATGCTTTTGTGTCAGTCATTATGACCACTTTACGTCAGGGCTGTCAGCTGTCAGCCGTCAGAGCATTAATTGACGCTGGGTATAACTGTTCTGGAAAGACACGTGGCTTTCCTCCGTGGGCCGCATGGAGTCCGCTCGTACTACCTATGTATTTGAGCCGCATGGAACTCCTGAGCCGCATGCGGCCCCTTTGGCCGCATGGATCATTTTTCTCTTCTTTTTTATGCTTCTACAAGACCCCCTTCAAAGTTTTCAATTTGCAAAATTGAAATACTTTGAATAAGAAGCATGATTATGCCAGAGCCGCATGGATGTATTCTGTCCCAGCCGCATGGATTTGACCAGCCGCATGATCACCTCAACCGCATGACTCTCTGAGCCGCATGGGCTATTTTGGCCGCATGAGCTTTTTGCCACGTCTTTCTGCCACGTGTGTAAATCTTTTGTAAATCTTCTGCATTTAATGCTCTTGCTTTGCTGTCAGATTTTAAGAGCCGCCTTTTGGGCCAGGATCCCAAGAGTCAGGCTATTATTCAGTCGTTTTTTGCCTCGATGACCGAAGAGTCGGTCATCATATTATACGCGGATCGAGGCGTTCCTTCCTTGACTATAAATAGGAACACTTTTATTCTGGAGAATCTCCTTTGCCCTTTTCGATCTTTCTCTTTGATCTTTGTAACTCCTTTCTCTCCCAAGTATCTATGGCTCCTAAGAAAGCTGCTGCGTCGAAAGCTGCGAAGGGCAAGGCGGTCGCTTCTACAGCGGCTATGGCAACGAACGTGGCCACTCCTCCGTCGGCCGCTGTTCACTTTGTTCATCCCGACGTTCATCCACATATTGCTGGTAAGGGCGTCGCCTTAGAACCCTAACTGCCATGGCTCTGCTGCATAATTTATGCACAAGCCGCATGTACAAGGTTCGTCGATATGATCGCATAAGCACTTCTCCTAGTGGGCCGCATGGGCTTGTCTTACTCAATCCGAACCGCATATATATTTTCGATTTGGACCGTATGAGCATAGTTCACTTTTGAACCGCATAAGCTCACCTGCTTGTAGCCGCATGAGTCTGTGTGTTCAGGGCCGCATGAGTCTGTGTGTTCAGGGCCGCATGGATCTGTGTAGACTTTGAACCGCATAGCCTCACCTAAATCTGAGCCGCATCCGTGCCAAGGTTTGTTCGTTGAGTCTATGTGAACCTTGCACCGTATTGGCCCTTCCCCAAACCGTAGAAGCTTCATCAGCTCATCAGAACTTGATTTGTATGGATTCGTCTGACTCGGGGCCGCATAAGGCTATGATGAGCAGAACCGCATGGACTCATCTGGTTCTGGGCCGCATGAGGCTGTGACGACCCGAGCCGCATAGACTTAAATGCTCTTTCAAATGCTTCTTGTTTGCCTATCTTCTAATTTTGTTTCTTTCGTCTTCTTCAGTGAATCTGCCAGTAAACCCTGTGGGGAAACTTTTGGTTGGCTCGAATCAACTTGTCTCGGATGTGCGACGGGACGATTTAGTTCGTCAAGTGTGAGAGTAGCTCCTTGTTAAGGAGCCTTTGGAGCGACCGAATGTTATCAGGGTTCAATCTTTCCAGTTCCATAGTGACATGATGAGCTCCGGGGAGCCAAACGGGAAGTATCTGAGGTCGGTCTTCTTCTTTGGGGATGCATTATTCATAAAAAAACTCCCGGGTGCTGGATATCTCCGAGAGTTTGGATTTTTATCTGGACGGGATGTCGATTTATATCCCTATTATGAGGTGTCATTTCCCTCTTGCGTGGTTCAACATGATCTTATTGAACATGCAGATGACAGACTCCCTTACTCCAACCAGACCGGGGATGTTTGTGGGTAACATCCGTTACAACAAAACTACTGGGTCAGTACATGCGATCAAGGATCCGGCCAGTCGATCTATGATGGGGTTAGTTTCGGGTACCTTTATCAACACATCCGGTCCTAACTTCTCATTTTCTCAGGCTGATACCTTCCTGAGCCAGCTTGCTCGAAAAGGATCCTACCCTGTTGGTAGATTGGCACTGCCGAGCTGGCTACACCCCATTCCCCCGTGGGATAACCTGACCTCGTGGATTCTGCAGAACTACGAGGCGTTTTTGCGAGAAGTCAATCTTTATAATCATATCCGGGATACCAGCCACGGATTGCCCATTAATAAGCCATTGTTCATGACCCTTCTAGAGATGTATAATCATCGGACGGGAACTTTCTTCACACCTGTAGGGGAGTTAGGGCTCGCTCTCTATCAGATGTATGCTGTCTCCAAGCTTCCCTGGAGAGACGAACCCTTCGAAGCATACACTCCAACGAACGAGGAGCTCTAGGATCTAGATCGACGATTCCCATGCTTCGTCGCTGTGTACCAAAAGCTGTTATGTCACCATATACGTGTCACCAAACGGCTATCAAAAAAAATGATAGGTCGAAAGGGGACACTCCCCATACCAACTCTTGGGTCTCCTATCTTTTTAAATTCAGTGTTGCTGGACGAGTTACTTCCCGAGGTCGTCAGACTCCTAGGGAAGTAGAAGGCTTGGTGTCGACTGCTAGGAGGTCAAAGTCTAAGGGTGACAAGTTTGGGATCCAGATTGACTCCTTCAGCTATGTTTATTGTGGTACTCGACGGCTGTCAGAGAAGCTACTCTTGGCAGGCTTTTTAATGGTGTGGCTGCGTAATTGTGTGGTTTCGGGAGGGGCAGGTTCCATCGAGAGGATCGGCCGTCACTTTATTCTTCCCGCCGTAAAGTTGGCCTTTGGGGTCAAGCTGGCTCTTCTTCCCGCTATGGTGTGCAGCATTTATCACGGTCTCCGTGCCTTCTCGTCCAAGGTCATTGTTCGTGACGTGGTGACGGACTTTGAACGTATAGAGCTACCTTATCATTATCTGCTGGGGTAGCTGTTGCTGCATTATCGGTCTTTGATGAGGCCTGGGACGGGAGACGGCATTACGGATGATGACACTTTTCTTTTCAGGCGTCGCCATCAACCTTGGGAATATAGTACCATACCGGCATGTCGGAGGATGCTGGCGAGGGTGGACGGATATGATCTCTTCGTGTCCGTTCCCCATTTTACCGACCAGGAAGTGAGGAATGTCCATGTTGATGGCGTTGGATCTCCTCATTTCTTACCTGAGAAGATGCGTTTCTGGTTGCGTAACATTCGCCCAGCGCATTTAGTTTATCACAACCGCAACACTGTGTTCCTGGAGCCCTACTTGCCTAGTAGGTTTGCCCGTCAATTTGGGTATAGTCAATATTCCTTGGGCATCCCAGTTCCAGCCTTGGATTTGAGGGTAGCATTCTTGATGGGATTAGGGCATGGAGCTACTATGACACTTGTCATACTCGAACTAGTTTCTCAGTTCCTGCAGCAAACGCGCTGGAGGAAATCTTGCATATGGCGGTCTTATACCAAGTTACGGTAAACCAGCCTCCTGTTGATTTTGACCCGAGGACTAGCTTCATCGTGGGTACTCGTTTGGCGGAGAAGGCTACGGTGTCGAAGGCGAAGAAGAAAGGGACGAATAGGGTTCCCGTGCCCGATTCCGAGTCCTTTGACACAGTTAAGGGAAGCAACGAGCGGGACGACGAGGATTCTCTCTCTTTTGGTAGCGGAACGGCGACTGACCAACCGTCCTTCATAGAAGATGAGATGATGACGGATCAACCGTCTGTCGTATTAGATGAGGTGGTAGATCAGTTGCCACCTGTATCAGAGGTGGTGATGGTAGAACCACCGTCTGCCGTGCCTGGTCCCTCGCGTAAGCGAGGCAGGTACGAGTCTACTGACGGAGGAGTAGCCTTTTCCATAAAGAGAGCTACGGTCAGACCTCATAGGCTACTTATTACGGAGAGGGGTGAGGATGCTGCTGACGGTGCTCCGGCGGTAAGACTATGTTGGAGCTATCTCCTTGTTGTGGCTTTATTTTTTCTTGGAGATATAACCTAATTATTTCTTTCTTTGTAGGCATCTGACGAACCAGGCCCTTCTGAACCATCTGCTGCCCCTGTAGTTGATCCGGCCCTTGCTGCTTTGATTAGCGGCATGTGTGCGGCGGTCCTTTCTGCGGGGGCTCTTTCAGCGGCGGTTGGGGACTCCCACATTGCTGAGGCCTCGGTCCGGGGTGACGAAGGTTTCCTCGGGCCTGTCTCCGAGATTGCTGAATTTTAGCAAGGCGACGCCGATCTCATCGCATCCCCTCCCGAGGGTGCCGGGGCGGGGGAGTCTATTATATTCGACTCGGAGGCCGCTGGTGGATAGGTTGTGGTGGCCGTAGGCGAACCTCAGCCTCTGCACTCTTCCGCTGGTAAGATAAGCCAAATATTGACTAGTGAGGGGGCTTATTTGCTCTATCAACATATCCTCCAGGTCAAATCGATTCATGGTTGTCTTGGCCCTACAGGTCCTGACCCTTTACTTCCCACAGCGGATGTTCTTGGGGAAGGCTCGGCCTGCTGCGATCTGGAGGAAAGGAGCGTTTCCTTTCCTTCCTCGACTCATGTCGAGGGGCCTCCCGCCAGCTCCGGGCAGACGGGAGTGGAGCATGTTCCGGGAGCGATGGTCTCCGTCTCATCCTCTGCTGCTTATACAGCTTGTTCCGGGAGCGATGGTCTCCGTCTCATCCTCTGCTGCTTATACAGCTTCAGAGTGATTTCTCGGCCCTGCCGAGCATTCAAGTTCTGCGGGCTGCTGAAGAGGAGTTGGCCGCAGTTCAGGCGTCCTTCCGTACGGAGTTTGTTTTTCTTGTGGCAGGAGCGGCAGATTCTGTTACGTCTTCTTCAGTGTTGCCAGCTACACTCCCGTTGACGCCGGCTTCTTCGGAGGCTCTGGACGAGGTGTCGAAGGATGTGGTTGACAGCTTCTATCGCCATTTAAAGAGGGGCTTAGATGTTGCCGTAGAATGGGGGGCCCCTTTTTCTCTGTCCTTGCGGTGCGTTCGGGGTCAGATTGAAACTTTGAAGACTCTTTCTTGCGGGGTAGGGTTGGTTACGCTCCTGGACCCCAAGTTGGCAGAGGCTGATCAGCTCGTGACCCAATTGCTGGCAATACGGCAGGCTGGCTTGCCTGCTGCGATCGAACGGGAGCGGAGCCTCCTTATTGCTACTCTGGATAGCATAAAGCTTGCTCGAAATACTGCCGGGCCAGTTGTGAAGGGGGACCTTGATGAGCTTTTCGCTTCGTACGACAGGCTGGGTCGTCGAAGTCAAGCTTGTAGGGCTCGGGAAGAGTCTGCTTCTCGTAGAATAGCTGACACGAAGGAGCAAATTCTCGCTCTTCAGAGGGAGTTGGCCTTCTTAGAGTCAGAGCTGGAGGCTGCTCGTGCGGAACATGAGTCAATCGTTCGGGAGGCCGAGAGGGTTTCCCAATCTTCTATTGACCTGGAGCGGGCTTTCAAGAAATTCGAGGACAACTGGCAAGCTCACGCTCATCTGGAGGACGAGGCGACGCTGACTCAAGAGGTGGAGCGTTGAGCTAAACAGAGGTTTGAGTGGTCGGTTGCCTTGCTGACGGACCGTCTTACGATGTTGTGTGCCCCGGAGCAGTGATAGATTTTTGTTTTCTTTTGCTCCTTTTCCACTTCTTTTTTTTTTACTTTTGTTTTCATTTTGTAAGGGATGTGATCCCAAATGATGTAGCACTTTGAATTTTGTATAAATGAGCATGTTTCAAATTATCTTCTCTTTTCTGTACTTATGATGTTTGTGGAATTGGACCCGCTGGGTGATTATTTGTGGACCTGTTATCCTGGGCGTACCTTGGTTTTAGGTACGAGTAACAAGTTTTGGAGAGGAATACCTAGAACAACTTCGCGATAAGATAGCTATAGAAGTTTTTGGTATTCGATAGAATACCAGGGAGCAACTGGGCTCTCAGGCAAGATAGGAAAGGGATGGGCGCGTACTGGAGACCCAGTACAGCATCTGTGGTCGACTGAGGACATTTGTGGTCATCAGAGAACATTTGTGGTCAAAAGAGGACATTTGTGGTCAAGAGAGGATATTTGTGGTCAACAGAGGACATTTGTGGACCTATTATCTTTATCGTACTCCGGTTGTGGGTACAGATAATAGGTTGAAAGGGAACCGACATACTTACTCAGAGGTAATGAGGACATGGCAAGTATGGAGGTTTCTTCTACGGAGCCTTCCTACGCAGAGGTAATGAGGACATGGCAGGAGCGGGCTCAATGAAGAGGGGGTACATAAAACGACTCAGAGGTAATGAGGACATGGAAGCTTTGTGCAGGGGGTGATTTGTTTTTGGCGGAAGTGAAATGACTCAGAGGTATCATCGACATGGTCGTTTTGGAAGTTTACGGACCCGTTATCTTTTTTGTGCACTGGGAGTGCGGGTAGTGGATCATGAGGGAGGATCTCTTATAGGAAGAAAGTTCAGAGGTATAATCATACATGACTTACTATCTGAAAGAGTGACCGGGATGTGAGTTCAGAGGCACCAGCGGGTATATGACTCGATATTGTGAAAGTGTGAGTTCAGTGGCACCAGCGGGCACATGACTCGATAATCTTGGATGTTGTGGATGTGATTTCAGTGGCACGAGAGGGTACATGACTCGGAGATCTGGAGAATGGTGAGTGTGAGTTCAGCGGTACCAGCAGGCACGTGACTCATATGATTGGAAAATATAGAAATGAGTTTAGAGGTACCAGCGGGCACGTGACTCGAATGATTGTAACATGTGGTAGTGAGTTCAGAGGTACCAGCGGGTACATGACTCTACGTATGGAACCAGAATATAAGTTCAGTGGTACGGGAAGGTACATAACTCGACACTCTGAGATGTCTTGAGGATATTGTTTCAGACATAATACTTCTTCAAAAACTTACCGTTAATGGGCAACATGAGCAAGTGTCCATTTTATTTTGCGAGGCAGTAGGCGCCGTTGGAGAATTCAACTTCGATGATGAATGGGCCTTCCCATTTTGGTTGGAATTTACCGACGATTTTATGCATCATAACCATCGGCCTTCGAACCGCCAGAACAAGATTGCCTACTTGGAATGTTCTGACCTTGACCTTCTTGTTGAAAGCTCGAGAGATTCGGGCTTGATACAGCTCAATTCGTTGCTGAGCTAACAGACGCTTTTCGTCTAGGGCCTCCAATTCCTGTAGTCGGCGATGGTAGTTTTTGTCTGTCGTCAACTGATGTGTGAGGGCGACGCGGAGTGAGGGGATCTGAGTCTCTAATGGGAGAACTACCTCGCTCCCGTACACCAGGGAAAATGGTGTATTTCCGGTGGTTGTTCGAATTATGGTGCGATACGCCCATAAGCATTCGCCGAGCTTTTCGTTCCAGTCGCACTTGTTGGAGGACACAAATTTCTTGAGTAGCTTTATTATGGTTTTGTTGAATGCTTCTGCTAACCCGTTGGCTGTTGGGTTGTAGGGTGTCGAAGCAATATTCTGAATTCGGTGCTTGTCGCAGAACCGATTAAATGCGTGGCTTGCGAACTATGGCCCATTGTCGTGAATAATCCTTCGGGGCAATCCAAAGCAGTAGATGACATGATGCTTAAGGAAGCTGATCACATTTGAAGTTTTCACCTCTGCCAATGGGATGGCTTCCGCCCATTTGGAGAAGTAATCGGTGATTGCGAGTATGAATCGGTGTCCTCTGGACGAAGGCGGGGTAATTAGGCCGACGATGTCCATACCCCATGCTTCAAATGGCCAGGAGGCCACCGTCGGGTGTAGGAATTCAGATGGCTGGTGGATGAAGTCGGCATAGATTTGGCAGGCTTTGCACTTTTGCACATAATCTATTGCGTCTGCTACCATCGTGGGCCAGTAATAGCCCATTCGGCGAAGGCGGTCTTGCAGTTTTGGGCCAGGTTGATGGGCTCCGCAGACACCATCATGGGCCTCGCGCACGGCTTCCTTGGCTTTTGTATTTGACAGACACCGAAGCAGCAACCCATCATAGGATCGGAGATACAGCATTTTCGTCTCCGTATCATAGAAAAATCTGAGAGAACGTCTTCTGATAGAAGTAGCTTCCTTTGGATTCTCTGGCAGGATGTCGTATACTACGAAGTCGATGAACGGCTGTCTCCAGTCTGGTGCTTTGTCGACTGAAAGAGCGGAGTAGCTTTCAATGCATCGAATGTTATCCTTAGGACGGACCAGTTCACGGCCTATTATGTCGACCTGATGACGAGCATAATTTAGTACAGCTAGGGAAGCGGCCATACCAGCTAGGGCATCAGCCTCAATGTTCTGGAGTCTGGGAACATGTTCTATGAAGAATCCTCCCAGAGACGAGATGATGTCGATTGCTATTCGATGATACGGGATCATGTCTTCGTGGCGGACCTCGTACGACCTCCGAATCTGATTGACGATTAACTGTGAGTCGTCGTATACTTCAAGATACTCTACCCCCAGCTCTTTTGCAAGTCGGAGGCCAATGACCAAGGCATTGTACTCGGCCACATTATTTGAGCAGGGCTTTGTGAGTGAGTAGGCCCGATTGATTACCAAGCCGGAGGGAGAAATCAACACCACTCCAACTCCAGCGATGATGTTGTCTTTGGGTCCAGTTCTTGAAGCGCCGTCGAAGAACATTCGCCAGATGGCATCATGGGAGACTGCATTTGAACTGGTGACCTCGTCCGGTATCTCTTCATATATCCTAGTCGTCTCGGAGACTGGATGGGCTGCTAGAAAGTCTGCCAGAGCCTGGCCTTTAACAGACTTTTACGGGACGAAGATCATGTGGTATGGTGATAGTAATATCGCCCAGGTAGCAAGACGAGAGTTGAGTGCCCCAGTTTTGGTCATGAGGACCCTGAGGGGGTTGATCCGCGATATCACGTGGATGGTTTGTCCCGTGACGTAGTGTCGCATCTTCTGGATTGCGAACACGAGAGCAAGGCATTCCTTCTCTACGGCCGTGTATCGGTATTCTGGCCCAATCATCTTCCGACTGAGGTAGTATATAGCTTATTCGTAGCCCGCATCATTGTTCTGTGCTAACAGAGCACCAAGAGAATGTTCTATCACTCGCACATAGAGCAGGAATGGCTTCCCGGCAACAGGAGCCACCAGGACTGGAGGATTCGACAAATATTCTTTGATGCTGTCGAAAGCGCGCTGGCATTCCTCATCCTATACGAAAGAGACTCCCTTCTTCATGAGATGGGTGAATGGTTGACATCGTCCGAAGAGATTAGAGATGAATCTCCTGATGTAAGCTAGCCTGCCTTGGAGGCCTCGGAGTTTGCAGAGATTTCTCGGGGGACTCATCTCCATGATTGCCTTTGTTTTCTCGGGGTCGATGTGAATGCCCTGAGAAGTGATG
Source organism: Iris pallida (assembly GCA_029216955.1). Lineage (NCBI taxonomy): Eukaryota > Viridiplantae > Streptophyta > Magnoliopsida > Asparagales > Iridaceae > Iris > Iris pallida. The sequence continues at coordinate 3,224,197 of JANAVB010013397.1, read as the reverse complement.
ACGAAACCCAGGAATTTCCCGCTGGAGACTCCCAAGAATGATTTTGTAGGGTTTATCTTTAAGTTGTGTGCTCGCATTAGGTCGAACACTGTCCTGAGATCGTGCAGATGATCTTCCTTCGAACGGCTTTTGATGACGATGTCATCGACGTAGCACTCCACTGTCTTGCGCAAGTGGTCTCTAAAGATGACGCTCATAGCTCTCTGGTAAGTGGCACCATAATTCCTTAAAATGAAAGGCATAACTGTGTAGCAATATGTACCAATTGGTGTTCGGAATGATGTGTACTTCTCGTCGTCAGGGAACATCTTGATCTGGTTGTATCCTGAGAAGCCATCCATGAAGGACATACGTTCGAAGCCGCAGGTGTTGTCGATCATAATATCTGTGATAGGGAGAGGGAATTCATCTTTAGGACATGTCTCATTCAGATTCCGGAAGTTAATACATATTCGGATCTTTCCGTTCTTCTTGAGAACTAGTACGATTTTGGCTACCCAGTCTGGATGCTGCTCTTCGCGAATGAAGCCGCTGGCTATCAATTTGTTGACCTCAGCTTCGATAGCATTCATGACATCGGAACGAAACCGTCTTTGCTGCTGTTTGACAGGTTTTGCATCCGAACGAATATTGAGTTTGTGGAGTATGATCTCGGGGTCCAATCCTGGCATATCTTCATAGCTCCAGGCGAACACATCGATATACTCTTTGACGAGTTAGAGCAGCGACTCTCGCACTTCATCTGTTAGACTCTAGCTGATGAAGATCGGTTTCGGGAAGGCTTCATCACCAAGATTAACTTGTATGACTTCGTCCTCAGTGGGAGGTTCTCTTTGCTCGAAGCGCTTTTCCCATTGTTCATCTAGCTGTTGGGCCCACGGCTCTAGCTCGAGAATTTCCGAAATATCTTTATCTTCTTTATAAGCGTCGGTGAATGCCATATTGACTGACAGGACTTGTCTGAATACGTCTCCGATGCTGGTATCCGAGTCAGAAGTTGGTGACCCGGTCGAATGTGAATGCCAGTCGCATTCTTCATCTGAACTTTCAGGAGTCGTCGTGGGTGTCACATACCCTAATCTACATCGAGTCTTGCTATAGTAGTCCCGTGGTTTGCCAGCCGGGACCGGGGGCTTCGAAGGCAATCGTCGTCCCGTACCGTAGTTTAAACCCGGTGTCTTTTCAAGATCATACCCCTGCTTCTACATGAGTTATTTAGATTGGGGGCTATAAAGATACAGAGGTAGTTTCCCGACATCCGATCCAAGGTCGACTTCTTCTATGGTGAAGGGATGCGGGTCGTCTTTCCGGCCGAAGATGATTGGATGGTCCCCTCCCTCGATTATTCGGTAAGCGTCTTCCGCTGGAGTAAGCTAGATTGTGGTGTAGATATTTGTCACCTGTGTGTGTAGGTGAGTGCCTATACTGTGTTCCATAGCGTACATTGTACAAAGCTAATTAAGCTTGAGGTAGTTCAAAGATAGCCCTTTATTGATGAAGTAAGGTATCTTTTCTAGGGGATTACATCATCTACGGAGGGAACATCAGTGTGGGCAGCCACATACTTGGCTAGCTCTGGTTCCTCTTCGGCTACCCCCTGTGTGAATGAAGACTGATAGGACGACCTGGGGAGCTTGATCGTCAGCGGTTCAGTTGATGGAGTTGAGCGTGGAGTTGTTGGCAGACTAGCGACCCCAGTTTGGTACTTGATGTGGGGCGAGGAGTGGCTGGTTCGCTAGAAGTGTCAGACCTTGTATCGGGATGACGACCCTTCTTGGGTAGGCGTTTCGTCAGTGGTTTATCGGATGGATTGAGCTTCTCCGTTTGGGGCTGGCCGACTCTCGGCAGTCTGATTATTAGTGGCCTTGTTGTGGATCTTGGCACTTGGCCAGACCTTGGCAGCCGAATTATCATCTGCTCTTCTTGTGCCGTGAAGCTAATTGCGTCCTTACGTAGAATGGGGGTAAGGGGTGCAGACCTGCCCGGTTTGCGAGCTTGGAGGTGGATCGTCAGAGGCACTTCTGATCCTGTGGCTGTCTCGGTACTAGCTTGTACATCTCCTTCACCAAGATGCTTCTTCAATTTTTTGTACAGGCAGGAGTCTGAGTAGTAAGATTCGACCCCTTTGAAGGGATCGATATCAGCGAATTCCGTCCTCACGAAGCCGTATTTGTCGACATATTTGAAGCACTAGTGCAGTGTAGAAGGCACGATCATATAATTGTGTATCCATGGGCACCCCAAGAGGATGTTGTAAGAAGTGTCTGCATCGATGACGTAGCAGGTGACTTCGGATTGGAGGTTGCCAATTTGACACTTCAGACGAATCTTCCCAATAGGGTAGCTCCTGCCCGAATTGAAACCGCTGATGGCGGTGTTTGTAGGCGTCAGGCGATGCATTGGGATGCGGAGATGATGTAGCAGACCCTTCAGAATAATGCTTATAGAAGAGCCAGGATCAATGTGCATCCGATCCACCTTTACGTCGCCGATGTTTCCAGTGTAGTATAGCGGGCGATCATGCAGATTAGTTTTGATGAGCATGTCCTGCGGAGTGAAGACGATGTTGGGCATTGCTCCCGTACAGGCGCTGTCTTAGAGATCTGCAGGTGGGTTTTCTCCCGTGAGGTTAACTTGAGCCAGGTATGCGTCGGCGTTTTGGAGTACATCGCTCAAAGCCGCACGAACATCCTTGGAGAGTCTCAGGAGCTCGTATAATAACAACTTGGCCGGTGTGTTGGCTAATTGTGCCAAGATATCGAAGTTGTAGGTCCTCTCCAACCCCTGGGCTACCTCTTTTCGGAGGGATTTGTCGAAGCGAGTCTCCCTCGGCCTAGGCTTGTCGGTCGTCGAAGGCTGAGCCGGTCCCGGAGCGTCGGTTATAGCGGGCTGGTGATCTTCAGCTGGGTTGTCGGCTATAGGTTGGGATTGTGCCCCAGATCGCGTGACGACGGCTGTAGCTTCTTCGATGTCTGCCGAGATTGTGCGGCAGGATCTGATTTTCCTATTCTTTTTCTTGCAGATAGAAGATGATATGGGCCAAGTCACTTTCGATACCAAGTCCGGATGGATCCACATGACCTCTAATCGTGATGTGGTGAGGGGCACTAAACCAGCAGCCTGATCTCGGGAAGGTGGAAGATTAGTAATCTCCATTGTCGCCAGAGGGATGGGGACCACCCCGTCTTGAGTTTTCATCGGAGAAAAGCTGTCGAATTATACTGACACCATATTGGCTGCCACCGTTACCTCTTCGAAATCGATGGCCCAAGCGTTCGAATCGATGAGGTTTTGGATGTACCATTTCAGCTGGTAGCAGTCGTGTGTAGCATGATGGACGTAGCGATGATAATGGCAGTACTTTGGGTTCTCCATCTCTGCCGACCGCGGTTCCCGTCTTGGTGGAGGAAGCTGAATTCTGTCCCCTTGTATGAGCATGTCCAAGATGGGCTTGACGTGACCGTCTTCGAAGGAGTAAGTGATTTGTGGCAATTGTTTGTCTGCCGGCTTTGGCTCAGGTTTCTGTGCCGTGTCGGTCACCATAGCCTGCTTTCCCCTGCTGTCCAGATTGTTGGAGGGGCTACCCCTAATATCGTTGTTGGGATGCTTGCCCTTATTCTCTCCGTCCAAGATGTGCAATCCCAGTTGGCGAGCCTTCTTCAATCGTTCTTCGGCGCTTGTGGCGCTGATGATGAACGTCTTTCTGTCCTTGAATTGACTTTCGCCCATCCAGAGACTGATTATTGGGAGGAGTCTCTTTTGGCAAATTTCAATTAAGGAGGAATCTGGATTTCCAGAGGGCAGCTTCATGGAGGTTTGGCGGAACCGCTCGATGTAGTTCCTTGTCAGCTCTTTCTCCCCATGGACGACGTCCATGAGGGTGGACATGGTGATGTCCTGCCCTACTTCGTAGAATCTCTCCAAGAACATGCGCTTGAAGCCGGCGAAGGAGTGGATGCAGTTGTCCGGCAGGTTGCGATACCAGTCGAAGACGACTCCTTCCAATGCCCCGATGAATAATCGTGTGAGAATGGCATCGTCATGGGACAGGTGGTCGGTGGTGACCTCGAAGTAAGTGATGTACCGGCTTGCCGAGGTCTTGCCATCATAAGGATTGATATTGAATGACTTATATCTTGGTGGGAATGGAACATCCCTCAATGCAGCAGGGTACGGTTGCCGTATTTTGAGGTCTTGAGAGTTTTCTCGAGCGTAGAACATGGCTCGGAGCTCCTGGACCTCTCTGTTGACACAAAGTCACAGTCAACCAAATTTTGATAACATTGACTAAATAATACTTGTGATAATTCAATACGACATACGACGACTATATTCTGCTCAAGCCAGACGACAGCTCAGTTGTGAAAATACAAGTCATTTTTGCGTCTGTCTTTTTATATTTATTGAGTCTAGAATGATTGTAAGCTGAGTTATGCTCGGCTCTTGAGACTCAACCCACAACCCATCCAAAATCCATAAAGCTCCACATCCAAACTTAGCCTGTTGGACCCTTGGACCAGTTCTGTGCTCTGGAGACAGAGTTCGGGCCGAACTCTGCCTCCACACAGAGTTCGGGCCGAACTCTGTCCCCTAAAAATCAGTACCCTAATTTTTAGGGTTGGCTGGTTGCTAGTTGTCCAACAACCAAATTTTTGAAAATTCCTACCAGAATTCTGGCCGAATTCTGCCTGTTAAAAACCTATAAATAGGCCAAGAATTCTCTCATTTTCAATCATCCAATCTTCTCTTCTCTTCTCTCTTAAGCTTAATATAAGCCATACCCTTCTCATCTACTAGCCACAAGTTTTCCAAGTCTCGAGTGCTCAGCATCTCTCAGTTAGGAGTCTTGTGCAAGAGTTCAAGAAGTCGCTTGGAAAATTCCAAGTATCGCCACTGCGATCCATTGTAAGAAGTTGACGTGCTCTTCTGAAGTAAAGGCACGGAGTGTAACTACTATTTCATAAATAGTGGATTTAATTCTGAGCTAGAGTTCTCAGGCCTGGACTTGTCCTCCACGAGGGAAACCAGGTTAAAATCGACTGTGTTTGCGTATGCTCTCTTGCTTCTTATTTATTTTCCGCATTTAATCTGATTATTTTTAGATCGTGAAAGAGTTGAATTTTTAATTGGTTATTATTGCTATAACTCTATTCACCCCCTCTAGAGTTGCCATCTGTTCTTCATTTGGTATCAGAGCTCTGTTCTCTTTACAAGGACTTACATCCTAGAGCTGATCCATGGCAACCAATCCTTGATTTCCAATCATGGTGAAGGACAGTCCACTCATAGGCCTCCCCTATTTAATGGAACTAACTACACGTATTGGAAAACAAGGATGAGCTTTTATCTCAAGTCGGTAGACTTTGACCTGTGGACTATCGTCACTGACAGTTACAAAAAGCCTGCCAGAATAGTTGTCAATGGCGATCTCGTTGAAAAATCACATGAAAAATATTCTGACGAGGAGAAAAAACATGCAAGTCTAGACGCGAGGGCTATTAATGCTTTATTCTGTGCTATAGACATGAATGAGTTCAACAGGGTTTCTACATACACCATATCCCACGAAGTATGGAAGCTTCTAGAAGTGACGCATGAAGGAACCACCCAAGTCAAGGAATCAAAGATAAGCCGTCTCACTCAAGAATACGAGGCTTTGAAGATGAAGCCAAACGAGACGATCACGCAAATGTTCACAAGATTCCTCGACATCATCAACCCCCTGTCTTCGCTTGGGAAGCAATACTCAAATCACGAGAAGATTCGCAAGCTACTTAAGGGGCTACCAAAAGTTTGGAACCCTAAGGTGACAGCCATTATAGAAGGAAATGATCTCACAACCCTGTCTATGGAGACCTTGATGGGAAAGCTAATGACTCATGAGCTTGACCTCAAGGACTTCGAAGAGCCTGCTCCTAAGGCTAAGGAGATCGCACTCAAAGCTTACCGACGGAGGGCTGAACCCGAAGAGACGGATGACGACAACTCAGAAGACGATGATCAAGCCCTCATGGTTCGCAACTTCAAGAGATTCCTTCGCTTCAATCGAAGAAAGAAGGAACCACAAGAAGATGAAGAAGAAGAAGAGCCAACTTGCTACGGTTACAAGAAGACGGGACATGTCCGAAAAGACTGTCCTTTCTTAAAGAAGAGCAACCGCTATGAGAAGACACACAAGAAGACCTCCTCAAAGAAATATGCCAACACAAGTATTTGGCATAAAAGCGAAGCTAGTGACTCCGAGGAAGAAAAGAACTCTCCTCATGATACGGCTAATGTGTGCCTAATGGCGACGTCCGACAAGGTATCAAACGAAACTCTTGTCGACTTCACTTTTGATGAACTTGGCGATGCTTTCACCGATTTACTTAGTGACCATGAAAAGGTCATTGGTAAATACAAACAAGCCAAGGACAAAATCAAAAGTCATGAAGTCGAAATACAAAGACTTTCTCTATTACTTGATAATATTAGAGACACTACACCCACGGATGTCACTGATGAGGTATCTAAGCTTAAAATAAGCTTACATGATGCCGAGGCACGTATTGAACAACAAACACAAGAAATCACAATACTCAACACGGAGCTTGTAGAAGAAAAGAGTAGACACAAGATTACTATTACTAAGATGCATGGTTTGAATGCTAAGATTACTGAATTGCAAGCTGTCTCTAAGAAACTAGAGACTAAATTGGGAAAACAGGTTGCTCAACCTCAAACCAAATCACATGAGACACACACAAAGCATGACACAACTCATACTAGTCAACCACGTCATCCTCATGCTGCTCACAATCATGCTTACATGTACACACAATTTCACAAAGGACACAAACCACATGCACGTAGAGATAATCATCATATGTCACATAAACATCACTCCACATATAGATAATCTCATCATGCCATGCCATATAGACAATCTTATCATGCCATGCCCTATAGACAATATCACCATGCCACTCCACATAGTCATCATCACCATGCTGAATCTACATATCATCACACTTCTCCTCATTATTCTGCTTATAGACATCATCAGCATGGTCCAAATGTAAATAGGAATGCTACATGTACTTATTGTGGTTTACATGGACACATTTCACTACAATATAGAATTAGAAGATTAGTAGATAGAAAGATATATGCATGGTTTCCAAAAACTAACTCTTCAGGACCCTCAAGAACTTGAGTACCAAAGGTCACATCTACTCTTGATGTAGGTGGACCTTCCCTCCTCAACTAAGAGTAAGTGGATTCTCGATAGTGGATGCTCGCGGCATATGACGGGAGACGCACATCTTTTCGCATCACTATCGATTAAGAGAGAAGGATATGTATCCTTCGGTAATAACATAAAAGGTTATATTATAGGTAATGGTATTATTGGTTATCCTCCCTCTTCCGTAATAAAGGATGTCTGTCTAGTGACCCAGTTAAAGCATAACTTGCTCAGTATCAGTCATCTTGCTGACCATGGTTATGACATTAACTTTGGATAAAACAAATGCCTTATCTATGATAGGTCAACATGAGACATTGCTTTTGAAGGGGTAAGAGAGGATAATATTTATATTTTCTATTTGTCTGGAAATACTAACAATACAGGTAGATGCCTATATGCTCATAAAGATGAACGACTACTATGGCACCAGCGTCTTGGTCATGCCAATATGGATACCATATCCAGGCTATCGACCAAGAAGCTAGTTAGAGGCTTGCCCGACATCACATTCAAAAAGGATACCGTATGTGCCGAATGTGAGTTGAATAAGGCAACCAAGTCATCTTTTCATTCTATAAACTCTGTAAGCACTACTAGACCCCTGCAACTACTACATATGGATTTATTTGGCCCTAGTAGAGTAGCCAGTCTTGGTGGAAAACTCTATGCCTTTGTTATTGTTGATGAATTTTCAAGATTTACTTAGGTTTCTTTCTTACTTATAAAAGTGATGCTATTTCAGTTTTTAAGATTTTTGTCAAGAAAGTTCAAAACGAAAAAGGCTACATGATTACTCGAATCCGAAGTAACCATGGAGGCGAATTCAAAAATTCTGATTTTGAAAAATTTTGTGATTCTAATGGATTTGATCATGAGTTTTCTTGTCTAAGAACTCCCCAACAAAATGGTATTATGGAGCGGAAGAATAGGACTCTTGGCGATATGGCTAGAGGCATGTTGAACAAGTTTTCACTTCCGAAATACTTTTGGGCTGAAGCTGTCAGTACAGCATGCCACATTTTAAATAGGGTACTTATTCGTCCTATTACGAAGAAAACACCCTATGAGCTTTGGTTCGGGAGAACCCCAAATGTTTCTTATTTTAGATTTTTTGGCTGTAGATGTTTTATCCTTAACACCAAAGACAACTTAGGAAAATTTGATGCCAAAGCTGATGATGGTATTTTCCTTGGCAATGCTGCCAAGAGTAAGGGATATAGAGTTTTTAACAAACGCTCATTAATTGTAGAAGAGTCTACCAATGTGACTTTTGATGAAGATAACAGTGCAGCAGCTACTCTTGATGATGATGTTGAGCCATCAACGTCTACTCCAATGAATACCACAATCAAAACAAATTCTCTGGAAAGCTTGCCTAAGAAATTCTCTTTCAAGCCATCACATCCAAAAAATTTGGTAATCGGTGAGGTTTCACGAGGAGTAACTACTAGATCATCATTAAGAGACTCTATTGCTAGCACTGCCTTTATTTCACAAATTGAGCCTAAAAATATTTTAGAAGCTTTCAATGATGAATTTTGGATTTCTGCTATGCAAGAGGAACTCAACCAATTCGAGATGAGCCAAGTATGGGAACTTGTTCCTAGACCGGCTAATCACTCGATTATTGGTACTAAATGGGTTTTTAGAAACAAAGTGAATGAAGATGGTTCAGTCACACGCAACAAAGCTCGTCTAGTAGCCCAAGGATACAACCAAGAGGAAGGTATCGACTACGATAAGACGTATGCTCCTGTTGCTAGATTAGAATCCATTCGGATGCTTTGCGCATTTGCAAATTTTCAAAATTTCAAATTATTTCAAATGGATGTTAAAAGTGCTTTCTTGAATGGTTTTATTAAGGAGGAAGTTTATGTAAAACAACCCCCTGGCTTTGAAAATCACAAATTTCCCGACCACGTTTTCAAGCTAAAGAAAGCGCTATATGGCCTCAAACAAGCCCCTAGAGCTTGGTATGAACGGCTAAGCAATTTCTTCCTTGAGAAAGGTTTTTCAAAAGGGAAAATTGACACTACACTTTTCATAAAGTCTTTCAAAGACACTATTCTCTTAGTACAAATATATGTAGATGATATTATTTTTGGTTCTACTGATGAAACTCTTTGTCAAGATTTTGCCAAGTGTATGCAGACCGAGTTTGAGATGAGCATGATGGGAGAACTCAACTACTTTCTCGGGCTGCAAGTCAAACAAATGTCAAATAGAACCTTCATCTGTCAGTCGAAGTACACAAAGGACATGCTGAAGAAATTCGACCTTGATAACGTCAAACCAATCAGCACTCCTATGGCTACTTCAACCAAACTTGAACCAGATGATAGCGGCAAACCCGTAGATCAATGTAAGTATCGAGGTATGATAGGCAGTTTACTCTATCTTACTGCCAGTCGCCCTGATATAATGTTTAGCATTTGCCTGTGTGCTAGATATCAAACGAATCCTAAGGAATCACCCATGACCGCAGTTAAGCGTATCTTTCGATACCTTAAGGGTAGAGTTACAGTGGGCCTATGGTATCCCAAGTCAACATCCTTTGACCTCATTGGTTACTCTGATGCTGACTTCGTTGGATGCAAGGTCGACCGTAAAAGTACGAGCGGCACATGTCATTTATTAGGAAAGGCTTTAGTCTCTTTGTTTAGCAAGAAGCAGAATTCTGTCGTACTATCCACAACAGAAGCTGAATACATAGCGGCTAGGCGTTGTTGTACACAAATTCTGTGGATGAAGCAAACCCTTGAAGACTATAATTTTTTTTTCATGCATATTCCAATCTTTTGTGACAAAACTAGTGCAATAAATCTTACTAAGAACCCCATTTGTCACTCACGAACGAAGCACATTGAGATACGACACCAGTTTTTGCGTGATCATCAGCAAAATGGCACGATTAACTTAGAATTTATTGACACTGATCATCAGTTAGCAGACTTCTTCACCAAACTATTGTCCGAAGAGCGCTTCAATTTTCTTTGTCGTGAACTTAGAATTTTAGATGAAGCTGTTATAAATGAAAAAATAAACCTGCGTAAATATCGAATATATTGTTATTCTCTTATGATGAACTTGCTATGGGTACAAGCCGAAAGGGTCCTTCTGACAACAAGGCGTAAAAGTCTAAGCGACACGGTGCACTAGTCCTTAGGACTACCGCTAGCTGGGATCCGGCCCCTGCAGCTAACCCATGGCAGCTTCAAAATATTGAATTATGATATAATTCCTTGTTTATTATACGGTTCATTTTTTATTTATCACTTGCTGAAATACTAAATTTTCAAACTTCATATCACTACTTTGAACTCACTTTCTGCTATCCAGCTACTTACTTATTGGATTTTTTTGTACTTATACTCATGTAATATATTGGTCTTTATCTTTACTTAACCAATTTTTGACTCAACTCAGCCTGATTCCTATTCTGTCCCCAGGATCTGGAATTCGGGCCGAACTCTGCCCCTACCAGAGTTCGGGCCGAATTCGGCCTGCCTGTTCCAGAACCGGGAATAGGCTCAGCCATTGATCAAATTGTTGATCCAATGGTCATAAATTGACCCGACCAAGAGAAACCCTCTCCTTTATTTCGCTTTCTCTTCCCTCTTCTTCTTTCTTACCACCTTTTCTACTTCTCCTACTCAAAACTCTCAAAACCCTAACCCTAGTTTCTCCTCTCTTGTGGTCCATTCTTCCCCAAACTCAAGGAAGAGGCTCAACTTTCAATTCTCTTTCATAATCATTCACTATCTTGAGGTATAACTCCTTTCTTTTCTACATCTCAAATTTCTTTATTATCTATCTATTGTGTTATGGCTCGACGATTGCTTAACCGTGGGAAGAGACTTCGGACCGAGGGCGCGTCCTTATCGAATGCTCCTCCTCACGTTGAGCCGCCCGTTGCACCACCCGTTGTACTGGCAATTGAACAACAAACCCATCCGTTGTTCAATCCTTCACGTCTACGTGATCCAAACACTTTCGACGACCGAATTTTTATATCACTAGACGCATCCAATGAATGGTTTAGTGATTTTTGGACACGTCCAGTGTTTGCAGGACATCCCATAAACTTTACAATTTTCTCACAATGTGATGCACTCTTTAATGACCTCTGTCTTGATAAACTCGTTACTTCTAATTCGGTCATTTATCGTAGTGCCATACAAATGTTTTATTGCAATTTGACTCATGATGATACTCGTATCTATTCACGTGTTGCGGGTATTGATATCTCATTTGATGATTTTGAATTAGCCGAATATCTTGACCTTATTGAGCCTAATTCTTGGGAGAAGCTTGTTGAAGCTAGATCCTTTATCTTTCCCGAAGGGATTTCTCTAGAGAGCTTCAAGGACGACTTGTGTAGCCCTAACACACGTCCTCGTAAGCTCTTGGCAAAGTACCTCAATCCTTATTTCTATGAGCTTCATCGGATCATTTTTAACACCATTCTACCCAAAGCGGGTTCTACCGATGAAGTCACTTATTTTGAGATTTCAGCTTTGTACCATCTCCACTTCCATGTTCCCTTTAACCTCCTACGCACAATGATGGATTGGATGATCAACTGCAGGAAGAAACCAAGATTTCTGGTTTATGTCTTATACCTTCCTATGATCTTTCGTGCTTTCCATGTATCCCTTGATGAGTGTCCATTCTTACCTGCCCCTGCCTTTCTCTCCAAGGCAAGGAGGCTTCATGCGGCCGTTGGCTCCCCGGTCGTGTCTAAGCATTCTGAGGATGAGCCGGATGTCCCTCCTCTCGGACAAGATCCTCCTCCTCCTCTTGTCACTCTCGAGTCTATTCAGACCATGCTCCGAGATCGTTTTGCTTTAGAGGGCGATCATTGGACTCAGCTGGATTATCGGACCATATTGCAGATGAGTGCTATCAGCAACTCGCTGCATGCCATCCGGTATTCCATGTCTCGCCATCCTACCATGCCCACTCCTATGGAGCGAGATCCCGATCGTGAGGGCTTTCGTATTGATGACCCTTGGGTTCGTCGTTACATGGATCCGGATGCGGCTTTTGTGGACCCACGTCGCTCCTTTACTGATCCTTCGGACGACGCCGGGCCCTCTCGTGCTCGATGATAGTTTTTGGACTGCTACTTGAGGATGCTACTGGAGATCTTAGATTATGTCTTCTACATTCTGCTTTAGTTACTTTTTTGTATGTGTTTTGTTGTAGACTTATTATGCATTATGTTTTTGAGACTTTGGTAGTTCTATTATCAGTTTCTATGTCATTATGACTTTTGGTCATTATCTTATATGCAGTTTTTTCTCCTTTACGTGTGTTTTGCCAGTTATCATTTATCTATCTCATATTGCTAAATGCCAAAAGGGGGAGTTATATGTATATTCTGTTTTGTTTATTTGGTTTATATGTGCTTTTGGGAGTATATTATTAACAGGCCAACAGAGACTCATAGCATTGTTTATGGGGGAGCTACTCTTAAGCTCGGCACTTATTATGGGGGAGCTATGTCGTTATATGTGTCCAGGTATGGATATTAAATATACAATTATTATTTTGTCAATTATCAATATGGGGGAGATTGTTGACACAAAGTCACAGTCAACCAAATATTGATAACATTGACTAAATAATACTTGTGATAATTCAATACGACACACGACGACTATATTCTGCTCAAGCCAGACGATAGCTCAGTTATGGAAATACAAGTCGTTTTCGTATCTATATTTTTATATTTATTGAGTCTAGAATGATTGTAAGCTGAGTTATGCTGGGCTCTTGAGACTCAACCCCCAACCCATCCAAAATCCATAAAGCTCCACGTCCAAACTTAGCCCATTGGACCCTTGGACCAGTTCTGTGGTCTGGAGATAGAGTTCGGGCCGAACTCTGCCTTCACACAGAGTTCGGGCCGAACTCTGTCCCCTAAAAATCAGCACCCTAATTTTTAGGGTTGGCTGGTTGCTAGTTGTCCAACGGCCAAATTTTTAAAAATTCCTACCAGAATTTTGGCCGAATTCTGCCTGTTAAAAACCTATAAATAGGCCAAGAATTCTCTCATTTTCAATCATCCAATCTTCTCTTCTCTTCTCTCTTAAGCTCAATATAAGCCATACCCTTCTCATCTACTAGCCGCAAGTTTCCTAAGTCTCGAGTGCTCAGCATCTCTCAGTTAGGAGTCTTGTACAAGAGTTCAAGAAGTCGCTTGGAAAATTCCAAGCATCGCCACTGCGATCCATTGTAAGAAGTTGACGTGCTCTTCTGAAGTAAAGGCACGGGGTGTAACTACTATTTCACAAATAGTGGATTTAATCCTGAGCTAGAGTTCTCAGGCCTGGACTAGTCCTCCACGAGGGAAACCAGGTTAAAATCGGCTGTGTTTGCGTATGCTCTCTTGCTCCTTATTTATTTTCCATATTTACTCTGATTATTTTTAGATCATAAAAGAGTTGAATTTTTAATTGGTTATTATTTCTATAACTCTATTCACCCCCTCTAGAGTTGCCATCTGTTCTTCACTCTCTTCTTGCTTCGCGTGCTTCGTCCACGGCAGTGGGGACCGTTGTTTCCGGTGGATTGTTGTCCCGGTTTGGCGCCGCCGAATTCGAGTCCGTATTGATCGTGGGACCCATGCTTGTTTGGCAGGCGTCCCTCCTTGCAGAGTCGGAAGGGCCGCTTTAATCTCATCTACAGACTTGACAAAAGCAAGTAATATGGCCTCGAGGCTGTCGATGCGCTGGCGATCACTGGAACCACCTTGGTTGCTGTCAGTCATGAACACCGTCTTCACATGAGAAGAGATAGACGGAGCGGTGGAGGAAGTACCCTCTGAATTGTATCCCTGTAGCGAGAAATCACCGGGGTATGTGGGTATATTCCCTTCTGACTCAGATTCGGAAGAAGCAGTACCCCCAGCCTCCGAGTTTGCCTCGTCAGGGGAATTGTGGACGTCGTCGAGGACGTCGAGGTTTGCTGTATCTGATGGGAGAGTTGTCTCCCCTGGCTCATCTTCTTGGAACATCGAATTGCTGTGGAGGCTCGGAGGGGTGCTACCCCCAGCCCCAGCAACCTCCTGCGTTATGGATGATGAATCTCCCACTGTAGCAGATTTCGTCTTAGAGTGAGTACCTTAGAAAACTCCGGTGGTGGGCACCCGCTTAGACGACAGTTTTTTAGTCGCAGTGGTTGAGATCTTCGGACTGGGAACATTCGTCTTCTTCCCCCTTCCATCAGCAGGGACTTTCCGAACGAAGTTGCAGGAGACGACGGGTAGTGCCTCGTCTTCTAAAGATGGATGTTGCAGTCTTTGAAAGACAGACTGCCGGTCTTCTTGTATCGTCGTGCCATTGCAGCAGCAGTTGACGATGACTTGGGTGCAGTGACGTCCATGGTAGGACTCTTTGCACCCTGATGCATCTTTTCTTTCCTTGCGTTTGTGGAGGATGGCCTCACGCAAGTCACTTGCTTTGCTGGCTCGAGAATTCCGGTCACACGAGTGTGTTGGCTTCCCGCCTGCTCCCTGATTCGAAGGTAGCTCGTATACTTGCCTTCGCTCGTTACTGGGAGATGCTTGATGACTATCCCGCCCATTGGCCGCAGGGGGCAGGGTACGAGTAGCCTTATACAACTTTCCATTATAGGCCCACGTGATAATCAGCGAAACGCTCCGATAGTCAGAGGTTGGGGCAGCTGACTGGGCTTGGTGAGCCCGCGCTGCCGTAGACTTCTTCCTTTTAGCACTTAAGGGTACGTAATAGGAAGAGTCCAAGTTGGATACCACAGAGTCTGGCTTGTCATCCAGAGAACTATCAGGGTCAGGACCGCATGAGAGACGGTCGAAGACCGATCGAGAGAAGCGTGGAACAGATGCTATAAGGCTAGGATTGGGAACCGTGCAGGCTGTCTGCATGCGGCTGTCTTTAGCTGTCGGATAAGCTGTTCTTGTACGACTAGGAGTCACGACCGTGCAGGCTGGCCGCATGCGGTTGGCAATTGTGGCCGCATAGGTTTTCTACAAGCGATTGACTTCGGTAGCCGTATAAGTTTCATCCATGCGATTGGCAACTATAGCGCATAAGCTATGCGGCTGACAGATGTGGTCGTGTGAGCTTTCTTCATGCGGCTGGCGGATGTAGCCGTATGTGCTTTTTTCATGCGACTAGCACCCTTATGCGGCTCGGATCGCATAGAGTTCCTCTTTGTTCCTACAAGTCCAGCATAATAGTATTTCTTCTGCCGGACTTGGGGACAACAGAGTTGTCTACGGTCTGAAGTGCTGCCGCAGGAGAGTCTTCCTTGTCGTCTTGAGCAACAGAGGGTATCTCTGTAGGAGCTTCGGTAGGAGCGAATGATCGGGGTCTCCACTCCTTGCGGGCCTTCTTCGTGCGAGCTTGCTTCTGGACTGGGCCAGCGCTCTTGTCGGAAAGCATTTCTTCGAACGCCTGTTGGTCGAACCTGGCGACCATCTTCTGTTGCGTGGAGCCAAGCTTGGCTGCATCCGATTACATCACCAACTCCTCAGCCGTGGAGAAGTTTGTCCCCAGCAGAGTCGCCATCGTGTTTGCCATGAAATATAAAAGAGCAAAACAGTTTTATGGAAGGACTGGACTTTTACTTCACGTTACAAACTCGCTTGTACAAAGAAAGCCTAGGGACAAAAACCTAGGTACAGCAATCTAAATACAATTATTTATTTTTGATTCTGGGGGTGACGATAGAGGCTCGGGAAAGCGACAGTAGCTCTGCCTTACTCCATGGACGATCGGACGTAGCCTTGGCTCCTGTAACGAGATGCTTGGCATTGACGAAGAAATGCTCTTCTTGCTCTCCTCGTATTGCTCTTCTGGATTCTCTCTCTCTGGATTGATCTCTGTATATTTTTCTCTCTGATTATTGGGGGAGCGTCCCTCTGTATATGCGTGTATATCTCTCTTGCTAGGGAATGACACCCTGCTATTTATAATAGTGGGGAGCATCATTAGGGTTTACAATGACTGCCCATTCTCAAAGTGGCGG